>JAJPUD010000764.1:479370-579098 GCA_023553655.1 Myrmecobius fasciatus | reverse complement strand
GCTGCAAAAAGCTTTGCCCTGGGGCACTTCGGCGAGTTGACTTAAGGTGCTGGGCCGGTGGGGGCTAGGACTAAGTCCGAATTATTCCTTAAACAAGGAAAGTCTGCCAGAACACCTGCCCCCAATCAGGGCAGAGTGTCCCGAGTGCCTCAGATAAACTCCAGGTGTTTGGAATTTGGAGTTTGGAGTTTGGAATTTCTTCCAGGATGAGCTGAGCTGAGTCCCACCCTCACTTCCGGCCTGCACAGTTGTCGTCTATTTATCTCTCTGTCCGAGTCCGACTAACCTGATATGAAGTTATCCAGGGAGCTGTGCCCAAATATTTCTGAGTTTGTTGACTTGAAGATCAGTTCAGAGGCTTATTTTATTGTTGATTTGAGAGAAGATCGGAGGAGAGGCAGAAAGTCACCTTTTCACTCCGCCATCTTGGCTCCGCCCCTCAGAAAGGTGTAGTAAATCTTTTTTATTCATTCATTCCTATTTAAAATATTCCAAATGTTTTACACAAACACACACATACACACACACACACACACACACACACACACACACCTCCAAAATAAAAGAGGGAGTTATATTTAAATTTTGTGAAAAAGTTTTAATTTGTTCAAATTTTAGATGGGATGCAAACTACTTAAATTAGGTATCTACTATGAGAGTAGGAAATTTTTTAATAATGATGAGTGATTAATGAATATCTAGGTGCAGCCTCTGACTCCCGAAGAATGCTAATGACCTGTGTGTTTAGCCTTCTTGGTTTACCTTAAAACCAGGGCATTGACAATTTCTTTGCCTAACTCTATAAAATTTCACAGCCCTCTAATATATGTGGGCCATCCTAAACCAGTTGGATTCTTGGTCAGAGATGATTTCCTAATATTTGGGTACTTAGGCATGGATTTTGTGTCCTTCAAAAAAATCAAAGGACTCTGTAAAATGATAGCAAGGTAAAACAAAGCTATAACTCTCATTATTGGTAATTGGGTCAAGTAATACAGAATACACTTTCAACTCAATTAATGAAAAAGACAGAGATTCTAAGATACCATGAGGCAAATGCTACAGGAGTTTTAGACCAATTGAAGGGAGTAGGCAGAAGTATAGGGCTAGGCAGGAAGAAGAGCTTCCTTGAAGTACATCCAATGAGCAGAGTAAGTTACTATGTTGCTAGCTTTACAATTTAACTAATTCTTGTTACTTAGCTTCTATCTTTAGTTGTTGCCTTGATACTGAAAGATTGAAAATGCCAACTTCCCTCTAAATTTTGGTGCTTTGAGTGGGGGGGAGACACATAACCAGTAGTATTGTCCTATTTGTAGTTCTAAAATGAAAAAACAACAGAATGTGTACCTTTTTTTATAGATGTATGTCCGTTAATTCATTTTTTATGTCATCAATAAACCTTTCAGTTAGACCAACTTGGTTTTAGGTTTTCTATCCATGTTTCTCAAAATCCTGGGATTTACCTAGTACAATCTACTGATATCCCTTAGTAACAGGCAGTATACTTTCTCCCTAGTTTTCATTTGCTTTCAATGTCAATTTTGTTAATTTCCACAATCTTGTGCTATTGCAAGTAGCTTTGTAGACCTGATCCTTCAAATTGAAAAAAAAAAAAAAAAAACACAATTGTTGGTGTTTTCAAAAGGATCTTAGCTCTTGAAGGACAAAAGTGGAAAATAAATTCATAATAATTAAGATGTCTTCATGAAAAGTTCTCTAGCTTTAGAAAAAATTAAATAAAATTTGGCAATCAAAACCAAAGAAGAGATGGCATAAGCAAAATTTGGTCAAAATGATAGATATATTTTATAAGAAATTCTGAGAATTGCAAGGTAGTTGTGTCTTAAAATATTTGTATTTTTCTCTAGGCTAAGTACTAATTCATGGCACCTTTTGATAAGTGATTCAAATTCTGTATTCCTTATTTTCATTTTTTAAAAACTGTTTAAAAATAGATTATTTGTTCTAATTAGCCAAAATTTGCCGTTTTAACATTCTGTTCAAGTCCCTCTACAACCTGAGAAAACAAGAAAGATAAAATCCATGCAGATATATATGTATAGTGAATCTAAACAAGTTTCCACATTGACCATGTTTCATTTAGCATTCTTTGTCCCATTCTCTATCAGAAGACAGGTAGCATGCCTCATCATTAGCCTCTAGAATCATGGTTGGTCAATAAACTCTTAGTTCATCACAGTAGTTTTTCATCATTTATATACCAAAACTCTTTCACCCATTCTCCAGTTTATGATCACTTTCTCAGCTTTTCTTTCTTTGCTACCTCAAAAAAGAGCTCTGTGTGAGTGTGTGTGTGTGTCTGTGTGTCTGCGTATGTTTGTGTGTAATATATCATCCTTGGAGTTTGTTTTGCTTAGGACTAATCTTTCCTTTAATCTACCGTTTCTTTTTTTATTATTAAAGCTTTTTTAATTTTCAAAACATATGCATAGATAATTTTCAACATTCATCCTTGCAAAACCTTGTGTTCCAAATTTTTCCCCTCCCTTCCCCCCCCACCTCCTCCCCTAAATGGCAAGTAATCCAATACTTGTTAAATATGTGCAATTCTTCTATACATATTTCTACAATTATCTTGCTGCACAAGAAAAATCAGATCAAAAAGGACAAAAATGAGAAAGAAAACAAAATGCAAGCAAACAACAACAAAAAAAGTGAAAATGCTATGTTGTGATCCACACTCAGTTCCCACAGTCCTCTCTCTGGATGTAAATGGCTCTCTTCATCACAAGACCATTGGAACTGGATTCAATCATCTCATTGTTTAGAAGAGCCACGTCCATCAGATTTGATCATCATATAATCTCACTGTTGCTGTGTACAATGATCTCCTGGTTTTACTCATTTCACTTAGCATCAGTTCAGGTAAGTCTCTCCAGGCCTCTCTGAAATCATCCTGCTAATCATTTTTATAGTATAATAATATTCCATAACATTTATATACTTATTCATCCATTCTCCCCTGATGGGCAACCACTCAGTTTCCAGTTTATTGCCTCTACAAAAAGGGCTGTCACAAATATTTTTACGCATATGAGTCCCTTTCCTTCCTTTAAGATCTCTTTAGGATATAAGCCCAGTAGAAAGCTGCTAGATAAAAGGGTATACACAGTTTTATAGCCCTTTGGGCATAGTTCCAAATTACTCTCCAGAATGGTTGGATTCAATCACAATTCCACCAACAATGTATTAGTGTCCCAGGTTTCCCACATCCCCTCCAACATTCATCTTTATCTTTTCATGTGATCTTAATCAATCTGAGAGGTATATAGTGGTACCTTAGAGTTGCCTTAATTTGCATTTCTCTGATCAATAATGATTAATCTAACCTTTCTAAGAAGTCTCCTCTGTCCTTCTTTGCCTTCTCCCTTTTGATGGAAAATTTTTTCCACAATCAACTCTGTGCGTGTTTTCTGTCTTCTTCTGAACAGTTCAGAGGAGAATGGGGTTGAACTATTAGTCATACTCTGACCTCCTCTTTGCTTTTTGTATAAGCAGTTTATGAAAGATAATTTTCCCTAACTTTCCTTGTTCTTACCCTTTCCCTGTTGTATTCCTCTTCTCTTTCCTTTACATTCTTTATGTAAGATCATCAAGAAGTAACAGAACTACTCTCAGGATTTATCTATTTGAACCACAGATGATGAAAGAGTTCAGAGAACTCATTTTTTTATAATTTTTCCCTCAAGTTCTCTCATTTCATTTATTTTTAAATTTAACTTTATTAATTTTTTCTTCTAATTGAAGATCCAAACAGTCTGTTTCACATTCTATTCAGCCAAAAATACATTCCCATCTGCCTATGAGTGTATTTGTACTTCACTTCCCTCCTAACTTTCTATCTCCCCAGAACAAAATGTTTTCTGTTCACCACTGATTGCCCTTCATTTATTGACTTCTATTAAAATATAAGCTCTTTAAGGGAGTCTATCTCTATTACAGAGTAAGTACTTAATACTTTTTACATGCATTCACAAGAGAAAAACAAAACATGGCAAAAAGAAAAAAAAACCTTACTCCTAGTACAGTTTCTTCATCATTCACTCTACCAACATAAAAACAGTAATGAGTTAATCAAACCTGATAAGTTGTACCCCAGAACATAGGATATTATCATGAATATTCATTTGAAATATAAATGTACCACCTTTGTCACTAATAATGAATTGCTCCCTAAGTTTAGAGTGTCAAGTCAAATGAAATCAAATGATGGAAAATCAATAAGCATTTACTAAATGTCTACCACATGCCAGGAACTATGCTAAGGATACAAAGAAAGGCCAAAACAAAACAAAATAAACTAAACAATCTCTATTCTCCAAGACCTCACAGACTAATGGGGAGACATGATGTAATTAACTATGTACAAGTAATATTTATGCAGAATAAATTAAAGATAATATGTAGAGGAAAGGACTTAGCAGTAAGAGAATCAAGAAAGACTTTTTACAGAAGGTGAAATCTTAGCTGGTTCTTGGAGAAAGACAAAATTGAAATACAAATATAAGGAGAAAGAGCATTCCATATTAGGTGTGAGATTGATGGCCGAGTCATCAACTGGAGTGTCACATATGAGGAAATCCAGTATCACTGGCCAACCAAGGATGCCAATGTTGCTGCATCAAAAGATACTTAGAGGGTATATAAGAAAACTTGAAAAGTCAGAAGGAATAAGATTATTAAAGACTTTAAAAACCAAACTGGATTTTGTATTCAGTGCAGAGGTAATAGGAAACCACTGAAATTTACTAAATAGCAATATTACATGGCCACCCCTGTCCTTTAGGATGATCCACTTGACTTATTAGTGAAGGATGGACTGGAGTAGGAAGAGACAAAGCAAGGAAGCCAACCAACAGGCTATTACAATAATTTATTTTTAAGGTGATGAAGGCCGGCCCTAAGATGGGTGCAGAATCAGAGGAAAAAGGAAGACCTGCACAAGAAGTCTTGAAAAGAGAATTAACAGGACTTGGTCAACAGATTGAATATGAGGAATGAGATAGAAAAAGAGGGAAGAATCAAGTATGACAACTAGGTTAAGAACCTGTAAGCATGGTGGTATCCTCAACAGCAATAGAGAAGTCAGGAAGAGTAAATGATGAAATATTGTGATGTTAGAATTGATAGGAAGATTTGGGCTTTTGAACTATTTACTAATTTAAAGATTAGTAAATATATTATTTAAAAAAGACTATAAAACAAGCTTCCATTGTTGTGTGTGAAAATACTACATATAAAAGCTTTCATATCTTCACAGTTTAAAAACTTGGAAAAAGAATGTTCAAATCTATTTAAATTCTTCCAAGTGTAAAGTTTTAGTGGATTTTGAACTTATTTTTTGAAACATAAAAATCCAATATCTATTTTCTTTTTAGGAATAGTTGACTGACATTAGAAGAAATGGAAATTTCCTAACTAAACTGCAACAAAAAATCTTGCATAAAATGTGATTGTAATTGAAAAATGAATATAATTTAATAAGCACAGTCAATTATGGACTTCTTGCATATGAATATCCATAAGTGATAGATTGTTTATCTACAACAGCCATTTGAACCTAGAATGAAAAGAAATAGCACTTAAAGCCAATTAATTCCTCAAATTCCAACACCAAAAATAAAAGTTAAACTAAGATTATTTTTTAAAATTGTCACTTATTTATTTATAACAATTAAAAAATATTCCAAGTTGTGATCCTCTCCCTCATTCTTGCCACTTCCTCACTCACTGAAAAAGCAAACAATGTATTCATTATGCATGTGGAATCATGCAGAACATATTTCCATATTAGTCATATCATGCTCAAAAATTCAAGAAAAATAAAGTGAGAAAATTATACTTCAATTTGTATTCAAAGTTCTTCAGTTCTTTCTTTGCAAGTGGATAGTATTTTACATCATGAGTTCTTTGGAATTTTTTTTGGTTCATTGTATTGATCAGAATACTTAAGTTTTTCACAGTTGATTATAATAATATTGCAGTTACTGCATAGAATGATTTCTTGGTTCCCCTCACTTCAATTTGCATCAGTTTACATAGTTCTTCCCATGTTTTTTTCTGAAATCATATCCCACCTTTTATCATTTCTTATAGTACAGTAGTACTTCATTATATTCATATACCACAACTCATTTAGCCATTCCCCAGTAGATGAACATCCCCTCAATTTCTAATTGCCACCACAAAAATAAATGCTATAAATATTTTTGTACATACAAATCTTTTTTTTCTTTTTTCTTTGATTTCTTTGGTACATATCTATTGGTATTACATAGTCAAAGATATTACACAATTTTATAGACCTTTAGCATAGTTCCAAATTGTTCTCTAGAATGGCCAGATATAAATATCAAACAAAATAAACAACAGTTTATTAATGGACCTATTTTCCCTCATCCCTTTCAGTATTTTTCATTTCTGATAGGTGTGAGGTAGCAGCTTAAAACTGTTTTAATTTTCATTTCTCCAATCAATAATGATTTAGAACATTTTTATGTGTCTATTCATAACTTTGATGTTTTCTACTGAAATAAATTGACTTTGAAATATAATGAAATAGTCAATCACATTATTCTTACTTTTTAAAAAATCATGGTAAATATTTTAATGAGATAAAAATGAATTTTGTATGAAATAACAATTTAAATATTATTTACTTTATATTTATCTCATTCTTTTAACTTTCTATATTTTCATATATTTAATAATGATAAGGATGGTGCAATAATACATACATATAGTATCATAGACTCAGAGTTGGAAGGGAAATTAGCCATCATCTATTTCAATTTTTATACATAAGAGAACTGAAGCCCAGAAGTTGTGTTCTTCAATATTATACAAGCAGTTAATAAGTGACAGTATTTAAATCCAGATCCTCTTGCTCAAAAGTCCAATTTCCCTCCCATTATACCACATTGCCTTCTCTAATTTAAAAATAAATAAATTTATGTTAATCTGTATTTTCACTCAAAGGGACAATAATGATCACAAAAGTCTGGACACAGTTGGTTTCTGTGTTGAAGTTCTTAAACAGACTACTATGGGACATGGTAGATCCTACATCCTTGGAGTGTTTCAGATGAAAATAGTCTGCACTAGATGTTTGAGACAATTGCCTGTTATTTGAGACAATTTCCTCCCCTCTATTATCACCAAGTTTGATTTATGCAGGCCCCCCCTGGGACCACCCAGAACTCAAGTAAAGCTTTCAAGCCAGTCTGAAACTCACTGACCAGCTTATGCCTTCCATATATGTGACAATTGGACTTGCTGGGCTTGTGTAGTCATTGGTTCAGAAATCTTGAAAGATGCTAATACTTACAGAATAATATAGGCAGTCAGCTAAAAAACCTGTCATATATACATATGGGGTCTATGGAATGTTCAGGGAAGAATAGGACAAATACCTCTTGTATGAGGGCTTACTTAACAAGCTCTCTTCAGGATTTCTCATCCACCTTTGGTGTCTACAGCTAATCCAGATTTACCTGTGGCTCCAAGAAAGCTCAGGAGCCAAACTCTAGTAAAGCAGTCTTGACAGGCAGGCTAAACTAGTTGAGGGTAACTTGATGGACCTCAATCCCATCAGTGAGTTAGGGGAGTATTTATCCCAAGCAAGTGAAGACTTCTCCTAGAAGAATGGACAGATGAGAGCAAGACAACTAAAGAAAGAACTGAATGTTTAGAACTTGGCCAAACACTGAAGCCATAAAGATCATCTACTGCATCCTAAGCCATTGCCAGTCATCCTGATTTTACTCTTGTCACTGGACGTCAATGACTCTGGAAGAGAGAGTGAGGCTGATGATTCTATGCAACTCTGTCTCACTTAAGTCCAATTCAAGACATTGTCTTGTGATGTCATTGGTACTCTTTGAAAAACAAAGTCATATATATAGATAAAGATATTTAACATAATTTCCTTGAGGACAGGAACTCTTTCATTTCTTTTTTTTTTTTTTGTATCTCTAGCATTTAGAAAGTTACTTCAAATTAGTAGATACTTACTAAATTTATATTGATTTATTGATTGGTTGATATTTAAAGACAACTGATTAATTATGGCAGAATGATTAATTTGGGTGCAGCATCCACCTGAACAGAGGGAATAGAGTTGCAATTCAGTACAAATCCTGGAAATATATAATGGGCAAATATAGCATGCGTGTGTACAAGGATTACCAGAACCTATTCTGCTACTCCAATGATTGGGGGTTTAGGAAGTAGTTTATATGGTTTTACAAAAAAGGGAAATAGAAAAATAAGAGGAATACAGAGTACCTTGTACTCTGTTGGTGTTGGTGCAAACTATCCATTTGAATCAATTTGAACCAATTTGAACTGGCCCTGTGGTTACTGGCACATCAGAAGTGTCCAGATTCACACAGTGGAGACCGCAAAGGATCACTGGCATGTCTAACTTGAACAACATTCTTTCTTCCTTCATTTGGCTGATTTTGATTCCCAAGTAATTTCAGCCTCTCATATAATAAAGGAGCTCAAACAAATGAAAATGATCCATAAATTTATCATTCATTATATTTCTATACAACTATTAGGGATCCTGTTATTGGTGAAGTTCAAAAAGATTCATTCAGGTCCTATGTTAAATATCATTCATAATGACCTATGAATTTGATACTTCAAATACTATGAATTTGAGTTCTTTCCTTACTTCAGAGATAGCAGAATCCTTTGTTACTGATTTACATCTAGGTTTTACATGTTAGTTTAACAAATGTCTTTGAATAATGTAAGCTTTCAAGTTCAGTATGTCAATGTTCAGAGAGTCAATATGGTATAAGAGAAAAACATTGCATTTGGCAGGAACAAGCTGGCCCATCCTACTAGTCATTGGTTCTTTAACCTTGGACAATTCACTTTGCATGTCTGGTCAGTTTCTTTATTGTTGAAATTGGGATAATAGGTCTTTTTTTCAGTTACTTCTTAAGGTCACATGAATTTATATTAATATGCTATTCAAATGTAACTGGAAGTATAGAAAGTCCTTCTACTCATGAGGAGTCAGTCCATCTATGACTTAATAAGGCCAAGAAAAACGACTAAGGCATAAAGATATTAAATGACTTAGATTGGGTGGATCATATGTAATAAGTAGGATTTGAACTCTAAAAACAAAACTCTATTCATTACCCCATATTATTTACAATAATGCTTTTTTTTTATTTTATGCTTCATGGACTTTATGAGGTATCACTTCTATCCCTCATCCATCAATCAATCAATAAAAATTCATTAATAACCTAATGGGGTCATTATCATCTTAACTTTTGTCTTGCCACTGAACTTTAAAGGAGAGAGACTATAGAGGAGAGAATGAAACTGATGATCATGCAACTCTGCTTCACTTAAATTCAACTCATGCACAAGTCAGGATATCATCATCAATGTTATTGGAGCTCTTCAAGAATGAAGGACAATCAACAACAATAATAACCTATTACCTACCAGTTTCTGTGCTAAGTATTTTTATCCTCCTTTGAAACTCGAACAACTTTAAGCCAGAGAGAGAGAGAGAGAGAGAGAGAGAGAGAGAGAGAGAGAGAGAGAGAGAGAGAGAAAGAGAGAGAGTAAATATATAGGATGACAGTGAGAATGAATGGATAGTTCAAAGGAAAGCTTTTGGTGTGGTTTTGAGGAGTCAGTAGAGAAGAAGCTGTGATAAGTGAAAAAGCAGATATGATAGAAGAAGAAAACTGCCGAAGAAGACAGGAAAGGGATCAATTGCACATAGAGGTGTTTGTCTTGGCAGAGAGATGGAACGGTTTTATTATCAGATAAAAATAAAGGTGGAGATAGTAGCAGAAAGCATCTGGGAAATTAATTGAGAAGGTAGGGAAGAAAGGGATCTCAACAAATGGCATCAATTTTATTCATTAAACTATGAGAAGTTTTTCAGTAAGGGAATTTGAGAAGTAGGGGAGTGAGAGATACATGGGAGGTCTAGGGAGGATTGAAAAAGTCTTCAAAATCTAGTGAGGTGATTGGAATAGTGAGTCAATTAGGGAGGTGTAAAAGGATTTCATTACTGCTGTAAGTGCCCAGTTGAGATCATATAACATAAATTTGTAGTAGATGCAATGAACATAATTGTGTGAAAGTGAAAAAAGCAGGATTTAAGACGAAAGCTAGTCTTTTACCCAAGGAGCGCATATTTCAGAGAAGGTATGGTAACTTAGAACTGGGGAGATTAGAAAGACTGAGATGAGGGAAGTTGGAATAAGGAAACAGGTGTGTGTGTGTGTGTGTGTGTGTGTGTGTGTGTGTGTGTGTGTGAAGAGGTGGGGGCAAGGATAGGATAGGAATGGCACATGAGGTTTTTATAAAAATCACTTGTCACAACTTGTGTAACAATCTGAATCACTGGGTAGGGACGGGACAACTCAATAGATTATTAGTCATTGCTAATGATTTCAGAAGGCTTATTAAACATATTCTATTAGCCCCTTTTCAGGTTTTCAGGATACAACTACATTAATATAAGGTCTTCTATCACTTTTGCTTGCCTAATATAAAACAACATCAACAATAATTTTTCTACAGTATAAATTATAGAATATCAGAATTTCTGGGTTGGAAGGAACATTAACCATCTAGCTCAATCTGTATATGAAAAGAAACCCATTGAGGCCTATCTCATCTAGCCTTTGCTTGAAGACTTCCAGTGACAAAAAAATCTATGAAGAAGAAAATGGAAGTTTTTCTTTACATGAAACCTCAATTTGTTTTTACCCAAGGCTCCTGAAGTCAAACAGATAATATCTAAGTCCTCTCCCCACTGGCAGCCTTTCAACTTCTTAAAAATAACTACGATCTCCCTTATAAGTGAGCTCTTCTCCTGGTTAATATCTCCACTTCCTTTAATTGATTCACAAATGGCACAGATTCAAATCCCTTAATCATTCTGCTTGCCTTACCACTGTCCTTCCTAAACTGTGCTGCCTAGAATGAAGTACAGCATATAGCACATAATTTGGTATAGACTGATGGGAAAAGTTGTTTTTGTGGATTCTCCCTCTTAAATTATTAGGAAGAGAGATAATCTGTAAATCTAAAATGGAGTCTCATCATCATTATGATCATCTATCTTCATGAAAATGTAAATATGCACAATTAGGTCTGAATACTAACATCATGATCCATGATTACTAACATTAATAATTACAATAATAACTCCTAACTTGAAGAAGAGACTTCTTATCACAAAAATACCTTTTTGGAAAAGAGATTTGGTGAGCATATGAATTAGGTTATTATGCATAATTAATACATACCCCCTGCAAATTGAAGATCCAGAGCTTCTAAAGATAGAAAGTTAGAAGCTCAAAATATGTTGCACTTTCATTCAGTCCTGTTCTTGAGGTCTTTTATGGGAATACTGAATGCTACATTTGTAATGTACCACATACATTCACATCTTTTATTTATTTTATTTTATTTTCAAGCAATTTCAAGTGAATTTTGGATACAAATCATCCTCAAAGGTTTCTTCATCTAAGAACATTTTACGAGAATATCCTATAATTGTTTCCCTATTTTTATTATTTCCATTACAAAAAAATATTGAAAACAGATACCAAACAGTAAACCTTTCTCTATCTGAAATTCATGACCAGAAAATTCAAAGAAGTATACATTTTCTGCACTCTTTTGTGGAAAAAGAGATGAGTGAAAAATAAAGACATAGGTATCAGTTATTTATTTAAAAAAATAAAATTCCCAGAATTTTGTCATTATAATAGTTGTAGATTGAATCTAAACTCTTACACTTTCTATAAATTACAGTATTTTCAAAGAAAAAATTGATATTCATAAACATGAAATAATGAAGATATTAAAAATCCTAAAATGACTTCTTGATTATTCATGGAAAATTAAATTTGCATTAATCTAATTTACTGTTAATTACATTTATTGGATGGGGTTTTTCTTTTTTCCCTTATCTTATTAAGAGGATTTGAGGAAATGGTGTCTGCTTGAAGGCAGGCATGAAAAAGGAAGAAAGGAAAGAAAGAAAGGGAGAAGGAAGAAAGAAAGAAAGAAAGAAAGAAAGAAAGAAAGAAAGAAAGAAAGAAAGAAAGAAAGAAAGAAAGAAAGAAAGAAAGAAAGAGAAAAAATAGAAAAAAGAAAGAAAGAGAAAAAAGAAAGAGAGAGAGAAAGAAAGAGAAAGAAAGAAAGGAAGGAAGGAAGGAAGGAAGGAAGGAAGGAAGGAAGGAAGGAAGGAAGGGAGAGAGAGAAAGGAAGGAAGGAATAAAGGAAAAGAAAGAAAGAAAGAAACAATTAAGACAACTCTGAGATACTACTACATGCATCTCAGATTGGCTAAGATGACATGAAAAGATAATGATGAATGTTGGGAAGGATGTGGGAAAACTGAGACACTAATACATTGTTGGAGTTGTGAACTGATCCAACCATTCTGGAGAGTAATTTGGAACTATGCTCAAAGGGCTATCAAACTGTACACACCCAGGGTTTCCTTGATCCATCATTGTCTCTACTGGGTCTATATCCCAAAGAGATCATAAAAAAGGAGAAAGGAACCCACATGTGCAAAAATGTTTGTGGCAATCCTCTTTGTAGAGGCAAGAAACTGGAAACTGAGTGGATACCCCATCAGTTGGAGATGGCTGAATAAGTTATGGTATATGAATGTTATGGAATATTATTTTTTCTGTAAGAAACGACCAGCAGGATGATTTCATATAGGCCTGGAGAGACTTTCATGAACTGATGCTAAGTCAAATGAGCAGAACCAGGAGATCATTGTACACAGCAACAGTAAGATTATACAATCATTAATTTTTATGGACATGGCTCTTTTGAATGATGAGATGATTCAGGCCAGTTCTAATGGTCTTGTGATGAAAAGAGCTATCTGTAACAAGAGAGAGGACTGTGGGAACTGAGTGTGGATCACAACATAGCATTTTCACTCTTTTTATTGTTGTTTACTTGCATTTTATTTCCTTTTTCCTTTTTTCCTTTTTGATTTGATTTTTCTTGTGCACAAGATAATTGTATAAATATGTATGCATATATTAAATTTAACATATACATTTTACCATGTTTGACATATATTGGATTACTTGCCATCTAGGGGAGGGGATAGAGGAATGGAGGAAAGTTGGAACACGAGGTTTTTCAAGGGTTAATGTTAAAAAATTATCCATGCATATAATCTGAAAATAAAAAGCTTTAATAAAAAAAAGAGAGAGAGAACGAGAGAGAGAAAGGAAGAAATGAAGAAAGAGAGAGAGAAAGGAAGAAAGGAAGGAGGCAGGAAGGAAGAAAGGAAGGAGGGAAAGAAGGAGAGAGGGAAGGAGAGAAAGAAGGAAGGAGGGAAGGAAGAAAAGAAGGAAGCAAGGAGGGAAGGAAGGAAAGAAGGAAAGAAGCAAGGAAAGAAGGAAGAAAGGAAAAAGGAAGGAGGGAAGGAGGGAAATTAAGAAAGGAAGGAGAAGGAAGGAAGGAAAGAAGGAAGGAAGGGAAGGAGGGAAGGAGTAAGGAAAGCTAAGAGTTACTTAGAATAATGAGTAGGGAACAAAATAGAGGTCTTTCCCAGGGTCCCCCTGCATAAAACGTTTTGAATTTATAGGGGACCTAAAGCCTTTCAACTGTGTAAAAATCATAAAATTTAGCACCTAAGTTTCATGATGGCAATAATTAGTCAAAATAGATAGCTACCAGATGTCAGACTGGAAAGAATTCCTCTCCTCCCATGATCTGTCTGTCTTCCTACCTCCACTGCAGTTCTCTCATGCTAGCATCCAAGGACCTGAGTCTTTCTTTAAAGACAGGGTTCTAGTTCATTCATTTCCTCAACTGAAGGGGCTTTTATGGCCATTTATTCCTTTTTTTTTTTTTTTTTTTTTTTTTTTTTTTTTTTTTTTTTTTTTTTTGCTTTTTACTGAGGCAATTGAGGTTAAGTAACTTGACCAAGGTCACACAGCTAGGAAGTGTTAAGTGTCTGAGACTAGATTTGAACTCAAGTCCTCCTGAGTTCAGGGCTGGTGCTCTATCCACTGCGCCACCTAGCTGCCATGGCCATTTATTCCATCCCTACTTTCGCTGAGCGCAAAAATTCCAAATTATCTCTGACTTAGTTAGGCAGGACAAGTAACTAACAGAAAGAAAATACCTGGAGGATTTGAATAATTTCACTCTATTGCATCAGGGAATTTTGTCAGCTCCTAATTTTATTCGGAATATTCCTTTAGGTGGAAGACACAAATCCTGGGTGCCAAAGTAAGAAGAAATCTCAAGATTTTTTGCTAGCATAATTTAACCTAGAATCCTCTACAGAGCCTTTATTGAAACAAGCAGGACAGGAGACCTGGCTCCAGGGGAGGATGCTATTCTATATATGCTTCAAGGCTGGCTGAGAAAAACCAAGGGACAGAAACTACTCCTTAGAACACCGCATGGTGAATTACATCTACTACTGAAGGAGAACTTTTGAGGTCTGTTTGAGGTGAGGAAGATCACATCTAGGACGCAAAGCTTTTTTTCTGAACAGAGAGCTTTGAGAATGACCAAAAGGGGGAAAAAAAAAAAAAATCTGTAGCCAAAGGAGAGAGAACCACATCGTGGATGCCCCCTGCTGAGAGAAATCGAAAACTGCAAAGGAAGCCGCAAGAATTCTCCAGATGACTTTAGAAGGTCCTTTTAGTGTTCTTAAAACGCAACACAAGGAGGAACCTTGGAGGAACTGCAAGAGACACACCTGTATTGGAGTCATCCCTTCAGGAAAGTAAGAGACAAATCAAGAAATAATCAAAAGTCACACCCAAAGACCACCATCTGTGGAATTACTTTGAATTACAATGGAAGACAAATCTGTGTATTTGAAAATCTAAGTGAGAGTACATAGACCAAGAAGAAGGAAATAGAAATTTATTAAGTGCCCAATATGTGCCAGGGGTTGGGTTAAGCATTTTATAAAAATCTCATTTGATAATCAAAATAACCCTTAGAAGTAGATACTATTTTTATTGCCATTTTACTATTTAGGAAACTAAGACAGACAAAGGTTAAATGAATTGGCCAAGATCACATGAGCAGTAAGTGTCAAATGCAGGATCTGAATCAGATTTCCCTGGCTTCAGGTTCAGTGCTTTATGCAGCAGCACTAGTTTGTGCAGCAGCAGCACATGTCTGCACATCTGTATGTATATATATATTTACATATATGTATGTATCTGTATATGTGTGTATGTATGTGTGTATGTACATGTAATAGGATTCCAGGTCAAGAACTATAAGAGATGGCAATGGCTTTATTTTATAGATGAAGAAACCAATCTCCCAAAAATTTAAATTGACTATGGTCACACAAATAATGAATGTCAACAGCAAGGACTTTTCTTCTCTTCATTTTTGTCCATTTCTCGACTTTTTAAAGCACATTTTTCTCGATATATTTCCCTCCCTTACTTCCACAAAGCCTCCCTTACAACAAAGGAAAACAATGAAACAAAACCAACTGATATAACAAAAATGTTCTTTCTGCTTCTTTATTCAGCATATCATCAGGGAATGAGATGTTAGAGTCCAAATGCAAGTGGTTCCACTGACAATGATAACAAATATGGTTTGTTATAGAAAGGCTAGAAATCTGTCATCATCTGTTCTTCCAACTCCATTTTTAAATGTCCTTGGGATAATTTGGCTTAGCTGGACCTCATGCCAAGCTTCTGAAGACTAACCCCCCCCTCCATTGCCCCTCTGTTTCAAGAAACAATACTCCTCAAAATCTTTCTTCAAGCCTCCCTGTAAGGTTTTTAAAATGAGTTTTTATTCTAAATCTGCTATGACCTTAACTGCTATATCTGTTTCCTTGGCAAAATGATCAAGTATTTGGTGGCTGAGGCAATTTAGATGCCTTCTGTTTTTGTATTATTCTTTTTTCTGAATAAATTCCTGACCATTCCACCACCAATACCACCATTTCCCAAGTAAACCATTTCTCTTATAACAAAGATTTTTTTTAAATCATTATCAAGACTCCTCATTGATGCATACAAATTCTAATTTGTTGCATTTGCTTTTTTTCATATTATGATAAACTACTGATAAACCTGACAAACTCTCCTACATCACTTGAAAATCTCTTTTATAACCATTTTAAATAAACACTATATATGTTTGTATTGATACTCTGAACTTTTTAAAGCACATTACCCCCAATATATCTTCCTCCCCTATTTCCATAAAGCCTCCCTTATAACAAAGCAAAACAATGAAACAAAACCAACTGATATAACAACCATTTCTATCAGAATGTATGCACTATGTGTCATCTGTTGTTGTTCCCTTCTCTATTGCAGAGTGTTTTATCATCTGTTCCCTGGAACCAAAATTTTTTAAATAAAATTTTATTTTATTTTCAGATCCATTTTCTTGCTCTCCCACTCCACTCCCATTTGAAAGGAAAAGAAAAAACAAAATTTCTTTTATAAACACATACAGTTAAGCCAAACAAATTCCCACATTGGCAGTATCAAAAAAAAGAAAAAGTCTCAATTTACTTTTAGTCAATCACTTCTCTCACAAGTAAATAGCCTGTTTCATTTAGAGTCTTCTGGAACTGTGGTCAGTCATCATTTTAATAAGGATTACTAAGCCTTTCAAAGTCATATTTTGTCTATACTTACCATTGTATATTTACTTATTGTATACTATATATTGCATATCATAGTTTTCTGAAACCATGACCTTTATCATTCCACAAAGACCATAACTTCTTTAGCCATTCCCCAGTTGGTGGACACCCCCTCAGTTTTCAATTTTTTACCATGACAAAAATTGCTACTAGAAAGATAGATATATCTAGATTACATAGATAGATAGATAGATAGATAGATAGATAGATAGATAGATAGATAGATTTTGGTACATGAGTGTTTTCCTTTTTCTTTGATGTCTTTTAAATCTAAACCTAGTAGTAATATCACTGGGTCAAAAAGTATAGATAGTTTAATAGCTTTGGGGGTATAGTTCCAAGTTATTTTCCCTAATAGCTAGATCAGTTTATAATTCCAACAGTATATTACTATACCTGTTTTTTCAAAGACCTTCCAATTTTTTCTAAATTTTCCTTTTAGAAAAGCAATCAGCTTTGCTTACCTAATGGATATAAAATAAAATTTCTTTATTAAATTTGTATTTCTCTATTCATGATCTGGAACATTTTTCATAGGATTGTGGATAATTTGGACTTTTTTCCTCAGAAAAATTTCTATTTATATCTTTTGACCTATTTGTCAGTTGAAGAATGGCTCTTGTTCTTAAAATTTAAATCAGTTCCCTATATTTCTTATAAAAATACTTTTATCAGAAAGATTTACTAAAAAGATTTTCCCATTTTAATAGTTGTATTTTAATTTTAGCTATATCAATTTTATTTGTGCAAACTTTAAATAGTTAATTTATTTAAAACCAAAATTATCTATTTTGCCTTCTGTGGGCCTCTCTGTTCCTTTAGTCCTTAAATTTTAGCTTATCCAAAAATTTTACATTTCTTCTTTTCTCCTCTAATTTGTTTATGATGACACCCTTTATGTCTAAGCCCTGGAATTAGCATGGGTCCTTACATTTAATCTCCATTCAGCTGTCTTCTAGTGTCTTCATTTCTATTGTTGTAGACATTGTAGTATTGCTTTCCCACTTCTGTTTTTTCAGTTCATCCAGGTCTTCCCAGAGATTTCTGAGTTCTTCATATTCATCATTTATCACAGTGCAGTAATATTTTATATTAATATATCATGCCTATATAGCCATTCTCCAAGTATGTGGATACCCACTTTGTTTTGTTTTCTTTTCACAAAAAAGAGCTACTATGAAAATTTTTATGTATTTTGAGTCTTCTCTCTTTTCCAGTGATAGAAATATTCAGTTAAAGGAAATGAACAGTTTAGTAACTTCTTTTACATAATTCCAAATTGTTTTCCATATGGTTGAACCAATTTATAGCTCTACCAACAGCATATTAGCATATCTATCTATAAGCCTGCCAGTATAAATTATTTCTGAGTTTTTATCAGCCAGTAGGCAGTTTAGTGTGTTAAGTGGGAAGTCTAGGGTTAGGAAGACACCTTTCAGTCCTACTTCAAACCCTTCCAACTGTGTGATCCTGAGCAAATTATTTAACCTTTTGTTAATTTCAGTTTCTTCATCTGTAAAATGGGGAAAATAATAGCACTTACCTCAGAGTAGTTGTGAGAATGAAATGAGCTAACATATGCAAAAGTGCTTTAAAATGCCATATACTGGCTAGTTTTTATTATAGTGTTATCATTATCTTTGCTGATTTGATAAATAATCAAGAGTTTTTTTGCTTTTATCACAAATCAATTATGTAAAGAGATACTCTGTAATGGAGATGACACAATTTTGAGGATGATGAAAGTTTAATTGTCAAAATATAGAGAAAGATATCAAATAACTAGAAAAAAACATTAATTATATCAATACCAAAAATATATCCAAATTATACCAATAATTATCAACATTTATGCTTAGTTTCTCACCTTGACAAGTCTTTATGAGCAGGTTCTATTCAGGGGTCAACTAATTTTTTGCTTCACTGTATTCAGAATGTATATTTTTGCATGGAGTGTTTTCAGGAAAAGATTTATTCCTATCTCAAATGGACAGCTGGATAGCAAAGGAAACAGTGCTAGTATTTGAGTAAAGGAGTTTTTGGTTTTTGTTTTTTTTTTTTTTTAATTCATATCCTGCCTCAAACACTGCTTCTTTGTAACTCTTTTCTCATCTTTAAAATAGTGTTGATACTGATAGCACCTTCCTCACAGGGTTGCTGTAATAATAAAATGACTTTATATTTACAAAGTTATTTATTATTTATAAACCTTAAAGCTAGTTATTATTCAATTAACAGTTATCAAAAAAGAGCAAAGGCATACACTGGAGAACGTTCTGTGTGTACCTCATTAGTCAGATTTTGTCAGTGTTTTTTTGTGCCCCTATTTTGGTTAATGCATGAGGATTATATGCCCTATAACTGCCGTGATGGTCTAAAACTGATTTTGACCAACAAAAAAAAATCAATTCCAGAAATACTGGGTTTCCTGATAAAAGTGATACATAAATACATAAATCTCTTCAATTAATGACCAATTCCATAAAATATTAGCCTATCTCCCCTCTAAGTCCTATGGCAGATTGCTACAAACACAAGTGATACTAATGGGTATTGCATCCTGAAAGTATGCTGTAGAAATAGTTCTCACCATGGTTAATATAACTCTGTATTGGATCAAAGGTTGAATTTACTTTATTTTCCACTTTCCTTCAGCAGCTTAGTTTGATTTTGACTTGATACAATATCACACCCCTGCACTGGGTACTCCTTGGTGTTTCCCCACCCTTTTCAGCTTCTTTTTTCCCCACTGACTTCTCTCATTAAATTGTAAATTGTTTGAGGGCAAGAATTATCTTTTTTCTTACCTATATTAACTGTGTTCAGCACAATGTTTGGCACACAGTGTTTAATAAATGTTTTGAATTGAATTAAATCAAGTGAAAATGAATTGAATCTGGAAAAGTCCAAATCCCCTACCATAAGATCATGGCTAGAGGAGAGATTTCCACAAAGTTGAGAGGGACAATGGGAAAGAATAGTCTGTGGAATAAAAGCCAGTCAAAAGAGAAAATGCAGACACTATACTTGATAACTGATTTCACAAAAATGTGAAGACTTCTAAACTTAGTTGAATCCTTGCTTAGTTGAATCCTTGCTTGACTCCTAAGACTGACTAATAGGATCTACCCGCAAGATGATGATGGAATAAGAATGAATTTCTTCTTTAGGCTCTCCCCACCCCCAACTTCTTTCTGATGAACCAATATTGCCTTTTTTTAAGTGTGACTTTTTCTTTTTTTGCTATTTTAAACTGGATTCTGACTCTAAGGATGAATTTTTGTATCTGAATAAAGATAGGATCATTATAACTGCGTTCTGAATAAATTTCTTGCTATAGAAGGTAAGAGCAAAAGGGGTAAATCCGTTGTCTCTGAAAGAATGTAATTGTCTGAAAAGTTTCATTTTCAAGACTGGAAGCAGAGTTCACCCAGAAATTCTATTATTTCTTTATTATTAACAATCCATTTTTAGATTCTGCATTTTGCAGAGAAAATAAGCCAATCTGTCTCTACACTAAAAATGTGGAATTTATCCCTTTAAATATCTCAGAAAACTCAATTCCTTTTTTTTCCTCTGGAAGTTTCCATCTTCTGAGAAAAGAGGGGAATAGAATAAACAGGGTTAAATCCCTATTCCTAGTTGGAGAGGGCATGATCAGGAGTCATCTCACATGCTTTCTGTTGTGGGAAGGATAAATGTTCCCCTCAGTAAAATTCTGCCATTTACAGCCTCAGCTGCTGCTTGCACTGAAAAATGCAAAGTTATCTGAAGCAGAAACTTAGTGTGAAGTCTTTCATTAGATGAGTGGAAGGTAAGATGTGCTCAGGAAACTACATAAAACAGTCACATTAGGAACATTGATCATTATGAGAATGGTCTTAAATATTGTTCTGAAAGAGAAGACTTAAGGAATCCTTTTGGGCATTGTCTAACTCTAAGAAGAAAACCTAAGAATCTCAAAGTTGAGAAGGACATAAGAGATTACTTTAAGCAGCTTCTACATGTACAAGAATTTGCTTTACAACATTTACAAGTGAGAAGAAGTCACTACCTCCCATGTCATTTTCTTTGTTAGCTCTAATTGTTAGAAAATGTTTTCTTTGGGGCAAGTAGATGGCTCAGTGTATAGAGCACCACCCCTGTAGTCAAAAAGACCAGAATTTAAATGTGACCTCAGACACTTAACACTTCCTAGCTGTGTGACTCTGAGCAAGTCACCTAACCCAAAATACCTCATGAAAAAAGTGTTTTTTTACATTATCTAAAATCTCTACTCACTGTTTCTATATCTACCCCTAAGAAAGATTAAGCAGAATAAGTCTTTCTTACGAATGCCCTCTTAAAATATTTGAAGGCAATTATTATGTTGAGTAACTTGTATCTGTAGCTTTCTCTGTTCTATAGCAAAAAGAGAAATGAAAAGTTTAGTATCACCTTTTTCTTCATCAAGCCATGCTGATTGTCATAGCGTGCTACAGTGGATAGAGCACTGGACTTCAAGTCAGGAAGAGGAGAATTCAAATTCTGCCTCCCATACTGGCCAATTATTTAACCCCTCTGAACTTTAGTTCTCTCATATCTAAAATGAGAGGGTTGAACTTGAAGGTGTCTAAGATCCTTCTAAATCTAAAACTATGGTCTACATCATCATTTTAATAAGATATTTAAAATTTCTAACCTGTAATTGAAGTTTAGGTCATGGGACTATATTTTGTAGATCCTACTTTAATTCTTTTTTTTCCCAAAAAAAATTACATTATATGAACTTTTCTAATCCTGACATCCCTTTAATTTTCCAAACTCATTCAAGATCACTGATATTGATTCAATAATTGCATCTATCACTTTTTTTGGTGACATGAGATAGAGTTTATGAAAGCCTTTTGACTTGAACTTACAGAGGACAACCAAGTGCTCCCTTACTGTCTCCTTGTTAACCATTTTCCTCTGTCTCAAATATCATATTCTTTGGCCAAAGAAAAAATGTGAAATATGAATAGTGTTTGTGTTCTCTCTGTGTCATTTGATATATATATCTATATATCTATAGATATCTATCATTTCATATACCCTATATGGTATTACTTCTTTTTTCCAAACTCATATGAAATTCCTTTGCATTGTCTTCCATTTATTACCAGCCTCAACTGATTCAGAATTTTAGTACTTCTCATTCAATTGAGTCTTATTATTCTGTACTACTTTTATATTTACTCTTCATTGCCTTCCTTGAATCCATCATGAAGTCAAGGGTACATAATGGAGAATGAATCACTTTCTCTTTATTTGCTCTTGATTCTATAATAGCTTTCATAGATTAAAACTTCACTAAGATATTTGGAACATTATGTTGCAGCCATCTTAAGAGCTCACCTTGTATGAGCTCTTAGAGGTGAGATGAACGAGGCAGGAGACTCATAGGGTGTGAAAAGAGCTCCAGTTTATTATGCCGCACAGCCTTGTTGATATACATTTTTGCAAGCGTGATCAGCACATGAACAATAGGCAATCCCTAATCACCATTCAGAGAAGCAGCTTGTGGGCATTGTGTATGCATGGTATCTGCCAAAGGGAGGAGAGCCAACCCACCCACATCAGCAACTTGCTCACAGGCAAGAGGCCCTGTCAAGGCATCCCTGCTCACGAGCAACTAGCTGTGACCCTCAGGCTCAACCCATTCCCATGCTGTGCATCAGTATTCCTTGCTCAACAAGAGCTTTTCTGCAATGTGACAGAAAATTTATTGTACACCACAGGTCAAGGTGGCCTCTGTACTCCCTCTCAGCAGGGTCCCATATCCTAGCAACATTATGTGTATACATGTGCTTGTGTAGGTATGTATGTATATGTGTGTGTGTATATGTGTGTGTATATATATGAGTGTGTATATGTATGTATGAGTGTGTATATATGTGTAATTTAAAAAACTATAACTCAGGACAATCATCCCCTCTAAAACAACCCTCCCTTCAAAAACTGGTCACAACAGATTTGCTTGGCAATCTCTAGTGATATGAATCTACCTTCAGATTGGAATCTTGAATTCCAGGATGCTAGGCTAGAATTGTTCAATTTTCCAAGTGTCATGTTCATTGTGCTTTAGCTATTTAGTGCTGAATTCCTAAATTTCTCAAATATGAATAACTTGGTATTATTTGAAGTTTAGGATACTAATTAATTATTGTGCCTATTTTTAAATTTTAAAAGTACTAAATATGTCTTCTCACTCATATGCCATTTAAGTCTTTTTCTTTCTTTTTAACTAAATTCATGACACCCTGCTATTTAGAATTTAGAAGTCATTACAGTTTACAAGTCAGTTTAGTCCTTTCACTGGAAAGGTAGCATTGGAAAAGAAAATCCCTCCCCTGGTCATACCATGGCAATCATATATGACAGTGATACTATATTTAAAGAACCAAGTATTAAAAACTGCATTTAGGAAGTTTTTACTTTAGACCATTTCTAAATGGGAATATGTGCTTTAGTTCAAGTTCTTCTTTGATGCTATATCATAGCATGAAGATAGAAGCTTGGGAAGCTATGCCAGCAGAGTACAAGTTCTGGTAGTCTGGAAAGACTTCAGACATAGACCTGTTGACAGACTTGGTCTGTTTTCTTTGGACCTGATTAGCTAAATTCAGAAAAGCTTATCACCAGATAAACAGCAGATTAATGAGCTTCTCAACAATTCATAGAGATCCACTACCAAATTGTTAGGGAATTATAATGTTTTTCAGAAGGCAGTTTCCATAGAAATGAAATTTTTTATCTTTAAAGAATTGAAGTAACCATATGTTATGGGACCCATCGAATGGGCTTTCTGGATTTTTCTTTATGTGGTAACTAATCATTTTCACCACACACCATTTTGGGAAATTCAATTTAAGAACCATACCATCTATAGAAAACCACTCTTCTTTTTTTAACTTTGTTCTGGACATCTTTCATGATTTCTCCTTTGTGTCTCCTTTCATAATAATAATCATTGAACAAAATTATTGTAACTCTGTTATAGTTATCAACATCAAGATGGTTTAGTAACTAGGACTCAATTGACATCAAAAATGATGTAACTTGTGAGCCAAAAAAGAAACTTCAGTTTTGAAAGTCCAAGCAAAAGTATTGTTAGAATAATTCATGTGGAGTCCATTGTTAATCATTTCTTAGTTTGAAAAAATTGAATATGACTTTTAAAATGTCAAAACTTACTCTTGATATTAGAAAATAGAATCTGTATACTTGAGTTTATAGCTTTAAGTAAAGTGCATGTGTTTCCCCAAACACCATTTTGTACTCTTAGCACATTGGCCAAATAGTTTGACCTTCTAATATGAAGAATGAGCTGTGGATGAATTCTGTTTGTGGGTTCCCCAATTGAAAGACTAACATTTACTCTTCATTTGGCTTTGGATAATCTAAAAGTTACATTGTTCTGAAAACACAAATTGTTAGATATAGTTATTCAAGCACCTATTCATTTGAAGAAGAATTTATCAGGCAGCTGTCATAAGAAGACAATCTACATTCTTTGTATCCAGACAGCAAGTTTACACCATGGCTGTCTTTAACCCAGACAAAGAAATCCACACTTGAGACTAACCTAAAGAGGATTTATGGAGTAAGAAGACCACATTTGACAATAATATCCCAGTAGTATCCTCCTCTCTCCTCTATAGATTTTGGATTTGGCATCAAACTAATTCAAGTGGTAGGCCTTATGTAAAGAGCTCAACACCAAAATTCCTAGGAGTTTACATTGAGCTATTGCCTTAGTTTGGCCTGTATCCAAAGTCAACTGCATAGCTGTCAAATTCTATTTCCATTATTCCCTTCTGGAATTTACTCAGTCTATATTGGACTTTGGGCAAAGATGACCTTGGTTTAATTTGTCACAGTTGCTGCAGGAGTACACATCTGAATCATTTAGACTTGAAGGCTAGGCTGTATAGATTCAATAATAAAAGATAAGCAATTCTAAATAAGAAATACTTTCCTTTTGAATTATAGATGGTGGGTAAGCATTACAAAATCAGTGACACTCTGGATTGGTAAAAAGAATACCATTTGCAACTGGAGTTCAGGCTCCACAAAAAGAGACCTTAAATTCTGTGAAATTTTGAGTCCTTGTAAAACACTAACCATACCACCTGAATTCTCCCCCTTGAAAGTTCTCTTAGCCCCATTCAAATATTTATACAAAGAAGCCAACTTTCCATTATGTGAAGTAAAGGTTTGTGAAGAATATGAACATACCTAAAGCAATATTACATATTTGGGATAACAAATTTGCATTTACTTTGTAAATGAAGAAATTGGGGCTCAGAGAGATGATGTGGCTTTCTCATTTCATATTCATATAAAATAATGGCCAGTGATCTGTCTTTGGCAATTGAAAGGGACCTCCAAAGTCATAGAATCTAATACATAAACAGAACTCTGCAATATTTATACTACAGGCTCACCTAGTCCTTAACTGAATAGCTCTGGAAATAGACATCTCACTAAAATCCACAGAACTTGACTGTCCATTTGGAGATTGTTTCATTGTTAATCATGTATTTATTCTTTGGTTTTGTTTTATTTTGTTTGAAATAGAGATGGTATCTATATTTTTGGCACTTGCATTCATCTCTCCTAGCTCTTGCTGAAAACAAGCAAAACAAATTAAATCTCACTTTCACATAACAAGCTTTTAAATTCTCAAGCCCTCTTTTCCAGGTTAAATAGTCTATCTTCTTTTAGAAAAGAAGTATCTGAAAGGAGAAATAATTTGCCTAAGATCACAAAATTAATGTTATCATTACTAACTTGCTTTATATTCCATATTTTTATTCAGTTGTATCTGACTCTTCATGATCACATTTGAGATTTTCTTGACAAAAACACTGGAGTACTATGCCATTTTCTTCTACAGTTCATTTTAAAGTGGAAACTTTGGCAAACAGGGTTAAGTGATTTTCTTTGGGGCACATAGCCAATAATTACCTAAGGTCACATTTGTACTCAGATCTCTCTAAATCTAGGTCTAAAGTTCTTATCCGCTAAGTAATCTAGCTACTCATTACATCCTATAATGACGTTAAAGTGCAGTCATTGGGTGCAACCCAATGAAAATATTACAAATTCAAAAACTGCATCCACTTCCGGGGATTCATGATCCACATTAGTTGGAACCTAGCTTCATGACTGGGCTTAGTGATAAAGCCAGAGACTTCTAGGGGTTTCAGCAATGAAGCAGAGAAAGGCAATAGGCCTGGAGCAAGTGGTCTATATAGCACAGCAATATGTATGGGCAGAATCACTGAAATACATAAGCAGGAAAAGTTACTAAATCAATCATAACAAAAGTCAATCATCAGCAGATTAAATAATGCAGAATAATTTTTTTTCATCCTCTGAAAATGAAACCTGGATTTCTTCAAAGGGTATATATTTGGTGTCAGAAGAAATGAACTTGAATCCTATTCTCTCATTTATTATCTGTGTGACATTGAGCAAATCACTTAAGTTTTTTTGGACCCAGTTTTTAAATTTATAAAATAAATGGATTGGGAGAGAGGAACTCTGAAGCCCCTTCAAATTCTGAATCTGTGATACTAAGATAACAAAGCTTTGTCATATTCCCATATCACCTAAAATGGTACCCACGGAGAGATGCCAAGGATCTGTTTCTAAGAAAAGATATGCTGTGTCAACTAAAAACATGGGACTCTTCTACTGGTTGAATGTTCAGAATAGTTTGCATGTTTAAAACTACTATAATGAGACAGACATTCTCTCTCCAGTGACATCTCCCACTTCCACCACTGTACACACAAAGTTTTTCTTATTATCTTAGAGTCAGAAATCAATCACAGCGCCAAAAGAATGGCAGATTGATTAAAGCAGCTATCACAGGCTGGGGCTATACTTAGCATTAGCAAAGCTTGTTACATAGAATTCTACTGATGTAAACTGTGTCCTAGATTATGTCCCCTGATTATGGGGCAGAGGGCTGGAGAGACCCCAAATCTCAAAAACCCTAAGGTCGAGATAGGAGGGACCCCACCCACCTATTCATAGGAAAATTTGCAATTCAATCAGGAATTTTGGTTTACTGTGTAATTACTGCCCTTTATTGAAACTAACCTTCAATCTCCCAGCCTGAAACCTTAGAAGGCAAAATAAAAGTATGACCGGAACCCAGAGTCTTCCCTGCTTCCTACAAAAGAAAAAGCCCACTGAATCCCTGCTCAGGGTAAACCCACCAATGCGAAAACTCTACTAAGTATCACAATTGAGATTTGAACCAGAACATTTTGACCACGTGCTTTTTTTCTATGTTATACTTTATCTTCTCTTTAATAGAAAGCATTTTAACCAATACTAGAGACTTTGTTGGTGATACTCTCATTCTTAGATGAAACATTGGAGCTTATGTTCTTAAAGAAATTATTCTTGTAACAACAGCCAAAGTTTTCAATATTCTTTAGAAAAATATCTAGTAAATGGATTTCTCTCTATACTGGTATAGTGTCTGAAAGATGTGTTTCAGAGTCTGCCAGTCATGCTAATATTACAGGGAAGATTCCATAAAGTTAATTTGAGAAGTTGATGTTAGCAGGAAATAAAAGTTGAGAGTGAGATAAATAATCAGAGGGTGGTTCTTATCTCGGCATACCAGAGAACAAAAGTTATCTTGAAGCTTAATATTAAAAAAACAAACACAAAAAACAACAACAACAATAACAAAAACTAAGATCATGGCATCTGGTCCCATTTCTTCCTGGAAAAAAGAGGGAGAAGAAATGGAGCCAGTATCTAAATTTATATTCTTGGATCATTGCAGACAATAACTACAACAATGAAATTAAAAGTTGCTTGCTCCCTGGTAGGAAAATTATGGGAAATCTGAATAGCATACTAAAAAGTAGAGACATCACCTTGAGATAAAGTGATTTCCAGTACTAATATATGGCTGTGAGAGTTGAATTATAAAGAGAAACACCACAGGATAAACTATTTTGAATTATGGTATGGGAGAAGACTTTTGAGAATTCTTTGGATAGCAAGGAGATCAAATCAATCAGTGCTTAGAGAAATTAATTCTAACAACTCATTAGAAGGATATATACTGAGTGAAGTTTGAATACTTTGGTCACATAACAAGAAGACAGGACTCACTGGTAAAGACTTTGATGCTAAGAAAGAGTAAAAACACATTAAAAGCAAAATGAGAAGAGGACAATGAAAAATTAAATGGATAAATTGTTATGGAAGCAAGGAACATGAGCTTGAACAGAGATAGTGGAAGACAGAAGGGCCTAGCATACTGTGGGGTTGCAAAGAGTTGGACAGAATTGAATGGCTGAACAAGCAGAGTTGCTATTCTCTGTATAACAGAAACAAGAAACCTTTAAATAAAGTTCATCTCTGATAGATGCATTAGGCTCTACCCAGGAAGCCAGGGAACAGCAGGGCAAGAGGAAGTTTTCTTTAATATTCAATTTTATTGGAATGACTATGCTTTAGGAAGGAAAGCAAGGGCACTAAGCAATCCTGTTTAAGATAAACAGATTTAATCTGCATGACTAAAAGAGGACTTGAAAATTTAGTCCATAATCAAAAAAGGAAAAAAAAAAGACTTCATAGATTCTTGGAGGGGGGTAAGAATAAGTCTTTGGGGTGGGGGAAATTCACTAAGCCAAACATCTGGATGAAATGTAAAAAATTCAAACCACCAGATGTTTTGTCGACAGGACACCAAACATTCTGATATTTGGATGGCTGATTTGTCTCACTTTTCATCCAGATGTATGACGTTATATAGTCATAGTAATATAAAGAGCTATGCGAACTTTGTAGTTAAATGAATACAGCTCCTGTTTTAGTTTGGCATGGTTCACTTAGGGTTTTTAAAGGCAAAAGAAGGGTGGCAAAATGTAAAAGGAAGAATATTCTTCAGCCAAGCAAATATCATGCATGAACCCTTACCGTTAAACCTTATGGCCAGAAAATCAAAAAAGTTAGAACTCTACAGATTGAATTGTAGGGAGATTTGAAATTGGATAGTTTCTTGTCTAAATTTTCATTTTGTTGAGGAGAAAAATAAGGGCCTGAAAGATTGAGAGATTTTAAGATCCCATTGTAGATTTTTACAGAAATGCAGGTCAACTTACTCCCTGTTTCACCTTCTTTCCAGTCTACTATATGGTTTCCCTACACATTTCCATGATAACATTTAAAATGCTACTGGAGTCTTTTCTAATCTCCTATATTAAAGGATGACAAATTTGTTTAAAATGAGCTATCATGTTTATTTATGAAAACCAGTTCCTTCAAAGGAAAGCAGTTAGAGACTGTGTCCATAGGAATGTGTTTGATTTTGGACTTGTAATCAGAAGTTTTGAGTCTGAGCACCCTCTGTGATACTTTGTCATGTAAAATTAAGCAGATTTATTTAATATTTCTGAGTTTCCTATATCTGTATATTTCCAATATTTCTCAGTTTCTTTATCTGTGAAATAAATTGTTTCTATTATTTCACAAGATTGTTGTGAAGAAAGTACTTTATGAAGAAAGACAATTAGTAGAAATTGTAACAGCAATGGTAGTAGTAGCAGTAGCAGTAGTTGTAGTAGTAGTATTAAAGACCCATCAAATGAAAAAAGCAAAATTATTTATGTTGACTGCAAAGCATAACTAGTTCTTTGGTATAATTATTGGAATATTAATTTCAGATTTCTAGGGGCATACCCAAGATGCTAGAGTAGATGAAGCAGTCAAACTCTTTCAATATTACTCTCCAAACAGCTTTTAAAAATACCTCAAATAGAATTCTGAAATAGTAGAACCTGCAAAAAGCCAATGAGACATTTTACTAATGCAGGAGAACTTTGTAATTTATAGTTCAGTCATTTCAATTATTTCTGACTCTTGATGGCCCTATTTAGAGTTTTCTTGGTAAAGATACTAGAATTATTTGGCATTTCCTTTTCCAGTTCATTTTACAGATTAAGAAATTTAGGCAAATAGGGGTAAGTGATTTCTCCAAAGTCAAACTGCTAGTAAGTAAATGTCTGAGGCAACATATGACCTTAGAAAATATTCTTCCTGACTTCAGGCCTGGCACTCTATCCATTGCACCATCTTGCTGCCACAAGAGAACTTGGAAGTTCAGAAACAGAAAACTGTGATGGGGTTGGGGGCAGGCCCGGATCCTACATGGATGTAGTACTAATGGTAATTTCAAGTGGTTCTGACAAAGGCAGCAAATGCTTCAGAATCTCTTAAACCAGAAGGAGATCTGATAAATGGTCAGAAAGAGATTATAGATGTCCCTTGCTGCAGCCCTGGATGCACAACCAAATCCTGGTTGACAACTACATTCCCTATGCCCACTTTTGGGTTATACTTCAGGGGAAAAGGAGAGTACTTTTGATCAAGAGAAATCAAGGGCCCTTAGAAACTATATGACTTTTGCTTATAAGGGATCAAGAACTCTGAGGAGCAATATTACTTTTAATCCCAAGGGAGCAGAGTCCTGAGAAGCAATATTGAGTATAATCTCAGGGGATTAGGGGTCCTTCCTGGGTAAAGACCAGAGTATAGTCCAATTTTGCTAATGAATGTTGATCAAAAAATTTAAATAAAATGCTAACAAGGAGATTATCATATTATGTCACAAAATTATGCAATATGACAAAATTGGATTTATATCCACAATGTTGGACTGGTTCAATATTAGGAAAATATCAACATGATTGACCAAATAAATGACCAAAACAACAAAGCATGGTTATATCAATAGATACAGAAAAAAGCTTTTAACAAAACACTTCACCCATTTCTATTAAAAACTCAAGAAAGATTAGGAGAAAATAGTTTTTTTTTTAAATGATAAGTACTATCTATCCAAAACTAAGACATGAATTGTCTAATGGAAATAAAATTAAAGCCTTCACAGTGAGATTAGAGATGAAAAAAGGATATTATTACAAGTATTATTCATTTTTGAATTTATATAAACAATATCAACAAATTGAACTGTATATAAAAAAAAGAATTGAAAGAACAAAAGCAGGCAATAAGGAAACAAAACAATGACTTTTTGCAGATATGATGGTATACTTAAAGAATCCTAAAGAATTAACTAAAAAAAACTAGTTAAAAAAATTAATAACTTTAGCAAAATTTAAAAATATAAAATAAATTCATAAATTATCAACATTTCTTTATATCAGCTGCAAGAAATAGAGACATTCCATTTGAAATAATTGCAGATAATTTAAAATATTTGGAGGTCCAGCTGCAAAGACAAATGCTGGGACTATAAGAACATAATTAAAGAACATTTTTCATGCAAATAAAGCCAGATATAAAAAACTGGTAATATATTAATTGTTCATGGATTAGTCAAATCAATATAATAAAATGGCAATTTTACCTAATGAGTTTACTTATTTAGTGACATATCAATTACTGCCAAAGAATTATTTTATAGAGCTAGGAAAAAAAAAATAACAAAATCCATCTGGAAGCACAAAAGGTCAAACATAACAAAGGGAAAGATGTGAAGAAAGGTAGCCTAGCAGTACCAGTAGTAATCATTAAAACAACCTGCTACTAAGAATAGAGAGAGAAATAGAGTGGTAGTTTAGTGAAATAGATTAGGTACACAATATGCAATAATAGACCATTATAACCTAGTGCTTGATAAATATAAAGATACAGTCTTTTGAGGTAAAAATTTACCATCTAACAAAAAAAAATGCTGAGAAAACTAGCAAGCAGTTAGGAAGAAACTACACACAGACTAGCACCTGACATTGTATACTAAGATAAGGTCAAAATGGATAAATTATCTAAACATAAGTATAATACAATGAGTAAATTAAGGGAGCATAGAAAAATCTACTTGTCAGATCTATGAATGACAAGAGCTTATGACCAAACAAAAAACAGAAAAGATTATGGAAAGCAAAATCAGTAATTATCAGGTTAGAAAGTGTCATCACATTACTGGGAAAAAATGGAGGACAACTACAAGTAGCTCCAGTAATAATGAAGTGACTGACCAAAGCCAAAAGGAAGTTGAGCTATTAATGTATCTAGTGGTGAAAGGTAAATCCGATATCACAAAGATCAATATTAAATAGGGGCCTATAATATAAGATCTATAAAGCAAGGAAAGCTGTAATCAAAAAAGATGAAAAGATTAAACATTGTCATCTTGGATATCAGTGCACTTAAGTGGACAGGAAGGGGTAGATTTAATTCAATTGATTATTACATACGCTATTGTAGGCAAGAATCCCTTAGAAGAAATTAAATATCCTTTATAGTTAATAAAAGGGTAAGAAAAGCAGTCCTCATGTATAATCTCAAAAATGACACCTATCTGTTTAAATCAAAAGCAAACCATTTAATATCTTAATAATACAAATTTATACACTAACCACTAATTCTGAGGAGGCCAAATATGATCAGTTCTATGAAAACTTACATCATCTTCTAGAAATACCCAAAAATGGTCATTTTTGTCATAAAATATTGGAATGCTAAGCAAGGAAATAAAAAGATAATTGGAATAATAGACAAATTTAGCCTTGGAGCACAAAATGAAGCAGGGAAGAGACTAATAGAGTTTTGTTAAAATAATTCAGCACTCACAGCACTCTTTTAACAAAATGCATATCTCTACATATGGACATCAGCAGATAGATGGTCACTCTCAAAATTGGATTATGAATTTTTGTAGTCAAAGATGATGAAATTCAAAGATAAAACAAGACCTAGGGAGGTGGAGCCAAGATGATAGAATAAAGGCAGATACTCATCAAGATCTCCCTCAAACCCTTACAAATTCTTTTACATAATGACTTTAAACAAATTTAAGAGCATCAAAACACACAAAAACATGGAGTGAGACAATTTTCCAGCTGGACAACTTAGAAGATAAGCAGGAAAGGTCTGTTGCACCACTATGGGACTGGAGTGCAATGTTGGTGAAGACCACACCAGCACATTTCTGGCTACAGCAAACAAGGGACAGGCTTGGGTCCTCTCAATCAACTGCAGTATTGGCATTTTCCAGACTTATCAGCCCACAGATGCCAAGAATGACTTGGAAGGTTGGCAGGAAAGGTTTGTTGCACTAAGGTGTGAGGGGAGCCCCAGAAAACCAGAAGCTTGCTTTAGAAGCCACTGAATCAACAATGATGGTGATGGCTGCAGCAGCAACAACAGCTTCTTTTGGAAGTCTCAGATGTTACAAGGCAAGGGGACTGATTAGCTGGTCAAATAAATTACAAATCTCTTTGCTAGTTTTGCCCATATTCAGATCTAGGTTGTAGCTCTGGCTCACAATACAAGTCCCTAGAAAAATCTTTGAAAAAATTGCATAAAACTCGAAGCTTGGGACATTTCATCTTCTACCCTGTAAATATATCCTACTTTAATAAAGACTTTGAAGACAGGCTGGGGAAATGAGTAAACAACAGAAAAAGATTCTGACATAGAAAGTTACTATGGTGCACACTCAGAAGATGATAACAAAATCAAAGCTCCTACATTCAAAGTCTCCAAGAAAAGGGATTTTGAAATCAAGTAATAGAGGTAGAGGAAAAATTGGGAAAAGAAATGAGAGTGATGCCAAAGAAAATGCAAAAAGCTAATGAGAAGAATGTCTTAAAAAGGTAAAACTGGCTAAATGTGAAAGGAGGAACAAAAGCTCACTTAGAAAAATAACTCCCTAAAATTTAGAAATGAGCAAATAGAAGTTAATTACATATAAGAAATATTATACAAGAGGCAGCCAAAAATATTCCAAAGAAAAAGAAGAGCAAGAAAGCAAAATACTCATCTGATCAAGATTTATAAAAAGCTGAAGAAAGAAGGAGAAAGGGAAAGATATACTCAACTGAATGCACAATTAGAGAGAATAGCAAGGAAATATAAGAAGGTTCTCTTACATGATCCATGCAAAGAAATAGAAGAAAACAATACAATGGGAAAGACAAAATAGCTCTTCAATAAAATTAAAGATATTGAGGGAAGGTTTTATGTAGAATGGGCATGAGACAAAAAAATTAAAGATTTAATAGAAATAGAAAAGAATAAAAAGTGATGAGGATATACAGAAATATACAAAAAAAATCTTAATATCACTGATAATCATAATGGTGTTGTTACTGATATAGAGCCAGATATCTTAGGAAATGAAGTCAAGTAGACTTAGGAAACATTTCTAAAATCCTGCTTCTATTACTTCCTGGCAAATGAAACCATTGTCCATTTTTATACTTTGGGGCTCAAAGATTACTGCAAACAGTGATTGTTGCTATGAAATAAAAAAAAAAACCAAATCTTGCTCCTTGATAGAAAAGCTATGGTAAATCCACAGCATACTAAAAAACAGAAACATCACTTTGCTTATAAAGCGATATCCATTAATAATGTAAGCTTGTGAGGGTTGGACTATAAGAAAAAAGCTGAGCACCACTAGACTCTTGAAAATTGTGGTACTGTGGAGAAAACTTTTGAGAGTGCCTTGGATAGCAGAAAAATAAATTCAGTCAACACTTCAAGAAATTAATTCTGACCATTCACTGGAAAGTTAAATGCTGATGCTAAAGCTTAAATTCTTTGGCTACATAATGATTCATTGAAAAAGACCTTCATATGGGGAAAGGTTGAAGGCAAAAGGAAAAGAAGATGGCAGAATATGAGATGGATAAATAGTTCATAGAAGCAATTAATATAAACTTATACTTCTGGAGATAGTGGAAGCAAGACATGCTAAAAACCATGCAATCACGACTGAAGGACTGAACAATAATCAAAAAAAATCTTTTGTACAAATAAAACAAATGCAGCAAAAATAGAAAAAAAAATAGGAAACAGGAAAACATTTTGTAGTAAGTTTCTCTACTAAAGGCCTCATTTTTCAAATATATAGGGAATTAAACCAATTTTATAAAAAATAAAAACTAAAAGATTGATAATAGTCAAAGGATATAAACAGGCAGTTTTCAGAAGAAAAGAAAAAATTAAAATTATCAAGTCACATAAAAAAATGCTCTAACTCACTACTGATTAGAGAAGCACAAAATAAAAGAACTCTGAGGTGCCACTTCACATCTCTTATATTGACTAGCATGACATAAGAAAATGACAAAGGTGGAGGAGACAAGGAAACCTGCACTATTGATGGTTCAAACATTCTGGGAAACAATTTGGAATATGCCCAAAGAGATGTAAAACTATATATGTTTTTTGACCCAAAAATACAAATACTAGGTCTATATCCAAAAAAAAATCAAAGAAAATAGAAAATGATTCATTGGTGTAGAAATATTTAGAGCAGGGTTTTTTTGTTGTTGTTGTTGTTTTAATAGCAAAGATTTGGAAATCAAGAGACTGTGCCCATCAATCAGTATGTGGCTGAACAAGCTACGGAATATGAATGTAATGTAGTATTATTGTGTTATTAGAAATGACAAGTAAGATGGCTTCAGGAAAACCTAAGACATATAAACTCATGCAGAGTGAAATGAGGAACAAGGGAACATTGTACGCAGTAAAAGCACTATTGTAATGATGGTCAACTGTGAAAGACTTGGGAATTCTGATGAACACAATGATCCATGATAATTGCAAAAAAAGTCATGATGAAAAATACTATCCACCTCCTGAAAGAGAACTGATGAATTTTGAATGCAGATTGATGCATGCTTTTTCTTCACTTTTCTTGGCAGGTTTTAATCTGTATTAAATGTATTTAATGTATTTATTTAAAATTAATTACAAAATAAGAAAAAAAAACAAAATAGAAAAAGAAAGACAAAAATTTTTAAAAAATTATCTTATTCCCAGCAGAACATTTGAAATGTGTAACAATAAATTTCCATTTCAAGAGAGCACATATAATAATGGAAAATAATATATTCATGCCTATCCATCTTTTCTTTGCTTCTATGCAAGTTATTTTTTTGTTTTCTGCTGTGTACTTTTTACTTTATTCTATTTTTCCCCTTCCATCCTCTCACTTCCCCTAAGTAGACTACAGTTAAGCACAGATATATTTATGTGGATAGACAAATCAATAGATATACCCATACATACTCCTACAACATATCTACATATATATATATATATACATATACCTACATGCATACATACATACATGTACATATAGATTTAAACATACATAGACATGCATTTAAAACAATATTAATATGGCTGACATATAATGTAGATTTCTCTCTTAACTGAATCTTTAAGTTTGACTTTGTCTGAAATCAGTGATTACTAGCCCTTTTTTTAAAAAATAAATTCTACTCCTGATCCTTGTTATTGTGTTTGGGTATATCTCTTATTTCCTACCCTTAATAACTCTTTTACTTTAGTTCTACTCCTTAACTTAGCTTATTATTACTTAACGTCTCCTCACCCATGGATCTCTCCTTATTTTCTCCACCTCACCCTTTTGCTCCCTCTTTATCCCATTCCCATTAATCTGCATATCTTGTCCCGTAGTCATAAATGTACACATCTTTCTATATCCCACCTTATCCTATTCCTCTCCCCCTTTTTTCCTTTATAGATTTTGGAGGATACTATACATTTCATGGTGTATGGGTGTGTGTATGTGTGTGTGTATAGATACAGGTATGGGGATTTATATTTAGAGGCATATGTATATTATGTATTGTTTGCTATTTAATCCATTATCAATGTGAGTAGGTTTTTAGAACTGCTAGCTCTTCTCCCCCATCTAATACATCTATGTTGATTCTTCCTCTGCACCTCATTTGTATAGCATAATTACTATTTTTATCTTTTTTTCTAGAGGGTTTTGTTTTTTAGGGTCAGATCATACTCAACTCTGCCTCAATCTTTCTTCCGTACTACCCAATTACTGATTTCATTCCTCGACATATGGTTTAAATTTCCATGCATAAAACATAAAATGTTTGTCCTCATTTGGTCCCTTGAAATTAGTCTTTGACATTGACTCCTATATGATATATTTTCATTGAGCTCAGATTTTCTTGAGATAAAATCCTGAAAATCTATGAGTTAAATTGAATGTCCATTTTTTTTCATTCAATATTATGCTTAATTTTGCTCAATATATTTTTAGCCATGAGTCTAATTCTTTTGATTGCTGATATATAACATTTCAAGACTGTGGTCTTATTGCTGATAAATCCTGTGCAATTCTAATTGTAGCACCAGCATATTTGAATTGTTTTTTGGTTTTTGTTTTTTGGGGGTTTTTTTTGGTTCGGTTGGTTTTTGTTAAATTGTCTCTTTGATTTGGGGTTTTCAAAACTTAGCAATAATGTTCCTATGTGGTTTCCTCATAGTATTTCTTTGAGATGATGATTGGTGAATTTTTTTATATTTCTATTCCCCTTTTGTTCTATCACTTTAGGACAATTTTTTTTTCTAATCATTTCCTGTATAATCGTGTCAAGATTTTTTTTTGTTCACAACTTTCAGGTAGTACAATTACTCTTATACTTTCTCATGATGTGTTGTTTTTCTTATCAGATGTTTCACATTCTGTTTTATTTTTTAATTCTTTATATTTTGTTTTGTTATTTCTTGATCTCAGAACTTCATTGGCTTCCCCTTGCCCAATTCTAATTTTTAAAAAAATCATTTTCTTCTTTAAGAGTCTGTATCTCCTTTTGTAGTTGATTGATTTTCTTTTTATAATCTTCTTATTATCTTTTTAAAAAACTTTCCTCAATATCTCTCATTTGATTTTAAGAGTCTCTTTTTGAATTCTTCTATAAATTCTTTCTCAGCAAGTAGCCATATGTCATTATTCTTTGGAATAGAAAAGGGTTTTTTTTTACTTCAATGTCCTCCCTGAAGATGAACCCGAGTTTTCCCTATTCCCAAAATAAGTTTCTATGGTTGGGTTCTTTCTCTTTTGATTGCATTTTTTTTTAAATGAGAACTTATTACTGTAATCACCTGGGTTTTGAGAGATGGTGCCACTGGTATCATTTCAGTTCTCTCCTCTGACCTGGAACTCAAATCAAGAACTGCATTCTCCTGTAAGTGCCTGAAGTTAATAGTTTTCCTTCCCCACTGCTTCTGCACTTACCAGGTGTGCTGGTTCCTTCTCACCCAGGGCTGCATCTCAGCAGCACAGTTGGGTCTGACATTCCTAATCATGTAAGGTTCCCTCAATCTTCTTAGACTCAGACCTCCAACACTCCATGCTGTCCAAGGGATATAAATTCCTATGGTTCTGGCTGAGGCTACCTCTGAACCCGGGAAGCCCCAGAGCTCCCCACTTGCTGTTTCAGGGCAGCTAGCCTGGAGTATTTACAATTCCATCTGGTTAATCCTCCATCTTGAGTTCTTCCTTCCAATTTTTGCTCTTCTCAGGTCATCCCAAGAGGACTCCTGTTCTCCCCCTAATCTTACTTGTTTTTTATCAATCTATGTTCATCCTGAGGCACAATTTTGTTTTGTTTATGGGGGAAATCTGTAGAGCTTGGAATTTTCTGACTTATTCCACCATTTTCCTGGAATCTTCTCATTTTCTTTTATAATATTTTACAACAATATGGAAATATGTTTTGCATGACTTTGTTTACCTTCTCAGTGAGGGGAAAGTGACAGGAGAGAATATGGAACTCAATTTTTTAAATAAGTTTTAAAACTTTACATTTAATCAGAAAATATTTAACAAAAATAAAACTATGTTAAAATGAGATATTGATTTCATAAAAGGAGATTGAAGAATATAAATCATAAATTTTTGCTATCAAAGGGAAACTTGAATTGGCTTATGAAATAGGGAAGTATCCTTCCAATCCAATACAATAACATTAATAAAAGTACTATGTGCCAGACACTGTACTAAGAGCTGGGAAGATAGTCTCAAATCTTGAGAGATTTGTATTCTGAATGGGGAAATTACACATAAAAATAGGCAGAAAAGCAGGGGATTTGGGGAGAGGAATGGGTATATAGTACCAAGACATCTTAATCCACACTGAGGTATGGAGTTGAAACCAGACAAAGCAACAGATACAAAGTCGGATGAATCAATTGTAGTTTCTGCTTTCTATTTAGGAAGACTTTAAAATGTTTGGTATTTCACTGTCCAATATTCGAATGAGTGGAAAAAAGGATTATGCTGGCAGCTGCCCAAGTCCTATTTTATCAGCAGGTACCACTTTGTCAACTAAAAAAAACCTTAGTTTCTGCCCAGGGTCCTCTCTAATAAGAGAACTTCTCTATTTTAATTCTGTTCTCCTCTTTTTTTTGAGGGGGGAAGAACTTCCTGAGTACTTTGTGAGTAGCTATTTCCTGGTACTTTTATATTCTTTTCACCCAAAAATATATGACTGCATTGTGCTCATCTAAGTGTGGTTCATTTAGCGTGAGAGCTAAGTCAGGACCTAGCTTCCACCAAAGGCAGGAAATGTGATCCCTGGAATGACTGCTAAGGAAGGCTTCTGGCCATGTATTCTTCTTTCTCATCCTTTCTCTGAATAGCAGCTTGGCATTTCAGAAAGAACACTGACTTAGAGTGAATCAACTTCAAATCTTTACTCATTGTCATATAAGATCAAACAAATCAGAAAACCTTTCTGAGCCTATTGTCTCAACAATAAATTGAAGACAAGAGTATTTATTTCACAGAGTTCTTATAAGGCTTTTATGATACCCTATACATAAAGTCCTTTATATATTTTAATGTACTATATAATGTTACAAATGTCAGTTGTCATTCTGAGGGAACTGTTACTAGTTGTGATAAGATTATAGACTGCTTATTTCTTTTACTTGAAATACCATTCTTAGCTTAGGAAAAAAAAACCAATGAAGTCCTGCCATTAACTGTGAACATTCTATTTTCATTCCTAGTAATCTTTGGAGTCAAAAACACCCAGAGTTATTCTGAGGACTGAAACATAAAGTCATGTTGGTTCATTTAGACTTCAAGTACTATTGATTATACCTAATTCAAACAAAGCATTATCAACTTGACAAAAGTGTCTGTGGATAGCAAAGACATTTCCCTTACATTAATAAAAATTAGTTGCCATCTTGGACATAAGGATGAAAGACTTGTACAACTATCTTCACCCATTCATTGTAGAAACATAATTTATGTTATCAGTAGGATTTGCCAGAGTTTTTAAAAAATCAGAAAAGTAAGGTTTTGCCATCCAAATCCTTGACATTGTTAAATGGTTCAACAAAAGAAACTTATTTTGCCAATAAAAGTGATACTAAGTAAGAGACAGTTCTATTTTGTCACTGCATTCTAAGAATCATTGGACACTCATTTGACTTGTAGTTTAAATTTGCCTTATGTGATGTAATTATCCCCCACTAGAATATGAAGTCTTTGAGAGCAGAGACTTTTCAAAATATGGTGCTTTGCACAATACTATTTAATAAGTGCTTCCTTCCTTCATTCATTTGTTGAAACAATTCTGCCTACAGGCACCAACCCCTGAATTTCACATAAATTTCATTTCCACAATTTGGTAGACAATTCCTGCAACACATTGATGAAGAGGAAGCACACAAATATATTACAAATCCAGTTTTGGAGCTCTGAAAATACCAGCATTATTCCTTGTTCTGTGAATATTTTTTAAATTATCTAAGTGCTCTATAAAAGATAGAAACATTCAATATACAGTTTCAGGGCAGAGTTTTCCTGCAATGTAGATGTCAAACATTTCCTTTACTTCTCTGAAGTTAAAGGATGGAGTGTTTGTGGTGTTTCTTCAAGGACACTACACATAGTACAATATCTTTATTGTCTTCTTAATCCAGATATATCACCCTTTTTTCTTACTCTGCCTGCTAACTTCCAAAATGGTAAATTTGTCAATTTTCACTCTTTCTTAGGAAAAGAGACTTTGACATATTTGGTCACATTTTCTTTTGCAGTAATAAACTTCAAAGCATTGGCAATGGAGAGAGGAGAGTGAAAAATCTCATTCTGCATACCTAGTACATTATTTTTTCTCATTTTTAAGTGGGCCAAGATGTGAAGATGATATAATCACTCACACATGTACTTATATCAGGAGCTCTGTACATTGAAATAAACATAAATGTGTTTATCCTACTGATGACAGAATCAAATAATGAAAACACGGTGTTTATTTAAAATGTCTCTGTATTTATAAGAATGTATAAATGCAGTATTAAATGTGCTGATTACAGTAAGTCAATGAGTATTTTATTAGAAGGAAATGTAGAAAAATATTTCCACACAACATTATGGCTAAAAAATTGAGCACAAATTGGCAACAAAAAAAAATCCCAGATACAATTTCCACCATTAGTAGAACAGAACTGTGTTGAACAGGTATCTTAACATAGCAAAAGCTTAGCATGAACATAGAAAAAGTCTAATTTACATGAGAACTTTGAATTGTAGTTGACTTAATGTTGTTGTTTGTTTTTCCTTCTCCTAGAGGACCAATGATATCACAAGATGATGTCTTGACTTGCTTGTGAGTTGACTTGTCTAAAATGATCTTGGATAGGTTTGAGATAACGAACACTCAAAAGATGCTGAAGATAATAGGATCAGGTTCATAATCCCATAATATTATAGAGTGAGTTATACTGGTAATGCCTGCCTCTAAGAAAATTAAGAATTGGGGAATTAGGAATTTTTCTCAATTTGGTCTGATCAGCCAGCCAGAAACACTGCAACTTGACTGTAATAGAGTGACAACCAGCCAACATTGTTAGTAATTGAGATTGTATCTATCCAAAAATGACAAAGCAACTTGTAAATAAATGTAAATTCACTCAACCAATTTGATCTTCTGTAATTTAAATGGATGTGATGCTTTGATAAAGGAATAATAACTAGAGTATGGAATTTGAGATCTGGAAGACTGATATTCATATCTTGCCTTAATACACTTTATAGCTATTATTGACAAATCACTTCACATCTCTGAATATGTTTCCTCATTTTTAATCTAAAATGGAGGTAGATTAACTAGGAAGGCTTTAGATCCCTTCCAGCCCTAAATATGTGATCCTCTGCAATGACATCACAAAGTGATGTCTTGACTTGCACATAAATTGAATGTTAAATGAGGCAGAGTTGCATAAAGTCATCAGTCTTGCTCTCTCTCAATTGTTAAAGTCCAGAGGTATAACAAAAGTTGAATTAACCAGCAATGACCCAACATGCAGTCAATGATCCTAAGCTTGGCAGCTTCTGTGGTTTGATCAAGCTCTAAGCACTCCATAGTACCTACTTCGGCTGTTTTCATGGTTATTGGAACAAATTGTTTTTATCTGCCTAGTCTTCCAAAGAAAGGCTTCACATGTTTAAGGTAAATACCCCATGAATCACGGTGCAAGAGAGAAATCTCTAGATTTAGAGTCAGGAGAAGTGAGTTCAAATGTTTATTTCACACAATACATGATCACAGCTAAAAAAAAAATTAATATTGTTGAAGCTGTTTGTATAATACTTTTATTACTTACTTCATAATATTGATTATTGCATTATTCCCTGACTCTTCTTCCTATCATGGCCAAAAGAATCAAAATAATGGAAGAAACCTAGATTTACCTATATACCTTTTTGAGATTATATTACTGTGGCTCAAAAAGAAAGCTTTTCCTCTAGATAATGACTTTGTTTACAGTAAGCCATTCTCCCATCCCCATCATAATTACAGGTGCCTCTCTTTCTCAATACTTCCTTTAACAAATGTTGCTCAAACATCAGTTAGAGAAGCCCCAGTTTGTTTTAGGAAAAAGACATTTGGAGCCTGAGGTCCTGAGTTTGAATCTGGTTTTGGGCAAAGTAGTGTGATATTGGGAAAATTAATTCCTTCCTAGAATGCAGTTTCTAAAAATAAAAGGATATATCATTTAATATCTAAAGTATCTTCTATTTCTAAATTCTATGGAGGAGAAAAATCAGTCTGTTACTGTTTAGTCTTATTCTGTTATCACTGGCATTCATTGATAATATTGTCTTGAACGGCCTTAGTCCAAACTTTTTGAGGGTGGGAGTTCCTTACTGTCCAGTTAGCATTCTTAACAATCCCTGCCTAGAACCGTTTACTCAGCTTCATTTACTCCTGGACCATGTTGAAAGTAAGTAAAGTTATGCATAATCTTTAAAGGAATATAGAAACATGAATTACCATTATTTCTATAATTATTATTATTATTACAACTGAACTGCCCCCAAATTTCATTTAGGAGCTTGGAAACCATTTAAGTTATTTGTCTTTCAAACCACTGTTCACAAGCACACATTTTCTTTTGTACTTCCCCCGCCTAGCCAGAATTATATGTGATATTTATATATATGTGTGTGTGTGTATACAAAATAGTAAAGAGAAAAAACATTAAATTAAATTAAAAAGAAAAGTAAACAGCAAAGGCCAGACCAAGAAGCAAACATTTCTGGCACCCCTTTCTTCAAACCAGATACCTCTTCTCTCTCATCTCTTATCTGCCTCCATAAAGAGAGAGACAGATCCTTCCAACAATCTTCAGGTAAAATGGTTAACCTCTGTAAGAAGCTTCTTTGGATTATTTCTCCTTTGCTTTTGGTCAAAAGGTATTATTTCACCTACCCTTCAAAGTTGAAAATGAGGGCACAATAAGAAAGTCTCTGATGATCTGTGAGAGAGAAGTTTCAATGGAATTATACAGACAGACAAATGGCAGGTGTTTGAAGAGTGAATTGGAGGTAACAAAATGGAGATGGAAAATATGGGTTGGTCACTTTAAAAGTCTAGCAGGAAACAAAAAAGAAGAAACTGGATAATAGCGATTATGATAGTAGTGTTGAGAGAAGGGTATTTGTTTTTGTGGATTGTAAAGGATTGAATATGGTCATAAAAAAATGAATCAGTAGAGCTGAGAGATTGACAATAAATGAAGTATCAAAAGGAGTAAGATAGGGAGGGATTAAACGGACAACTATAATAGTTCACCTTTGCAACAGAAAGGATCCCTTTTTCTTTGAAGAGGGAAAGTAGTTGAGGATGGGAGATAATAAATACTAAAGAATGAATTGGACAGATATATGTATTTTCTCATGCAACACTGAGTAAATAGAATGTAGTTATTTATCTTTATATATCTAAAGAAGTTATTACAAAGATGTTCTACATGTTGAAAGTGATATGAATTTGATTCCATGATATGTCTAAAGGATTGTTTTTCATTCTTGGTCTTGAAATGGAGTTAAAAACAAAAAATGGATATTAAGAAGACTATTTAGGACTATTTAGTATCAGTGTTGTAAACCAGAATGGAATTGGCTTTTAACCGACGAATGGCAAGAGTTGAACAGAGCAGGCTAAAGACAACTGAGTCAAAGATCAAATAGAAGTTTAATTTCAAGAGTGAGGAAAATGCTTTCTCTTCAGTAAGGGAGCTGAACATGCTGGGGCAAACCATTGCTTTATATACATTAAAAAAAACCCACAAATGGGCTAGACCATGACATAATCATTTTTAGGTCTTGAGTAGTAGTTCCAAAGGTAAGCTTATATCCGACATTTTGTGGGAACCGTCTCCAAGTTGATTGTCTCACAGCAGGGTATTGAACCAGAGTTAGCATGGCAGAAATAGAAATGCAGTACTTGGTTCAGTTCACTTAGAAGTCACAAGAAGTTACAAGGGATTGGTAAGCATGTCAAAAGGTAGGATTGATGGTTCTCAGATCCCTGGGAAATAGAAGGAGCTCCAACAAATATAAATAGTTATTGATGAATATGAGAATCATACATACTTCAGTACAGAATTGTACATATCCACCTGGCTGCCAAACTGACAAAAATTTAGGATGATAAAATGAAGGGGAGGGAATCTCTTATTTATTTAATTATAGCATTCTTTAAAAAAAAAAAAAAAAAGTTTGAGTTCTATATTCTCTCCCTCCTTCCTGTCCTTCTGCCACCCATTGATAAGTTAAGAAAAATTATCCCAATTACACATGTAAATTCATGAAAAACATTTCCATATTAGCTATGTTATAAATAAAATATAACAATAATAAAAATAAATAAGAGAAAGTAGAAAAAAGGATTCTTAAATGTGCATTCAGAGTTTATCACATCTATCTTTCTGGAGATGGATATTGTCTTGGATCATTCTCTTGATTAGAGTAACTACCTGTGATTTAAAGTGTCACTCTGTAGCTTTAGCACATACCCTTTGTAAACAGGAAATGTGTCATCCAGCCACCTCTGGGCAATGCAATTCATCAGCAAAACAGCAGACCACAATCTCTTACTTAGGTACAATGGACACAATGTAGTATTAGATTCCCAAATTGAGATATTTATGATAAGATAAATATGATGGTTAATGTTACCACTAAATTCTTGTTCACAGGATCCTGGAACTGCATCCAAAGAGAAAAGAAGAAATAAAAGAAAAATGCCAATTTTAATTATGTGCTTCTTTTACACTCATTTCTCAGACCTGAAAGCAACTGTAAAAGTTTTCATGCTAGTAAAAAAGCCAAAGCTGACATTCTTCAGCTGTCTAACATTTACCCACATATTTATCACTGCCAGCAAGAGACTAATTTGCAAATAGACAACCATGAAATTTTAGCAAATTGATTCATCAACTGCCATAGAGCAGAATGCTTTTCCCCCTCTTTTCTTTGAAATAAAGTATTTTTGTATGCCAATATAACTACTGGCTTAACGGAGTTGCTGATTTTTTTAATATAATAAAAAATGAAGTCTTATTTTTCTAGATAAAGCTTTCTGAGAAGTTCTGCAAAATGATATATACATATATGCACTTATACACACTATATATAAATATAATACAAACACATATGTATATACATATATATGTTTGTACATGTATATGTATATATACATATATATGTGTGTGTATGTGTGTATATACAAATATATATATGTGATCAGGAGGAAAATTAATGGTGCAGAATTTTGAAAGCCTAATGCAAATTTACAGACAAATACAAACAGACACACATACGCACATACATATTAAGAATTTGGTTTTTGTTGTTGTTGCTTGAAAAAGCAAAAGCAAAATCCTTTTTTTAATTTGTCAGGTCAAATAAAATTTCAATTCATTAGACTTTTGATTATATAACTCTGAATTTTTTAAAAGCAAACTAAAATCTTTTTTTTTAATTGGGATGAAGAAAAAACATCACCTTTCTTCCCTAAATTCTTTATTCCTTTGAGCTTCTGATTTTAGTAAGAGGGTGTGAACTTCAGCAAGTATCCTCTAGCAACTAATGTCTAGTCAAGGAACTTTTCCCCTGTTGTTCCCAAAATCATATTTTGACTTATACAAGCACATTTAAGTACTTGATAAACACCCATCACCTAAGTGATTCCTGGACAAAATAGTTCATGCTTTTAAAAATTTTTTCTTTCCACTTGAATAACTAATTCAGAATGCATAGAAAATTGCCTTTTTGCATGACTGTTCAACAGTTTTCTATTCAATAGGAGTCAACTGAGACCTAGCAGGAGGATGTTGACATACATGCCATATGATGTTGGGTCAGTATTGATGGTTTTCTTCCAACTATGAATGCCAACCAGTGTTTCACTTAGTTCATGACTTAGAAAAGAAGGAAGACTACAATAGTTGGGATTTTTTAAGCATCAATATGCCTTTACATTTGGAATAACCCACTAAAAAAGCTGTTTTCTTGACTGCTTCCAGCCAGAAGCATGGCTCTGTAACATGTCCTTTTCCCCAAATTACTATCCCTAAAAAATAAATAAAATCCTGGAAGGAATGATATTCAAACAGTTACATTAAACCAAGTTTCAATGATAGAGGGCAATCATAGTCATTGAAAAACCTCAATGCCAATACCCTTTGATGTATTATGGCAATTTCCGACAAGTATGACCTTGCCTTGCCACATTAATTTGCACATCCTAGTAATTATGGTTTTTAATTTGCCCAAAGCAAATGGATAATCGTTATATTAGAAGGCTTTAGTGGCAGAAATGAGAATCAAAATGTTATGAGATTGAAAAAGCTTTGCAGGATTAAGTAACCACCATAAACTTTTATTATATCCATGTGATATTGAAGCTAAATAATCCACATGTGCTGCATACAAAACCACTTGAACTATATCTTTCAAAAATTAAAAACCATTCCCAAATACCATGTTCAAATTTCCAGAGAAATTATGCCTTTTCATAACAAACCAGTGTAAGAATTTTCAAATATGACAATCACTTATCCCTTATATTAAAAAAGAATATTCTAATCACTATCTAAATCTCTCATTAATCTGGGTTCCTTTTTTTCTTTTTTCTTCAACTGTTATTTTTGCCACTGCCTACTCCTTTACACAATTGGTCAGTCAGCTAACAATGATTAAATATCCATTATATGTCAGGCATTATACTAAGTACTGTGAATACAGGAAATGTAAAAAAAAATCTTTGCTCTCAAGTTCAGTCTTATGGAGGAGATATTATACAAACTGTGTATAAGATATATGGGGGGAAGGAATAAAAATTTATGTAGAGTCTACTATGTGCTCAGTACTGTGCTGTGTTTTTACAAATATTGCTTCATCTGATCTTTATAATAATTCTGGAAGGTAGATGCTACATTATCTCCATTTTATAGTTGAAGAAACTAAGGCAAGAAGAATTTAAGTGTTCACTTAAGTCACACAAGTGACAAGCATCTGAAGAGAGACTTAACTCAAGTCTTTCTAACTCCAGACCCAGTGCTCTATTCATTGTGCCACATCGTTGCCTCTAGATATATACAGAATAAACTGAGGATATGATGGGGGGCAGTCTAGTCTGAAAGGGAAGGTACTAAAATTAAAAACTAAAACTTTCTTTCAGATGGTAGAATTTTAGTTGAAAGCCAAAGAAAGGCAAAGAAGTTGGGAGACAGAGATGAAGAGGAAGAAAATTCCAAGCAGGTGGGACAGCCAGTGAAAATGTTTAGAGTCAGGAAATAAGACTAATGTGTTTGAGGAAAGGTAAGCAGGCTAGTGTCACTGTATCCCAGATCATGTGGATAAAAATAAAATGTAAAAACATTATAAAGATAGGAAGAACTCAGGTTATGAAGGGCTTTGAAAGCCAAACTGTGAATTCTTGAAATAAAAGGAAGCCTCTGGGGTTTAAAGAATGGTGTAGGGGAGGAGAATAACATGATGAAAATTGTACTTTGAAAAGATCAGTGAGATAATTGAGTAGATAATGGAGTGGAGTGAGAAGAGGCTAGAAGTAGAAACACCAGTTAGAAGGCTATTGCAGTGGTCTGAGTATAAGGTGGTGAAAGCCTATCTCAGGATTGTGACAGTGTCAGAGAGGGAAAGGAAGTTATACAAAAGATGTAATAAAAGTAGAAATAACAGAACCTGACAAATGAGTAGATATGAGGAATGGGAGATAGGACTCAAGGATGGGAATGTTGTGGTACTCTGAACATAATAGAGAATCTAGATAGTATTAAGGAAGTTGGGAAGAGGGGAGGGTTTGGAGATGAAAAATAATTTTTAATAAAGCTTTTTATTTACAAAACATATGAGTGATTTTTCTACATTGACCTTTGCAAAGACTTTTTTTCCCAAGCTTTTCCCCTCCTTCCCCCCAACCCCCACCCCTAGATGACAGGTAATCTAATACCTAAATAGGTATATTTACCTATTTAGGTAAATAGGTAAATAGGATAAATTATATGACAAATACAATACATGTATACATATCTATACAGTTATCTTGCTGCACAAGAAACATCAGATCTAGAAAGAGAAGAAGAAAAAACAACCTAAGAAGGAAAACAAAATGCATGGAAATATTCACAGAAAGCGTTAAAATGCTGTGTTGTGGTCCACACTCAGTTCCCACAGGCCTCTCTCTGGACGTATATGACTATCTTGATCGCTGAACAATAGGAACTGGTTTGAATCACATCATTGTTGAAGAGAACCATGTCCATCAAAATTGATCATCGTATAGTCTTGTTGCTGTGTACAATGATCTCCTGGTTCTGCTCATTTCATTCAGCATCAGTTCATGCAAGTCTCTCCAGGCCTCTCTGAAATCTTCCTGTTGGTCGTTTCTTACAGAACAATAACATTCCATAACATTTATATACCATAATTTATTCAGCCATTCTCCAATTGATGGGCATCCTTTCAATTTCCAGTTTCTTGCCACTACAAAAAGGGCTGCCACAAACATTTTTGCACATGTGGGTCCCTTTCCCTCCTTTAAAATCTCTTTGGGATATAGGCCCAGTAGAAACACTGCTGGGTCAAATGGTATGCACAGTTTGATAACTTTTTGAGCATAGTTCCAAATTGCTCTCCAGAATGGTTGGATCCGTTCACAGTTCCACCAACAATGTATCAGTGTCCCAGTTTTCCCACATCCCCTCTAACAGTTATCATTATCATTTCCTGTCATTTTAGCCAATCTGACAGGTGTGTAGTGATAAGAGATGAAAAATAATAAATTCAGTTTTGTAAATGTTAAATTTTAAATGTCTATGAGACATTTAGTTTTGGATGTCCAATAGACTGCAAGGGATGTGAGCCTGGATATCAGAAGAATTAAATAAGTAGAACTGAATAATCTGCATAGAAATAAGTAAAACTATAGAGAATGAGAAATTTACTAAGCTAAATAGTATACCAAGATAAGAAGAATGAGCCCAGGACAGAGCCTTGAGGGACACCCAAGGTTAGTGGATATGATCTAGATGAAGATACAGCAAAGGAAACTGACAAAGAGTAATCAAACAGGTTGGAAAGAGAATCAGGAGAGATCAGTGCCACAAAAAATTTAGAAGACTATCAAGGGAAAAAAGGATGATTGACAGTGTCAAAGGCTCAAAAATGACCAAGATTAATGAAGATTAATAAGTATTTAGAAAGTAATTAGGAGAGCAGTGTTTCTACTGGGCTTATATCCCAAAGAGATCTTAAAGGAGGGAAAGGGTCCCACATGTGCAAAAATGTTTGTGGCAGCCCTTTTTGTAGTGGCAAGAAACTGGAAACTGAAAGGATACACATCAGTTGGAGAATGGCTGAATAAATTATAGTATATGAATGTCATGGAATATTTTTGTTCTGTAAGAAATGACCAGCAGGATGATTTCAGAGAGGCCTGGAGAAACTTGCATGAACTGATGCTGAGTGAAATGAGCAGAACCAGGAGATCATTATACATGGCAACAACAAGAGTATATGATGATCAATTCTGACGGACATGGTTCTCTTCAACAATGAGATGTTTCAAACCAATTCCAATTGTTCAGTGATGAAGAAAGCCATATACACCCAAGGAGAGGCCTGTGAGACCTCAACATAGCTCTTTCATGCTTTGTGTTGATGTTTGCTTGCATTTTGTTTTCCTTCTCAAGTTTTTTTTTCTTGTAGATTTGATTTTTCTTGTACAGCAAGATAACTGTGTAAATATATATACATTAAAAAAGTAATTAGGAGAAAGGAGCTTCAGCTGAATTGTGAGTTTGAAAGACAGACTACACAGAGTTCAGAAGACAATGAGAAGAGAAGGTACTTATTGTAGATGACTGTATTAAGGAGTTTAGCTAAAAAAATGATAAGTAATATAGGATGGATGAATGAAGAGCAATTTCTTTAAAGGATGGGGGAACATGGACATGTTTATATGCAGTAATAGGGAAGATTACATGTAGAGAGAATAGAGGCAATAGAAGCATTCTTCCAGAAAAAAAGTGGGATAAATTGTGCATGTAGAGAAATTTGTCTTGATAAGAACAAAAAAGGTCTTTATGGGTGAAGGAGAAAGCATCTAAGTGATATGAAATGAGGAACTGCTGAGAAGAGGGAGCTCTGCAAAAATGACTCAATTTTTTGGTAAAAAATGAAGCAAAGTTCTCAGCTGAAAAGATTTGGGAAGAGGGAACTATGAAAGATTTCCAAATGGATGAAAAGCTTTGAAAAAGCCACTGTGGTGAGGGGGATATTGAATCATTTTAGGGGTGTATGTGTGAAAAAGATTGTTTTGCCACAGTGCCAGTTGAGATTAAATAACATTTGCAATAGATCCAGTTGGCATGGTTTTGTCTATAGATTATGATAAAATAAAGAAATTTCACAGTTCAAAAATATGGATATGGAATACTTGCAAGTGATGGCAAAATCAAAAATATGACCATTTATGAATGTAGTTGAGGTGGAATAAAGGAGTTAAAATCCTCTGTTATGAAGGCAAGAGTTAAGTAGGAGAGAAAGACTGTGAAGAAGGGAGGAAGAAAGGAGAGTACCTTGGAAGTCTATAGAAAATAGACACTAGAATCTTGGGTAATTGAGTAATGAATATATATTGAAAAAACTTCAAAGGAAGTTTTTTTTGAGGTGACTGAGTGATTCATGGGAAGCAAGTGGCATTCTAATACCTCCTCCACTGCCAGTGATTAAGGCAGGAGTTTGATAGAAAATGCAAACCATTTCTAAAGAGAATATTCAGGTTAAAGAACAATTGATGTCAATACTATATAAACAATTTGGATAAATAGGGGAAGAAGGAGTTCTACCAAATTCATTTTATTACACAAATATGCTGATGATACCTAAACCAGGAAGGGTCAAAACATAAAAAGAAAATTATAGACTAATTTCCCTAATGAATATTAATGCAAAAATCTTAAAATATTATAGCAATTTATCACCAGAATAATACACTATAATCAAGTGGAATTTATACCATGAATGTATAGTTCAATATCAGAAAAACTCAGCATAATTGACTATATCAATACCCAAATTTACAGAAATCATATGACTATCTCAATAGGTACAGAAAAAACATTTGACCAAATACAATACCCATTCCTATTAAAATCACTAGAAAGCATAAGAATAAATTGCATTTTCCTTAAAATGATAAGAAGCATCTATCAAAGACAATCAGCAAGCATTATAGGTAAAGAAGATAAGCCAGAAACATTTCTAATGAGAGCAGGGGGGAAACGAGGTTGCCCATTAACACCACTATTATTCAATATTGTGCTAGAAATGTTAGCTTTAGCAATAAGAGAAGAGAAAGAAATTGAAGGAATTAGAGTAGGTAATGAGGAAATAAAACTATTACTCTTTGCAGATTATCTGATGGTATATTTAGAGAATCCTAAAGAATCAACCAAAAAAAACTATTAGAAACAATTCACAACTTTAGCAGAGTTGCAGGATATAACATAAATCATAGGCATTTCTATATGGTACCAACAAAGTTCAGCAGCAAGAGATAGAAAGAGAAATCCCATTTAAAATAACTGTAGATAATATAAAATATTTCAGAGTCTATCTACCAAGACAAAGCCAAGAACTATATGAACACAATTACAAAATACTTTCTACACAAATAAAGTTAGATCTAAATTGATCAGAAGAATATCAGATACTCATGAGTAGGCCAAGCTAATATAATAAAAATGACAATTTTGCCTAAATAAATTTAATTAATAAACAAACTGCCAAGAAATTAATTTATAGAGCTAGAAAAAAATAATAACAAAATTCATTTGAAAGAGCAAAAGGTTAAGAATTTCAAGGGAAGTAATGGGGGGGCGAAATACCATACATAAAACTATATTATAAAGTAGCCATCATCAAAACCATTTGGTACTGATTAAGAAACAGGGTAGTTGATCAGTAAAATAGGTTAGATTAACAAAACACAATAGTTAATGACTATAATAATCTAGAGATTGATAAATCCAAAGACTCCAGCTTCTGGGATGAGAACTCACTATTTCACAAAAATTGCTAGGAAAATGGAAAAATAGTATGGCAGAAATTAGGCACTGACCAACATCTAACAACCTATACCAAGATAAGGTTGAAATGGATTCATGATTTAGACATAAAGGGTAATACTCTAAGAAAATCAGGATAACAAGGGATAATCTACCTCTTATATCTATGGGAAAGGGAGGAATTTATAGCCAAGGAAGAACTAGGAAATAATATAAAATAAAATGGATAATTTTGATTACATTAAATTAAAAATATTTTGCACAAAGTCAATATAGGCAAGATTAGAAGGGAAGAAAAAGCTAGGAAAACATTTTTATAGCCAGTTTTTCTGATAAAGGTCTCATTACTAAAATATTTAGAGAATTGACTCAAATTTATAAGCATACAAGCTATTCCTCAATTGATAAATGGTCAGAGGACATGAACAAACAATTTTCAGATGAAGAAATTAAAGCCATTTCTAGTCACATGAAAAAATGCTCTAAACTACTATAAGAGAAATGCAAATTAAAACAACTCTGAGGTGACACTTCAAACTTCTTAGATTGACTAAGATGACAAGAAAAAATAGTAATGAATAGTAATGAGGGATGTGGGAAAACTGGGACAAAAATACATTGTTGGTGGAGTTGTGAATAATTCAACTATTTTGGAAAGCAATTTGAAACTATGACTAAAGGATTATCAAACTGCCCCTACCCTTTGATCTAGCAGTGTCTCTACTGGAACTATATGCAAAGATCATATATACAAAGAAAGAACACACATGTACAAAAAATGTTTATAGCAGCTCTTTATGTAGTGGCAAGGAACTAAAAATTGAGTGGATCCCCATCAGTGGGAAAATGGCTGAATGAGTTATGGGATACAAATGTATATTATTGTTCTATAGGAAATAATGAGCAAACTGATTTCAGAAAAAGCTTAAAAGACTTACATGAACTGAGACTAAGTGAAGTGAGAACTGAAAGAACATTGTACACAGTAACAATAAGATTGTATGATGGCCCACTGTGACTTGGCTCTTTTCAACAATGTGGTGATTCAAGGCAATTCCAATAGATTTGTGATGGAAAATGCCATCCACATCAAGAGAACTATGGCAACTGAATGTGAATCAAAGCACAGTATTTTCACCTTTTTGTTGTTGCTATTGTTTGCTTGATTTTTTAATATTTTTCCCTTTTGATCTGAATTTTTTTTAGCAGCATGATGAATGTGGAAATATATTTAGAAGAAATACATAGTTTGTTACTTATGGAGCAAGTATTACAAAGTGCACGGAGAAAGAGTTAGTATCATTGAGTGTGAAAGATTAAAGGAAGTGTATTGGGGATAGAAATAAAGGAAGGGTTAGCAGGGAATGGAGAGCAGCATTTGAACAATAGTAACCATGGCTTCAGAATCACTAACATGAGTGGATTGTAGTAGAATAGAAGTAAATTAATCATAGAGTAATTTGCTCAAAGAGGTTATCATTGTCTGTAGGAGTTCAGTCCCAAGTATACTTGTTTCAGGGCACCAGGAGCATGATGAAACTCCTAGACTTTGTCCACAGACATAGCAATTGGATTCAGGAATTCTCACAGAAATTTTGTGTAATGCTTTTCTCTTTGTCTACTTTTTCAAATTAATTCATTTTTGCAAGCTGCAATTTATTTTCCTTTTGCCTATCAAAATCCAACCCATCTTTTTTACTCATACATCTGGAAAGTTACAATTCCACCAAATTGGGGGGGGGAATCATTTTCTCTAAGTAATCTAAAACTAGTATTCCAATAATTTCCTCTTAAATTCTTGTTTAAGTACAGCTAGAAATTAAATCCAAGTACACTTCCCCAACATCCTAACACAGTGCCTAATACATTGTAAATACTTTTAAAATAACTGCTAAAATAAATGATAGAACTTACTGTTCCTAGTACAGCAATATGCATTTCTTCATCACAAATTCCCTTTGCTAATGAAATCACAGTTCTGAAGCAACAAGTACAACAACAGCAGCAACAAACTGGAATACGCTATATAGAATCAAATCCACAAGTTATCCATAGACCACACATTATATTTAACAGCTATAACATCAATTTCCAACAAAAATGTTGGAGTTGCTGACAATCAGTAAAGTTATTTGATTGATTTTCACCTTATCTCTCTGTTCAACTTCAGAAACAGAAAGTTTATCAATAGAATAATCAGTAGCCAGAGCTGAAGGGGTGGAGGACAATTGTTCACATTTCTACATTACTTTATGTTTACAAAGTGCTGTGTATACACATATGTTTACACATATAATTTATGTGTTTATATGTGTATGTGGATAGATAGATCAATAGATAGATTGATCTATAGATAGTTTTATAGCTAGATATAAGATATATATCTAGATTTAAGTTCTCTCTCTTGCCTATGAATATATGTGTGGGTATATGTATATATATATATATATACATATATCACAAAAATTTTCCTTACTGTGCAGAAAACATTACTCCAACTCCTCAAACTAATGCAGTTTCACAATTAAACATATTTAAACTACAGGCCTGTGTTTTTCATTCTAAACATTTCACAAACTACTTAATTTTAGAGAAGAGCAGAATCTATTAAAATCTCTCTATACTGCTAAATAAAACTTCAGAGAAATCCCATTCCATAAACAGATTGATTAGGTACCATTATCCCTAACATTCATACTGTTTCAACTCTTCCATCATAAAACTGTCAGCAATCTACCTCACAGAGGTGATGGAGGAATTATTAAGAAGAAATGAGAAAAATACTTTGAAGGCCAGCAATGAACATGACTACATTTCAGAGTATTGTCATGTAAAGGCAATCACATGTCAAGACATCAGCATTTCAGTGGATCTATGAACCCACCCATGCTGAAGTTTCTTCCAGCACAGCAGAGTGCAATCCAACCCTGCTTTTTTTTATTCATGTCCTCTTCATAAATCTTCCAAAGAAGGACTACCCCATCCTCAGGAGGCCTTCCAGAGTGTTTAACATTTAGTGACTGCCAGTACAGCATGTAACAATTCATTTATTATTCCTCCATCTTGCCCATCTCCTCTTCCAGTTATACATTTCCCGGAGGGTATCTTGTATACAACTTTTTGTGAATTAAGTATTGCTGGTAATAAAACAGTCTACTCCAGCTAACCAACTTGAGTAGGCTGTGACACACTATATTTTAATATTGCTTAAATTTTCATAGCAAAGATTCTCAATTCTTAACTGTAATCTAGTATTTGGGGTTCACAGAGATTAAAAAAAGATTATCTATTATGAATAGATAAAAAATTTGATCAATGAGGATTTGCAGCTGGGTTTGGCTAACCAAAGGACTTTTAATAATTTCTGAAATATCAGAAGAGATCTTTTTATTCTTAAATAAATAATCCCCAAATTGTGTCTAATAAATAATGATACAATTATGGAAAGTTAGAAAAACTACTTATCAGACTGTGACTAAATTAGAAATGTACCTATGATTACATTTCCTGAATTCATCTAATTCAATTTCTATGGATCTTTGGTACTTTGGTGGAAGACCTGAAGTATAAATATATGAATGGGGAGAAATGTCCAGAGCTAATGATATTTGCCCTCTAAAATATTTTTTGATATTTTGAGTTTCAAATTTTCTTAGGTCTTTCTATATTCACTGGCTGGTCAGAAGTCAATTTTGCCAACTAGTGAGGAATCTCCTGGTCCCTGGTGCATAGCCAATCTCAACCCCTTATCCCCTAACTCAGTCCCTTTCCCCAGCTACTTGATTATTTGAGAGATGGGATCAAGGAGCCCCATGGAGAAGCTCACTATGATGGAAGGACATATATAGGGCTCACTTGTCACTAATGACACAAGTACTACCTATAGCCTAGCAAATTAGAGCCTAGAGCTGAGAGAGCCCAACTTCAAATTTTCAGTCCCACTCTATCCCCTGTAGAGCTTAGTCTACCCTGGTAGAGCATGTTCACAAACTGTTGTGAATGAATTTTTGCTGTATTTGCCTATTTTGATATTCTTTGTATGAAAGTTGAATAAAGACAACATCTGTGTCTGATAAATCAATTTGGTGTTAGAGAGAGAGATTTTACTGGGCTTCCAAGGGAGCACTAGGACAACTCGTCAATCAAATACTGCCTTTTTCTCTATTTGGGATTCTCTTGTCCAATGTATCAATTGACTATAATTACCACTCCCCAGTTCCCCAACTTTCTTCTCCTGAGCAAGGAAAATGGTGATATAAGTGACAGCAAAGAACCAGAGTGGTTAGGGAAGACCTGACATTGAAACTACTTGGATCAGAGCAAGAAATGCATTTTTAGCTTAAAGTTTGGGGGACTATGCAGCTTCTAGAGCATATAGTGTCCCATGGGCAGTATATAAAGTAGGCTGGGTGGCAGGCTTAAACCATGTAGGAGAGATTGGAACTCATTTAGTGGAGAGAATATGCAGGCTCAGCAGTGAGTCTATAAATCAGATTACAAGACAAGCAAAGAATAGTTTTGAGGAATAAGGAATGGGAATGTGGTTTGAGGAAATAGCACATTTGGGAAAAGTATTGAATGCCCTTAGTTAAACCTTGTCTACCTCAAATAAGTGTTGCCTCAGGGTACCCAGAGGTCAATTTTGTTCAGGAATGACAGCTGCCCCACACAATAGATAACAAAGTGTTCATTAAATTTACAAAACATTAAATTTTTGGCATAGAAATTGTTTCATTTCCTCTTTAATGGTCCAAAATTTATCCAAATATCCTTTATTTTAGAGCCATTCTGTGCTTCTAGCCTCTCTAAATATGCATTTATCAATTCTAGAAATAGATTTCAAACATCCGAATGTTCAGTGGCAATATTAGTATAAAATTTTTTAAATAATTCTGCACATATCATAAATGTGGAGTAGGGCTATGCATTCATATATATGTTTTGTAACTTCAGAAACATTCCCTAAATGCCTTTCCTAGTAGCCTCTGACTGAGATTGTTGCACATAATAGGACTTTAATAAATGCTCATTAAGCAATTGATAAGACAGTAATATGTAGCAACATGTTGCATATGAAGACTTGAATGAGGGAAATGAATATAAGATATCAAGAATATTTATTACTAGAAATGGAGGCAGAATAATCCTATTAACAATAGCAATATTCTTCACCATCTTAAATATGTATACTTTATGATTTTCCAATGAAATTAATTGCCAGATCAGTCATGATTTCTATAAAATTACAATTTTGAATCATGTAAAGGAGAAGATATCAATGATTTGTTCTACATATGCTTATAAAGGTCCATATATTAAATCCTCCCAAAAACTCTGTTACTTAAGAGCAGGGATTGTTTCATTCTTATATTTGTATACTAAGTGCCTAGCAAAGTGGTTGGCATATAGTAGGCGTGGGTATATATAAGCAACTGATAAGGGAAATAGCAGTAGGAGGCAACATGTTACATATAATGGCTTGAGGGAAGGAAGTGGAATTTAAGATATCAAGAATATTTATGACTAAAAATGGAGGCAGGATAATTCTATTGACAAGAATGAGAGATTACAGATATATAAATATACACTGGTACCTCCATAATGCTAAGTGAACAAAAAGGACTTTAGCATATTTTTGGTCCTATAAGGAGGATTTATGGGAAACTGGAGAGGATTCACATAAAATAAAAAAGCTTCAATTTTCTTCAATGAAATATGGATGCTTCAGAGCACTTTTGGCTGAGCATGGTTACATATCCCTATAATCCCTGGTTCTAAAAAGATGAGACTGGTAGATCTCTTTAACTCAAAAGTTTTAAATTGTACCATACTGGCCAGTCAGGTGTCCATGCTCTAAGTTTGGCATCAATATGTTAAGTTCCCAAGAGTGGGAAATTACTAGGGTCCATGAGTAGTCACTGCAATTCCAACAGTCTTTTAAAAAAAGAACAACTGTAAGAAAAGCCCAGCAGGATGATTTCAGAGAGTTCTGGAGAGACTTTCATGAACTGATGCTGAGTGAAATGAGCAGAACCAGGAGATCATTATACACAGCAACAACAATATTACATGATGATCAATTCTGATGGACATGGCTCTCTTCAACAATGAAATGTTTCAAACCACTTCCAATTGTTCAGTGAAGAAAGCCATACATACCCAGAGAGAGGGATGTGAAATGTGGACCACAACGTAACATTTTCATGCTCTCTATTGATGTTTGCTTGCATTGTGTTTCCTTCCTCAGATTTTTTTTTCTTGTAGATATGATTTTTCTTGCACAACAATAAGTGTGGAAATATGTATACATATATTCAACTTGTCGTCAAGTATTTTAACATAATTAACATGTAGTGGACTTCCTGCCATCTAGGGGAGGGGAGGGGACTAGGGGGGAAATTTTGTAATGGAAAGCTCTGCAAGGGTCAATGTTGAGGAACTATCCATATATATGTTATGCAAATAAAAAGCTTTAATTAAAAAAATAGATAATAGTATAAATGGAAAAGACTGGGGTAGAATTTGAAGATATTTTTCAGGCCTAGAAGATGCTCTTCATCTAGTATCAAAGAGAGCCATTGGCTCATTCATTCTCCTTTTACTGGCTAATTATCTGCACTCAAGATGGTTGTTACTCTTTTTCACAATAATTTATATCATTCAATAAATCTCACTAGAATTCAAGTTAGATTTTGACTTCACCTTTTAGTAGTGTAATGGTAATATTTACCACATAGCTAGTGATTTAAAGAGCAGAGCATTAGTTGTTAAATGCTGGGGAATGAGTAGAAAAGCTCTTCTCTGATACCTGCAATTTGTCCCATGAACCTGGAACAGTGAATGTTACTGTAAATTGAGAGCAATGTAAAAAAAAATCATTAAAATTATTGAAATTTTTTTTTAAAAAGAACAAGATGCTTTTGTATTTATTATTTATTTTAATTGTTAAAATAGCCCTGTTAAATAGATTACTTTGTTACTTTATTGCTATCATGAGATATATATATACATATATGTATATGTGTATGTATACATACATGTATATATGTAATAATGGAGAAACTAAGGCACAGAAGGTTTAAATTATTTTCCCAGTCAGTAAAAGAAGAAGAACTTGAGGTTAGAGCTCTTGACTTCGTGGCTACATTACACCTTACCAACTGATATGAATTGACTCAAGCATTCAAATGAATCTGGCATCTCATCAATTTGGAAGTTTTTTCTAATGGTGCAGACAGTAATCCATCTATGTCTGCCTGTGCTATACAATGCTTATCCATGATCTCTCAGAATTTTGCAGCATATGAACCATACAAAGTGTTAAAGTCTTTTTTTCTTTTTGCTTTTTCCTGACAACACAGGGGACCCCAACAGAATAATCAGGCTATCCATTTTTCTTCCTTGGCCCTCATGACAAACTTTTATTTTACTATCATAAGATTTCTTTATTCCTTTCATTCTTTTTTCAACTTTTCTCATTGGTTATATGCTGTACCATATATTTTCTGCTCATGCTTACCATATATTTTCAATTGTTTGGGAATATTAATATGTGGTACCTGGGGGCTATTGTACCTCTTGATTCAATGCCAAAAAGGAACACCAGAATAGCCTTTGAAATTTTCCAAAAACAATCCCCCCAATTCTCCTCCCCTGGTTCCACTACTAAATTATTCTATCTTTATACTATCTGCCCCAGATGCAGGCATGGTATGTGTATATATAGATACATAAATGTATATAAAAATATATGTGTATATGCATATGTACATGTATATAAGACTGATATATACATACATACATGGAGAAAAAGTTTATAGTTAAGCTCTATTCAATCAAATATGTGCTGTAATCTTAGAAATAGACATTGTTCATTACTTGGTCTTGTCTGTGTGGATGTCCAAGTGACATTCCTTAAAATAATTACAGGTATCTTCCAGGATACTTTCTAATATGTTGAGGTTTGCTGTATTCAGTGGAATATCATTTAGAAACCTCAAAACTTCAATTTTGAATAAGTTTCACTTTCCACCATCTTTGCCTCTACATGCATCTTGCTTAAAGAAGATGGAGAAAATCAACAAAGTCTACCACAGATTTTTAAATTTATTACTTATTTGTTTTCAATGTCATTTTCCTTTTCCATCACAAAACAAAATAAAATGATTTTAAATATTTTTGTACATTTAGGTCCTTCTCTTTTTGCTTTGATCTCTTTTGGATACAGACCCAGCAATGGTTTTGCTGGCTTCAAAGGTAAAAAATAGTTTTGTAGCCCTTTGGCTCTAGTTCCAAATTGTTCTCCAGAACTGTTTGGGTCCACTCCAGATTTATGGTATGCAGCCTCAACTGGGCATTAAATGATGCTGAGCAATCCTTCTTCACATCTCTTAACATTTCATTATTTCATTCTCAACAATGGCTCTTTCAAACTTTTTCATCTCTCTTCAACTCTCCCATGATTCTTCTTCAATGTATCCTCTCTCTCTCTCAATAAACTTTACTCATAATTTACAAGGGGAGGGAGAAATTAAGCTATTCATCAAAAATCTCCTTCTCCCCTTTTCCTCATTTCATACACTCAGAAACCTTCTAACACTCTTTTCTTTCACTCCTGTCTCACATAAAGTGGTGAATTTACTCCTTCCTGAAACAAATGCCTTTATATGCATAAGCAGTACCATTCTATTCTACCTTCCACCAATAGATTGCCCTTTCTATAATCCTCTTACCTTCTGTCATCATCATCTCTTCATTTTTACTGGCTCCTTCCCTGCTTCATGAAAATACACCAAAGTTTCCCACCCACCTCACTCCGACCTTCCTAAAATCTTCATTTAATCTTTATCAGTATCATCCTATGTCTTTTCTTCCCTCTGTCACCACTCTTTGAGGATGCTGTCTACAATAAATGTTTCCATTTCATGTCTTATTCCCTTCTTAACCCCGTATAGTCTGATTTCCAGCCTCATCATTCCACTAAAAGTGCTCTTTCCAAAGTTATTCTCTTAAATGTCAAATCCAGTGGCATTTGTTCAGTCCTCATTCTCCTTGACATTTTTTGCAGTTTGTGACATTCTATATCAGTCTTTTCTTGATAATCACTTCTCTTTATGTTTTCAGGCAACTATAACTCTCCTAGTTCTCCTATCTGACTCCTCTATAGCTTACTTTGTTGCATCCTCATCCAGATCACTCCCACTCTCTGTGTATATATTTATTTGCTTATTGTCTTCCCCATTAGATTGTGAATTCCATGAGTGAAGGGACTTTTACCTTTCTTTGTATCCCCAGAAGCACATAATAAATGCTCTTAAGAAGTCTGATTGACTGAAATAGGAATATTTAAAGGTCTTTTCTGTCAACAGGGAATTTCTCTTCAACTTGATTTCTGAACTGGACATTCTCCAATACAGTGGAGAATAACTTTGGTGACTATATATTTCTATATATCAATAACAGTAATGAAGGCATAAAACATAGAAATAGTATCACTTTAAAATTTATTTTAAAAACTCCATGATTCTTCTGTTAAGCATACTTCCTTCATTGATATAGATCACAATTCCTGCATATTCTTTCACTTGCTGTGGCCAGAAGTAGTTATCTTCTGATGTACCAACCTCATTGTGATGAACTTCTCCAAAAGTAGCTCTTCTGTCCTTGGGCTAAACATACACTTCCTCTCCCAAACAATATTTAAAGATTTTCCTGCTCAGTAGAAAGAGCTAGGGCTTTTCCTCTATTGCTATAATTTTTAAGAATTTGAAGAGACAAACATCATAAAGAGTAAAGTAAACCTCTCAACATTCCCTGTAAAAATGCATAAAGCAAGATCTTCTCTCTCTCTCTTTTTTTTTCCTGAGGCAATTGGGGTTAAGTGACTTGCACAGGGTCACACAACTAGGTAGTGTTAAATGTCTGAGGCCAAATTTGAACTCAGGTCCTCCTGACTTCAGGGCTGATGTTCTATTCACTGCACCACCTAGCTGCTCCAAGATCTTCTCTCTTTTATGTACACACACACACACACACACACACATAATAGCACAGTACAATTTCTCAATGGAATATAGGAGGTAGGTGGATAATCAAGAAGAGGGAAGGGAATAGAGAAGGAGAATGCTGAGAACCATTAGTAGTTCTGAAATAAAAACATCAAAATAATCAAGGAAGACCAAAAAAATGCTATTTACTCATGTAACATATATCAGAATAGACTTAAACATAGACACTGGCTTGAGTATTATAAGAAAGAAAGATCCCCTTTGGTCTTATCAACTTCACCTCACTCTCTTACTAGTAAGCTATAGCACCTTTGGATTATGTCCAAAAGAAGTATTGGGAATGTATGTGTATGTTTTAATTTTTTAAAAATACTCTCAGGGAATTTACCCATCTGGAGTCAAGTTCAAAAGTTGATCTCCGAGGAAAGAAGTTGAATATCTTCTTCTCCAGAAGAGCTGAACTGCAGAGACTCAATACTAAGTTGATTAGCTTGAAGAAGGTGGATAATGAATACCATCAGTATGGAAGAAAGAACTTTACAAGCTGCAAAAACCTTAGAAGTGCTTAGAAGAGAGCACATCACTATATGGGAATGAGAAAGGCAAATACCTTCTCTTACAGAAGTTTTCCAGAACAAGCCTTGTGTATTAGACATTTAAACCTGATATTAAAGCATTGAGATAAGGTTTTACATTTAGATGATAGTATTTTTGCAAATAAGTACATAGCAACTGTCAAAGCCCCAAACAAGAAGAGTTATAACAAGTTTTAAGCTAGCATTTTACTCTCTAGTCTGTCTCCAAAAGCCCTTTAAAGGCCGACAAACTGACATTTCCATGAGTGTGTGTTTATAATAACACTAAACAAGTTATTGGGAACAATGATCAGGTTTCATGACAAACCTTTTTTGGGTTAGTCATCATAATGGTAAATGAGTCTTTTTTCCAAGAATTTGAAGTTTTCTTTTAGTGGTCTCTGAACATGTATCTATTTTCTTCCAAAACTTCAAGCTAAATCATGTCAACCATCTTTTGAGTTACTAAGGAGGTAAAAAATAAATATTTCACTTCAGAAATGCATTCTGACTTTTGGCCAATTAAATAACTCAAAATAAGGTTGGGATCCTAAACTTGGAACTTGGAATGTGGAGTATTCACTGGAAAGGAAACCAACTCAGATTTAGCTGGTTATTTTCTCAAGTTTTAAAGGGTAAATGAAAGTGCTACTTTCACAGCAAAGTAATACATTTTCAAAGACACTGAGATAGTTTTACTTTGTTTTGTTTTTTAATTGACCAAAAATTAAACCCTAAGTTAGAAGAGCAGCTAAGAATTAGGAAAGTTTTTAAAAGAAAATCAGCAAGTGCTTTATCTAAGTCTAAAACTATGTTGTCTCCCATTGACTCTACTATGTCAAGGACTAGCCCCTGGACTGGTCTTAAGGAGAGTTAGAAAATCTTAGTGTTGGAAAGTATCTTGGAGATCACTGAATTCAATGATTTTATCTTAGAAATGAAGAAACCAAAAGTCAGAGAACTCCTTGAGGACAGGAACTGTTTTCATCTAGATATATATGTACATGGGCATATACATACATACACACAAAAACATATATACATATACATGTACACAAATGTGTATATATACTTATGCAAATATAATTTATGTTTATATTTATATATATATATATATATTAATATATAAATAGAAAAAGAACAAGAGAGAAAATATTTACAATGGCCTGTACACAGTAGATATTTATTAAATGTTTGTTGCACAATATTAGGCTATATTGCCTAACATACACAGAGAGTTAGTAATAATATTAATAGCTATCATTTATATAGTACCTACTATGTACTAAACACTTCACAAATATCATTTCATTTGATTCTCACAATAACCCTGGAATGTAGGTATTATTATTATTCCTTTTTTATACAGGAGGAAATTGAGGCAAAGAGAGGTGAAATGATTTTTTCTGAAGCCAAATTTGAATTCAAGTCTTCCTGATTTTAGGTTTACCTGGTTGCAATATTCAATTGCCTCTATGAGTGATGAAAGGACAGAACCTAGACCAAAAAAAAAATCTATATCATGATATCTGTGTAGAGAGGGAAGACATCCTGTGACTTGAGAGGCCTCTAAGAAGTAGCTGGAACTGAGAGGTACATTCTTGTATTCCTATAGTTCTAATTTGGATCTCCCCAAACAGCCACACCTCAAGGTGGATTACTTGACATGACATAGATTCATGGCTAAAAGTCAGGCTTCAATAAATCTTATATCTGTACCACTATCCCTCTCCATTTCTGGGAAAACTGCCAGGTTATAATTTTGTTAAATTCCTGAAAACACTATGCATTTTAATGGTGTCCTTGCAACAAATTAGAATAAGCAAGCTGACTGTCCTGGGGCTTAACCTGCTTGAAACCATGTCCCTGAGGATCTGACCTGATGACTACCATTCCCTATACATCTGCCACAAAATTACTCTTCATTCCTTTTTTTTTTTTCTTGATAGAAAAGAAGTAGAATACTCTGGAGGATTCATTTATGATGCAGAGGAAAAAAAGGGCTTAAGGTGAAACTTGGTCTCCCTTTTTGTCCATAACATTAATATATGTTTGCAAATGTATGTTAATAGTCTGACCTCTGGGGCAGTGTGGTAATTCTTACAGGCCAAGTCTTCATGGTTTCAGCAGAGCTAAAATGTCTCACTTAATTCAGTTTATTATCTGGTATTTCCTCTAAAAAACAATTGCGGGAGTGGTTGTTCAAGATAAATGAAGAAATAGTCTCAGCAGCAGCAGCATCCTAGTTAGTATATATATATATACATATATATATATATATATATATATATGTATATATATATATACACACACACACACACATATAGCACTTTAAAGTTGGCAAAGTACTTAAAATGTTGTCACCTGATCCACAGTAGGTTAAAGCAGAGAATTCAACTAATCATAAGTATACCACCATAAGAAATTATAGTTTATGACAACATAGGTGGTGGGTATTATAATGAATAACACTGTGAATACTGCTAAGGGCAGATATTCAATTTAATTCAATTTAGTTCACTTCAACAGGAATTTATCAGATGCCTACTAGGAGGCTCTATGACAGGTTCTTGGGGATATAAAGACAAAAATGAAGCAGACTCTGCCCTGAAGGTATTTACCTTATTTTGAGATAGTGGATTTCAGAATTTTAATGTCCACTATGGTCATTTCCAATTCATCAATTCAAAGATGGTATAAGAAGGAATATAAGCAATGTCATTCTGATATTAGGATGCATTGTGACATACAGCTTCTCCAAAGTCAAGAAATCCTTTGGGCTTTATAGTCTTTACTACTATCTTTAAAAAATTTATTGTTATTCAGAATTTTCACAGCCCATGGAGTAAATATGTCATGATAAGAAGAAAAGAGAGACAGACAGAAGTACCAGAGTGACACATAGCTAGAAAAAGTTAAAAAATCATAGAATTTAGAACTAAAAGGAAACTTAGAGATCATGTAGTCCAGGAATTCTTAGTCTTTTTTTGTGACATGTATCTCTGACATTCTGTAAAACCCCAAAGAATCCCTTAAGAGTGTATAATATTTTTAAAAGCATAAGATAAAATATTTAGGATTATTAAGGAAACCACTTATCTTTGCAGTTTCCTAATCATCTTTTTAAAAAAAAATTCTACTATGCTATGGAAATGCTTGTTTTATTTCTCAAGTTTAGAATAAAGTATTTTAAAAATATATTAAATTCATAGCACTCAGGTGAAGGATCTTTCACTTAGTTCTTCTCCTACCCCCTTCTTCCAAAGATGAAGAAGCTCAAGTTAAGAAATACTATATATTTTATCTAAGGTCCAACAGATAACTAGAAAGATTCAAAAAGCAAGTAGTAAAATAAAGATTTGAAGTCAGATCCTTTAATCATAAATCCAGTGAATCTACTGCTTTTTTTTAATCCCTTCTTAGGATATATATAGTCCAATCCTTGCTTGCAGTTTACAAAGAAATCAGACAATTAGAAAAGGAGATTTCATTTCTAAAAAAGGATTGTGGATCAAGCATTGGAAGGGACCTCCAGGGCCAAGTCTCACTTCCTTATTTTAGAAATGAGGAAACTGAAGTAGAGGAAGATCTACTGACTTACCAAAAGCCACATAGTCAGTATACATGAAAAATGGGATTTGAACCCCATTATTCCAGCTCTAGAGCCTGTGATTTTCCTACTGAGGAAAGGTAGGTACGAAACTTGAGAAACTCTTTTTTTTTTCCTTAATGGAAGGAGCCCTGGACTTAAAGTAAGGAGATCAAGGTTCAAGTTCTGACTGCCATTCATTACTTATATGGTCTTGGGCAAGGCATTTTAATTCCATAAACATCAATTACCTCTTCTGTAAAATGGATGCTGATACTTACACTCCATTGCTTATAAAGTTGTAGAGAGATCAAAAGAAATGTCCCATGATTATCAGCAGTTTGTTGGAGATGATTCTATATTCTCTCAGTGGTGGATAATATTTATCATCTGAAGATCAACCAAAACAAGTTCAGAGAAGTTTATGGCAGAATGAGATTTTTAAAGAATTCATGTGAACTATTCCTAAAGTACAAAGGATTTTAATCTGCATCAGTGAGATGGGTAAAGTGTCTATAGTAATAAAATTGTAAATTCTTTGAATTTTTTTCTATTTTCTGAAATTTGAATGTAAAAAACTCATTGTTTCCCAATTGATAATCAAACAATATGAACAGGCAAGTTTCAGGTGAAAAAATCAAAATTATAGGCATATTAAAAAGTGCTCTAAATCAATCTTGATTATAGAAATGCAAATTAAAACAACTCTGTCAATTTACACCTATAAGATTGGCTAATGTGACCAAAAAATGTCTATAAAATTGGATAGAATATGAGAAAACTGGGACACAAATGCAATGTTGATGGAGTTGTGAGCTGATCCAAAGATTCTGGAGAGCAATTTGGAACTATGTCCAAAGAGAAACCAAACTCTGCATATCCTTTGATCCAGCAATGCCACTACTAGGTCTATATCCCAAAGAGATCATTTCACAGGGAGAAAGAACTTATATGTGCAAAAATATTTGTAGCTGCCCTTTTTGTGGTGTCAAAATATTGGAAATCGAGGGAATGACTATTAACTGGGGAATGGCTGAATAAGCTATATTATATGGATGTGATGATATACTATTGTGCAATAAAAAAAATGATAAACCTGAAAAGATTTGTATGAAATGATGCAAAGTAAAGTGAGCAGAACAAGGAAAACATTGTATACAGTTTCAACCACATTGTGTGATTAATCAACCATGAATGACCCAGATCTCAGCGATAATGATCCAAAACAGTGCAAAGCATTCATGAAAAGAAAATGTTATTCCCACCCAATTAAAGAACTGATGGACTCTGGATATCAAAGCACTGTTTTCACTTATTTTATTTTTTTGTGTGTTTTTTTTTCTTTTGATCAGTTTCTTTCACAAATAAGACAAATATTGAAATATGTTTTACATGATATCATATGCATTATTTATATAAAATTGCCTACCATTTTAGGACAAGAAGAAGGGAAGGAAAAAAAATTTGGAACTCAAAATTTTGTAAAAATGAATGCTAAGGGGCAGATAGATGGCGCAGTAGATAGAGTACCAACCCTGAACTCAGGAAGACCTAAGTTCAAATCTGGTCTCAGACACTTAACATTTCCTAGCTGTGTGACCCTGGGCAAGTCATTTAACCCCAATTGCCTCAGCAAAAAAAAAAAACAAAAAAACAAACAAACAAAAAAAAAGAATACTAAAAATTGTCTTGACAGGTAACAGGGAGGACCTAAATTACAATTAAAAAAAGAAAATTCAATTTGGTCAATCAATACACTGAAATCATTTAAGATTCCTTGAAAGAAATAACAACAGAGATTATATTGTTCAATGACCTTCTGATCATAAATATCAGATAAGGCATAAGCAAGGAGATTTATGCTTACTAATGGGTTCACCATTATGATGGAAGACCTCTAGCAAAGAATTCAAGTTGAAATATTCTCTGTGGATGATAAGATCCTCTAGATTTCCAGTTTGCAAATGATAATGTGCTGACTGCATCTAACTTTGGAACATTTTAAACCCTACAAGAAGAGCTGGTGACCATTCAAAATGTTTGCTCTGACCATCCCCATAAAAAGGAAGAGTGGATGAAGAATGTTGTTTTAATATAATCCTATATTTAGTTGGATAAATGAACTATATAGTTGGATACACAGTGCAAAAGATAATGATGGATTCATAATTGAAGAAGAGAGAAGACTATATTAATTTAAAGAAATGGCAAAGAAACTATGACACCAAGCTTCTCCCAGAAACAAGAGTCTATCTTTTTAAAAAATTAATATTAAACCAGTGTTGCTATATAGCTATAAGACATAAAATTCAATAACCTTCTAAGAACTTAAAATTAATATTACTCAAGATAACAGAAGATACATTATGGGTACATCAGACCATAATATATAAACAGTAAAGTACTTCAAAGAATAGGCGTAAAAGAAGTTATCAGAGAAATGTATAATCAAAAGAGAAAATGAATTGGTCATTTGGCAAATTTGAGGCATGACAGGTAGACACTTGGAGGGTGCCTTTGCTATCCTTGGAATGTCAGGGAAAAAATGAAGGTCTTCAGCACAAGGAATGAATAAATTGTGGTGAAGACCATAGGAAGACATGGACAAGAGGAACTGAGTATACAGACTTGGATACCCTGGATTATTTTCATCAATTTTACCTTTATTTCTATTCATGTGCTGCCAAATTCGACAAAAAATCACAAAATCATATTCACTGGGTCTAATACAAATGCATGTGGCATAATCTCAACCAAGCCCTCATTTTGTCATGGATATACTTTTATAGTTCCCTAATCTTCATTACAATAAAAGCAGAGTGGTTGACAATTGGATTAATCATTATTATTGTAATTACTTTCTAGTGAATTGAGTTTACTAAATAAATTCAACTAATGGAGATGACTATTTAACTATTTAATATTTAAGTTATAATATAATATTTAAATATTATGTTAACAGAAGAGAGTCATAGAAAATGCAATATGATTCATTTAATAAGTTCCTCCTATGTTCAAAGTTCTAGAGAAGAAAACAAGATGAAAACATAGAATCTTCCCTAACCTCAACAAGTTTACGTTCCACTGGCAGAATGATACAAAATGTTCCCAGATAAGTGCAATCAAAATTAGAGTCTAAGGCAAGTACTAAGCAAAATGTTCTAATTCATTTTTCAGCTGCAGGTATCCAAACAATTTATTTGTCTTCACTATTCTTTGAAATACAAATTAGCCCTTTAGAAATTATTAATAGCTTTTAACCTATTCTCATCAAGCTTCAATCAGATTTGAATTAAATTAGCCACAGCAGTTCCTAGAATGAGAAATTATTTTGAAGGTTGGAGCAATATGGCCTGAGCAATACTATATCATAGGGGGGCCTGCCAAGGATTGGATAAAATCAGGCTGGGGACTAAAGAGTCTCAGCACCAAAACTCTCACCTCTGCTATATTTAACCTTCTCTGTAAATAGATTTTAAATGTGTGTGTGTATGTATGATTCAACTTTCAAAGAACATACAATTTACCTAAAAATTCAGGCAAAATATAGAAAAAAACCTACATTACAGAAATGGTCTTTGATCTTGCCATCACTCACAAATGTTCCATTTCCAGATTCATGAACCCCAAAATTTATTTCATCATATCTGTAGTAATTCCAAACTCACCTTCTGCCTTACATCTCCTAACCCTTTTTTTTTCTCCTATGACCACCAATCTCATCATCCTTCCATCCTTTCACAGGCCATTATTCCTGCTTTTATTAAGCTTTATTTCTTTCTTTCACCATCCTGATCTCTTGATGAATCAGTTCAATTCTACACTGTCTTCTTTTCTCAAGTCCCTCTTCCCTTTATGCTCTTGAAGATCTTGTTCTGCCAAGTCTTAGCCCTGGATTATTTTCATCAATTTTACCTTTATTTCTATTCATGTGCTGCCAAATTCAACAAAAAAAATCACAAAATCATATTCACTGGATCTAATACAAATGTATGTTGCATAATCTCAACTGGGCCCTCATTTTGTCAAGGATATACTTTTATAGTTCCCTAATTGATAAGCCATCCCACCCCTAATAACAGCTTTTCCAAATATTTTCATCCCTCCTCCATAGCTTCTCTCCATAACTCTTACATTTGAGAATCTTGTTGCATGTTTTACTGGGGGGGGGGGGAATGGGACCAGTCACTAAGTGCTTCATATTCCCTCCTCTTTATCTTATATCACTCAGATGCCTTCCTCTATCTCTGCTTTTACATTTGTCTCATATAAAAAGATGCCCTTTCTCCTTGGAAAAAGTAACCTGTCATCATGTCCCATCTGATGCTCTCTAGTAGTTTGACCCCTCTCTTATCTCTACTTTCTCACTTATCTTCAATCTCTTCCTGTCCACTGGCTGTTTCTTTATTGCAAAAAAACAAACAAACAAACAAACAAAAACAAAAACAAAAAACATGATCACCTCTCTCCATCCTTAAACAAACAAACAAAAAAAAAAACCAACCCTTACTGGATCCATATATATCTACTAACTATTATCCCATGTTTCTCCTCTATTTTGTGATTAAACTCCTTTAGAAGGCCATCTAAAATTTGTGCCTCCATTTTTTTCTCTTACTTTCTATTGAATTCTCTGCAGTCTGGCTTCCAATCTCATCAATCAACTGAAACTACTGTCTCCAAAGTTACGAATGAGCTAAAACTAATCTCCTTTTCTCAATCCTCACTGACTTGATCTTTCTATAGCCTTTGATTCTCTCAATATCTATCTTCTCCTTGATACTTTCTTCTCTCTAAAGTTTTGGTCACATTGTTTTGTTTTTTTTTCCTGCTTCTCCTTCTACCTGTCTGACAAGTTTCCTCAGTCTCTTTTGTTGTATCTTGATCCCACTCTTGCCAATTAACTATGAATTTCTTTCAAAGCACTTTTCTATTATGTCTTCTTTTCTCCTTTTATATTATTTCACTTAGCAATGTTTAAGTACTCATGGATTCAATTATCATCTTTATGTAGATGATTCTCAGAAGTATTAATCTCTTTCTGAACCTTCTGTCTCACTTCTCCAGCTGCTAATGGGACATCTCAGATTTGATATCTCTAAGATGTCTTAACTGAAAAATTCCTAAAACTGAATTAATTTTATTTCAAACACATTTTATTACAAAGCCTCCTCTCTTCCTAGGATCCTTATTATTGTCAAAGATGTCTTCCTCACTCTCTCATCCCGTCTATTCAAAACAGTTGTCTTACCTACTTTTATAAGATCATAGATAGATAGACAGATATAGATACAGACATAGAAATAGATATAGACATAGACATAGATATAAACATAAATACACATGTATGAGTATTTATGTGTGTATGTAAACATGCATACCATATTTCTTTCTTTCTTCTGTGCCTCTTTCTTGTGGCACTGAGACCGTCCCATTGCAAGCCCTCTTCACCTTGTACCTGAATTACTGCAGTAATCTTTTAATTGAAATGCTTCCTTCAAATGACTCCCCATTTCAGTTCTTTCTCCTCTCAGCTATCAAAATAATTTTCCTGAAATCAGACAATGTCATACCCCAATTCAATAAACTCCAATGGCTTCCTATTGCCTCCAGAATAAAATATAAAATCCTTTTTTTTGGCTTTTAAAGTCCTTCATAACCTGGCCCTCTTTATTATTTCAGTCTTTATATTATTACTTCCCTCAATTTGCTCTACAAGATAGTAATGCTGAATCAATTCAACAAGTATTTATTAAGTATTTATGTGTTACTGATACATTGTTGGTGGAACTGTGAACGAATTCAACTATTCTGAAGAGCAATTGGAACTATACTTAAAAAGTTATCAAACTGTGCATACCCTTTGACCCAGCAGTGTTTCTATTGGGCCTATATCCTAAAGAGATCTTAAAGGAAAGAAAGGGACCCACATGTGCAAAAATGTTTGTGGCAGCCCTTTTTGTAGTGACTAGAAACTGGAAACTGAATGGATGCCCATCAATTGGAGAATGGCTGAATAAACTATGGTATATGAATGTCATGAAATATTATTGTTTTGTAAGAAATGACCAGCATGATTATTTCAGAGAGGCCTGGAGAGACCTACATGAACTGATGCTAAGTGAAATGAGCAGAACCAGGAGATCGTTATACACAGCAACAGGACTATATGATGATCAATTCTGATAGACATGGTTCTCTTTAACAATGAGATGTTTCAAACCAGTTCCAGTTGTTCAGTGATGAAGAAAATCATATATACCCAGGGAGAGACCTGTGGGTTCTGAACATGGACCACAACATAGCATTTTCATGCTCTTTATTGATGTTTGCTTGCATTAGGTTTTCCTTCTCAGGTTTTTTTGTTTTTGTTTTTCTTGTCGATCTGATTTCTCTTGTACAGCAAGATAACTGTATAAATATTTATATACATATTTGATTTATCAAGTATTTTAACATAATTTACATGTATTAGACTTCATGCCATCTAGGGCAGGGAGTGGGAGGGAAAGAGGGGAAAATTTGTAACAGAAAGCTTTGCAATGGTCAATGTTGAAAAATTACCCATGCATATGTCTTGCAAATAAAAAGCTTTAATTTAAAAAAAAAAGAAAAAAATTTTTTAAAAGTATTTATGTGTCAGAAGCATTGAGAATATTAAAAAAAAAGCAAAGGGGAAAAAAGTCATGCTCCTTGCCTGCCCTCAAGAAGCTTATGATCTAAAAGAGAAGACAGCATAATAAAAAAGCTAAAAAATGGGGTTAGGAATGGGGAGGAAAAGAAAAATAAGGCAATGAAGTCCAGAGAGTCAGGACTTTTGTTAGGAGAGGATTTAAAGATGATTGATATGGAATCTTTCTCAAATTGGAGTCATTCATTAATAAGAAGAGTGGATTGTTAGGGAGAAGAGATTTTTCTGATGAAAAGACAACTGAGACATGGTAGTGAAGTGACACAGAAATGCTTGATTCTTCCTCCAAAACTACAGTTTATCGTCATATAATTTAACATATTTAGCATGTATTAGATTACCTGTCATCTAGGGGTGAGGGGTGGAGGGAAGGAGGGGAAAAGCTTGGAACAAAAAAAAAAGTTTTGCAATGGTCAATGTAGAAAAATCAATCATATGTTTTGTAAATAAAAAGCTTTTAATAAATAAATAAATAAATCATTAAAAAAAACTACAGTTTATCTCCTGACTATTAATTTTTATTTGCTGTTCCTGATGCCTGCAGTTGTCTCCCTCTTCATTTCCCCTCTAGTTTTCCTGACTTTCTTCAAGTCTTAACTAAAATCCTGCCTTCTGCAAGGACCCTGACCTGATTCCCTCTGAAATGCTAGTGCATTACACATGTTACTATCTCCAGTTTATCTTGTAATATCTTGTTTGTACAATCATCAACATATTAACTCCCCCTTTAGATTGTGAGCTTCTTGAGGTCAGGAACTCATTTTTTTTTTTTTTTTTTTTTTTTTTTTTTTGGTATTCCTAGGATTTAGCACAGTATATGGAACACTATAGGTACTTAATAAGATTTATTGACTTGACTTATTTTTATACTTGCAATAGTTCCAATAGCTAGATGATTTATTATTGGTGCTGCAGTAAAAAAGATGTAAGTTCAAATCTTCTGGTACATATTAGCTATGTAAGTTTACAACTATCTCTTATCCAATTTTTTCTTCTGTGAAATAGGAATAATAATAGCATCTACATTAGAGGGTTGTTGTAAAAATCAAGTAAGCTGATATAATGTTCTCTTATACAAAGGCTATCACCTCTCTTTATACATTTAAATTTAATAAAACATTTATTGAATTAACAAAAAATGGTTAAGAAACTACAAATAGAAAAAGATAATTTTCAAATAGGAAGTAAAGGACCTCAAATGTTCTCAGACATATATGTGTGTACATATATATAAATTCACATAGATAAGAATGTATATATGTATATTATAAACACATATGTGTGTGTATCTCTGTAGATATATACACAAAATGACAGTATTGTTTTCCAAGAATATACTTTTGTCCTGTTATCACCAAGAAACTCAAGTGAGATTATTTAAAGATTTAATCTTCCTAGACTTCATTCTAAGAGTTTATAACTTCAGCAAATATTCTTTCAATAATTGAAACCCCAAGAATGATCAATTAATCAATAAACAAATATTTCTCAAGTACCTACTGTGTGAAGGCACTAAACTAAATGTTTAAAATATACATACCTGTACAAGCAAGAAAATCATACCTAATTCTAATTTTTTTTTCTGCTGAAGAAATTGGGGTTAAGTGACTTGCCCAGGGTCACACAGCCAGAAAGTGTTAAGTGTCTGAGGCCAAATTTGAACTTAAGTCCTCCTGACTTCAAGGCTAGTGCGCTATCCATTATACCAACTAGCTGCCCCACCAACTTCTCTTCTAATGAAAGAAGTAACACATAAAGGGGAGAAAGAAGGAAAAAAAGATTTCCAAGGTTTGTGGTATGAAAGTGGCCCGAGATGATACAGAAACATGGTTCTGCATCAGATAAAGTAAAAGCTTATCTATTAATCAGATCCCAGAGTCCCAGAAAAGGAACATATCATGATAAGAAGATGAAGAAGATGACTGCAGTGTCAAGTAACATGGTATTTTGAATTTTCATATATGATTATATATTTTAAAATAAAATATTACTTTGCCTATCTTACTCATCTTTTTTTTTTCTAATAGTTGCTCTGAACAGTTTATTTTATTGAAAAGTATAGACTGAAACAGTGAGTCTTCTTTACTTGGAATTCTAGTTTCAATTGTTATTTTTGTTCTGTAGCAGAAACATAAATAAAAAATATTTTACATTATTTTCAATCAGCATAATTTATGTTTATATTTGTGCTATACATAAATCTAAATCTTTAGTATATGTTCTCTTTTACTTTGGGGGAAAAAAAGCTTTTTTAGTTCTTTTCAGCAGAGGATTAAGACTTTTGTAAAGCTGAAATGCTATTTAAAAAGGACAATTGATAAAAATCAAATGAGATCCAAATGTAAGTCTGGTGGTGGTTTCTATTTTCCCCTGACCACAAGAGCCAACCACAGTGAACTCCATTCCTGGTTGAAATGGCCAAAAGTGCTTGGATGTGCCCCCAAACCATCATAGCTGGGGAAATGGAGGTGGTATTATCTGCCAAGTATATGAGGCAAAGATTCATGGGGATCTTTCTGAGGGGACCTTGGATGATGTCTCAGAAGCACTTTTCTATAGGATATGATTAAATCCTACATTCAGATATTTGGCACTTTCTTGTCCAAGTAACCTACTGGAAGCATGGAATCTCTTTGGACACTGCCCTAATCTTGCCTGTCCATCTAGACTGAAGACACCAATGATGCTATCTGTCACTCGTCTGCTCAACTTAAATGACACATTTGAATCATTGACTTCGGTAAACTATCAGGTTTTTCTTGATTGTTGTGGCAACAGCCTCCCACTAAGAAATGAAAGAGGGAAGAAGCTCCAGGCCTTGTTGCTCACTTACATGAGGATCCCCACTCTGCTCTGAATATAATTTCAAATCCAAAGCACTTGTGTATTTTGTTCATTTTCAATAGAGCATTTATTTTCCAAAGCCATACATCATTCATAGGTTTCATCTCAATGAGTCCTACTGATAGCTAGAGGCAAAATTTGCCTCTTTTCATTAGATTCTCTTATTTACTTTGTTTAATATTTACTGCATAAACATTGGCACTTGTTTATGAATATTATGGACCAAGAGTTTAATTATTTCCTTCTTTCTTGTATTATCTAATATGATAAAAAGACTTAAGCAATTTCATTCCATCTCCTTCCTTTTCAGTTAAAAACCTTTTGATTAGTTAGTCAGTAAATCGGCAAGACCTTATTAAGCTCTTAATATGATTCCAGATATTATACAAACATAACTACAAACAAATTCATCTTAACCACACTTGTCAAGTATATTCCAACTCTGGTCAGGAGTCATCATACCAACAAATTCCATTCTTACATGACAGCTCTTTAAAAAAATAATAATAATAGTCTTTGTTTTTAAAAATGCATGGAAAGATAGTTTTAACATTCACCTTTGCAAAACCTTGTGTTCCATATTTTTCTCCCTTCATCCTTCCCTTCCCTCTACCCTAACAAGCAATCCAATATGGGGGAGGGAGGAATGACAAAGAAAAAACACACAACAATAAAAAAGAAGAAAATACTTTGTGGTCATCCACATTCCAACTCCATAATCCTCTCTTTGGATGCAGATGGTTCTTTCCATTACAAGTCTATTGGAATTGCTTTGAATCATCTCATTACTGAAAAGAGTCAAGTCCACTTTCTGCCATCATTAAATGATCATCACATAATCTTCTTGTTACTGTGTACAATGTTCTCTTGGTTCTACTCACTTTATTTAGTATAAGTTTATATAAGTCTGTCCAGGCTTTTCTGAAATCAGCCTGCTGATCATTTCTTATAGAACAATAATATTCCATAACATTCATATACCATATTCAGCCATTCTCCAATTGATGGACATCCATTCAGTTTCCAGTTCCTTGCCACTACAAAAAGGGCTGCTACAAACATTTTTGCACATGTAGGTTCTTTTCCCCTTTTTTTATTTCTTTGGGATACAGACCCAGTAGAGGCATGGCTAGATCAAAGAGTATGCACATTTTTATAGCCATTTTAGGCCTAGTTTCAAATTATTCTCCAGAGTGATTGCATCATTTCACAATTCCACCAAAAATGTATTGTTTTCCAATTTTCCCATATTCCCTCCAACATTTATCATTATCTTTTCCTGTCATCTTAGCTAGTCTGAGAGGTGTATAGTGGTACTTCAGAATTGTCTTAATTTCATGCCAACTCTTTCACCAGCTCTTCATTTCCAAATTTGCCCTTCTTTTTTTAGAATATTTGTTTTTAATTAACAATAATGTTGAAAATATCAAATGTGTCTATAAGATCTTCAGTTTCTTTCCCAAGATTTAAGTTCCTTGGCAAGGCTATATCCTTTCCAGTGGAAGCACTTGTTCACACCATCATCAGAAGTAGCAAGAGATTGTGTTCTGTTGGTATGGTGAAGACTGGCAAAGATGAAAAAGCTCAAATTTGCAGGCAGGGCATCTGGGATCAATCCTCAAATCCACTATTACCTGGGCGATCTCTGGGGAATCACTTACTTTCTTATACTTACTTTTCATATCTGACAAATGAGGAAATCAAAATACATATATTACCTTTGAAATCTTTTCCAGCTCTAACTCTATGTCCCCATGACCTCCACATGAGTTAAAAGGCATTGAAATTGGAATTTTTAAAATATGCATATAGATATGTAAATATGTAGATATAGCTAGATGAGCAAGAGCAAAAACAAAAAAAGAAGAGAGAAATTGCTGGAGATGGATATTATAATGAAATTAAAGGTAGAAAAAGGAGTACAGATATAGATTCAGCTAGAGAGATGGATATTGATATGGAGATGGAGGTAGAGATAGAAATACAAATGCAAATATAGATATCAATATAGATAAAGATATAGGTAGAGATGATATAAATATTAATATATCATATACACAAGTATCCATAGTATCTTTGCATAGAAGAGAAATGCATTTATATAAATATACACACACATGTTTAACTCTTTATAGAGTTTTATATATTATTTTACATATTCTTTATAGAATATTCCCCATTATTTTGTTTTGCTTACATCTGTAATCCCTGAGAATCTGAACATAGATGTTAAAATTACCTGCTGGATCCAGGAAGCACAAGCATTACAATTTCCTAATTTTTTGGCTCTCTACCCAAAACCTAGATGGCCACTTGTCAAGTATAATGTAAAGAGGATTCTGGTTTAGATATGAATAGAACAAGGAAGCTTCTGGGGGTGCTTTCCAAATCAGGGAGAGTAAGATTCTGTAGTATCATGTATATAATATTCACACCTTATTTCTTCATACAACTTGGGCATTTAGTTCTCCCAATAAGTCCTTTCCAGGACAGTAGGACAAAGTAATTCAACACATGACTATCCTATACATACTGATGACTGAAAATCCTAGTTTTTGTTTTTGATTTTTTTATAGTGTGCTGTATAATCACAAAACTTCCTTGCTTACTCAGTAATACATACTTCTATTTTCCTTATAACTGTTCATGCTTCAGGTCATAAAGTGATTGATTCTGTCTATGAAAAATAATAACCCTGAAAAGTCCTCATTTGTTATTGAGGTTATGCAACCATGAATGTGGATCCTTGTCCTGAAGATCTTCTATTTGTATCAATAGCATTTCAGCCTCATTTTCTGCTTTTGCAATGAGAATATTGTTTTTTGATGAGGTTTCCTTCATTCCTCTTTAAAAGCTCATATTTCCCATCTCTTGCACAGTAATACATTCTCAAATTTTCCTAAGGGTTTATAGAATAAGATACTCATAGGCAGAGACTGATCCTTGCTGCACAGTGGTCTATCTGGAGGTTGTTTGCTGATGAGTTAGCAGAAATCTGATTATTTTCTTCATTATTGAAATTATATTCAGGGAAAACAATATATCCCCAATCTAAAAGCTGTGTTGAGGCACCCTTTTGAGTAAAGATGTAGAACTTAAGGCTCTACTGAAAAGGTAATTAAGTTAGAGAAAAGAAATGTCTGAAGTGAAACACTTGGAGAAGAAACTTCCAAGGAAACAATAAATGAGCTGATCTAAGAAACAAGAGAACTGGCCCTTTGTGCCAAGAAAATCCATTTTATGCTGCTTGTGGAAACACTGAAGAAGGTTTACAAAACTGAAAGCTGATTTCCCCTGAAGTACAGATTATAAATTCAAAGCCAAAATCCTTTCAACAGGATTATTAAATGTTGCTCATGACATTCTCTGGGAAGATCTAGTGTTGTGAGGAGCCCAGGAACACGGCTACAAGATAATCTCTGTTGTCTCCAAAGACTTTTGAGTTGCAGCCAGTAAAAGGAAGGATTCTGCCTAACCTTAGCCCAAAGGATAAAGACTGGACAAATTGGGGAAAGCTGTATGATGAGAGGCAAATCATATCATACCAATGCGATGGTTAACTAAATAACAAGCTGATAGTTAAAATTTCACTGAGGAAAAAAAACCTCTCCTCTCTAAGTTGAATATAATTGATAAAGAACATACAGGGGGATGATTTGATAAAGTGGCAGATTGCAAGCCAGGAGACCTGGGCTTGGTTTGGGGTCATGGTTAGTACATATTCTGACTGTGACACTACTTGACTGGACCTTATTTTCCTTATATCTAAAGTGAAAAAATTGTTACAAGATTTCTAACGTTACTTTAAACTTGAATCATTGATGCATTTATCATTCTATGAGTTCTGATCTTAAAATACAGTTTCTGAGATCAGGGGTCAGGAAAAGGTGGGAAAGGGGGAAGCATAGAGAGATTTTATCCCTTCTACACCATTATACCTAGTGGGAGAATTTGGATGCATCTTGGATCTGTGATTTCATTAGCAAAGGACATTTTCAGAAAAAAGCAACACTCTCTACCGATGCAAATCAGCCCTTTTTCTACAACTTATAGTCTTATAGAACCTTGCCTAGAATTCTGAGAAGTTAAATAAGAGACAGTAAACATTAAAGTCAATGGGGAGAATTCTATATTTAAAATCAGACAATTTTGTTGAATTCAAGAATTGGCTCTGTTATTACCTAGCTATATGATCTTGGCTAAGTCACAAGCTCTTTATGACTTAGTTTCTTCATCTGTAAAATATGGGAGTAACTAAATCTGAAACAGCTAGATAGTTCAGTGAATAGAATACTAGGACTAGAGTAGAGAAGACCTGAGTTCAAATCTGACCTCAGAATCTTACTAGCTATGTAGTCCTGGAGGCGTCATTTAACTTCTGTTTACATTAATCCACTAGAGAAAATATCCAATATTCTTTACTCTTATTTCTTTGCCAAGCAAACCCCATGGACAGTATTAATGTGCTATGATTCATGGGGTCACAAAGATTTGGACATGACTGACAAGTGAACAAGATAACACCTAAGGTTCCTTACCATTCTATAACTATAATCCTATGATTTATTCAACAGAATCATAAGCAGATTCCAGCCAAGAACCTCTCACCAATTTTTGATGCAGTTTTAGAATGAGACGTGAAAGAGTAGTATATTAGAAAGAATTCTCTACTAGGAGCCAGGATCTCTGGGTTCTAGTCTTGGCTCGGCCATAGCTCTTTATGTGACCTTTGGCAATTCACATATTCTCTGTGGGCCCCACTTTCCTCATCTGTAAAATGAGAAGATTGGACTTTATAGTCTTTAAGTTTCTTTTGAGCTCTAAAATGCTGATTTTTTTTCAGCAGATTCTTGAGTTTCAAATTTGGATGATTTTCTAACTCCTTATTCACCTGAGAAAGAGAATATTTACTGACTCTCCAACAAGAGAGTAATATTTCCTAGGGAAAAAAACAAATTGAATTATTACTATGGAAGCAAGAAAATTCCTTACCTTCTATAAGAAATTCAGAAGTCTTAAAAATAAATGAACAGAAAATATCTGCATAGAAATTATAAGAGATGACAGCTCTAGATCTGGACCCAGAAGGTCAAGATTGGAATATTGGTCCTGACACTGAGATTCATTTTCCCTAGTGATAAGTTGGAGATATTGATATTTTCACTATCTGCTTCGCAAGCTTGGCATATTGAGTGCAAAGCTTTTTGTAAATTGTAAATCATTGTACCAATCAATGTATTTGTTGTTGCTCAGTCACTTTCAGATATGTCTAATTCTCCATGACCTCGTTTGGGTTTTCTTAATGTTCTTTCTCCAACTTATTTTACAGATGAAGAAATTGAGGAAAACTGGGTTAAGTGACTTGTCGAGGGTCATACAGCTAATAAGTGTCTGAGTTCAGATTTGAACTATGGAAGGTAAGTCTTCCTGACTCTAGGCCTAGCACTCTACCTACTGTGCCACATAGCTAGCTACCTGTGAAAAATAATCAATTACCATTTATTCAATATCTTGTATGTGACAGATCCTGGGCTAGACACTAGGAATAAATATGTGAAGAATGAAATAAATACCTATTCTCAAGTAGCTTGTATTCTAACAGGAAATATAAGTATATGTATTTATGTGTTTGTGTGTAAAGAATAAATATGAAGAAATAAAATAACAAATAAATGCAAAATAATTACATACAAGATGATTAGAGAAGGAGAGCATTCATTGGTCCCTCCTTAAATGGAGGGTTTAAAGAAAGGCTTTGTACATTGTTCTTGACCTTTGGTTTACAAACCTACACAAACCTACAAATTACATGTGAATTACTTGGGGGGAAATTCCATGGAACCTTTTTTCTAAACAAGTAACTTTTAAAAATAATTTGTCAAGGCATAGGAATAAAGGAGGTTTGCAGTTATATATGTTCTGAAAACAGTTATTAGAGCTCAAGACATAAGATATGAGGTGTGGTCAAAATATTTCATTCTTGAAGTCAGAATGACCTCCATTCAACTCTTTTCTGATATGCAGTAGCTTTGTGACAATGGACAGATCATTTAAATTCTCCATGTCCCAACCAACTTTTTAAGGCTAAAAATAATGGATAGGTTACCAAGCTGTAATAAATGGAGTAAAGGGAGTTTCTATAATGGAAGTTTCCAGAATTAAGTAAATCACAGTTCTGGACAAAATAATAATGAATAGCATTAAATACAGAGTTAAATCTTTCTAAATCTATATTTTTTATTTCATTTTTTTTAAATAACATGGGAAAATGGACTTAAATAATTTAGAAACAGATAATCTGCAATTTAGATACAATAATCTTTTTGTGGCAGTTGCTGAAGCAATTGGGGTTAAGTGACTTGCCCAGGGTCACATAGCTAGGAAGTGTTAGGTGTCTGAGGACAGATTTGAATTCAGGTCCTCCTGACTTGAGGATTGGTGCTCTATCCACTGTACCACCTAGCTGCCCCTACAATTTAGATACAATAAAAATTTGATTTTCTTGAGATTTTGCTCTTGTAATGGCCATTAGGACAATTTGTTTCCATTGCACAATCCCAATCAGGTGTGAAGAATGAGAATAAATGTGTCATGTCTCTGTTACATTAATGTGCTATCATAGGAGATATGATGCTATGCTATCATAGGAGATGCTTAGAGAATTTTAAACTGATCCATATGTCAGAAATAAGACTAGTTTACTAGACATTTTTAATATTGCATTATATTTGTTACTGTCATCCTTGAACATTTTATGTCTTTAGTTTTCTTTATGTCTTTAGTTTTCTTAGTCTTTCTCTATGACCCTAACTCTTTAGGAGTAATGAATTCCTTAGTGGAATTAAACTTGTTTATTCAAGAGGGATCAAAAAGAGTTCTTTATGATTGTTCTAATTAAAGCTAAAATAGAAAACCATCTAATTGTTTTCCTGTACTCCCTCCAATGAAGCTCCAAAACAGGGAATGAGTGTGGAAGAAGGTTCGTGTTTTTTAGGAAACTGATGTATTTATTAGAAGGCCTTAAATCAATTCCCTGGACTGGTGTTTTATAACTCTTCCATTTTAGGAGGGGAAATTAAACTCAGCTTAAGAATCAGGAAAACTATAATTTTTGACACTGACTATGAGATCCTGGGCAAGCAAAAATTCCATGTTAAAGCAGACCAGAGATGCCAATCTACATGAGTGAAGGCAATTTCTACACCATGAATAAAAACACTGCCAGATCCTAGACTGCACAGCAAAAATTTAAACCATCTATGCCTTTGAAGAACTTATATTCTATTGGATAAATAATATATATACACATAATATACATAGGATATACCAAATGTGTCCTCTGAAATGTCTGTTCCCTAGACAACCTGATTCACCCAACTCTCACCTAGGACTCCAAGAAGTTTCAACATGCATAGTAGTTATATCTTGGTAAAACCATCTTGGCAGATGGGCTAAACCAGGTTAATGGTAACCAATAGTCTTAAACCTGTTTATATTGCTCCAAGAATGTGAGGGCATCCACCCAGTGGAACAGAGAGATGACAACACTTTGTTAGAATGACCTGATGGCAGTTAAAGCAGGTGCTGAGAAATACTTAGAGCTTAGTCAGATGGCAAGGTCATCCACCAGACCTTCACCAGTCATTTTGATTTTTGTCTTGTCACTAGACTTTGAAGACTCAGGAATAGAGAGTGAAGCTGATAACTTTGTGCAACACCGCCTCACTTAAATCCAAATCATGTGCAAGTTAAAACATTATCCAGTGATGTGATTGATCCTCTTCAAAAACAAAGGGGCATCTCGGTGGCACCAGCCCTGAATTCAGGAGGACCTAAGTTCAAATCTAGTCTCAGACACTTAATACTTCCTAGCTGTGTGACCTTGGGCAAGTCACTTAACCCCAATTGCCTCAGCCAAAAAGAAAAAAAAGACAACAATTTTATATATGTGTGTGAAATTTATTATATATACATATATATATTCACACATATACATATATAGAAAATACAAGGTAACTCTAGGAGGGGAGAACATTCATAATGAAAAAATGAGGGGAAGTTTCATGGAACAGGTGACAACTGAGGTGCAATTTGAAGGAAGACAAGGATTCTGAGGAGGAAGTACATTCTAGGCATTGTGGATAGTTTATACAAATATATAAAAATAGGATGTAGTATGTCAAGTTCCAGAAACATTTAGCAATTCACTTTGGTTTGAACATATAGCATATGAAGGGGAATGATACAAGCTAAGACTGAAAGAATAGCTTAGAGTTAGGTTTTTCTCATCTGCAAAATTGAAGATAACAATAATAATAATAGGACTTATCTCACAGGGTTTTTGTGACTATCAAATGAAGTATTATGTGAATGACTTTGAAAATCTTAGAGTTCTATATAAATAGTAACTAATACCCTTAGTTCTTCCCTCATTATAATGATAACTAATATTCATTTTTATTTTTAAGGTTTATTAATTTACAGATGTCATCTCATTTGATGATTTAGGGTCTTAAATGTTTGTATGACTATGTATGCTATATCCTAAAATCATAGGGAGTCATGTCGTTTTTGAACAAGGAAGTGATAGATTATCCTGGGAAGTACGGGGGAGAAAAGTTATAGATAAGAAAGAAAAGAGATTCGATTCATTGTCTGATAAAACAAATGCAAAAATGAAACAGTCTGTAGTCTCAAGGAACTTAACATTCTTACAGAAGGAAGACAACGTGTATAGTGGAGCAGTACTTTTGTCTGAGAAGTCACAGGGAGTCAGTAGAGCCATAGGGGAATCAACTTATATTTCCTTTCTAGAAACAAAAAAATCAGGATAACCCTTAGGCAAAAACTGAGAAGGACATGAATGAATAATAGCTACCTTATACATAGAACTTAGAGGTTTTCAATGTGTATGATACATAGAACATGTTTCTTTGCAAAGCCTGAACCTTCATCTGTTCCTACAGTGGGCTTGAGTCTGTCACTTACAGGTAAATCTCTATATAAACCACTAGGTGTCACTCCAAGCTTCAGTTGCCCCAACGCATTAAATGAGCAGTTCTTAGATTCTTGTATGAAGCAATCAGCATTTTATCAACTAAATGTATTTAGACCTCAATTCAATATAGCTACTTTTTTGGGAAATTTGTCCAGTAGGTGTTTTCTTTTGCTTTTTCTGCTTTTTAATCAAGGTTTTGGTTTAATACCATTATAATTCATAACTATCTTGGCTCATGTCCCTATTCCCTTAAGACTTCAATCTCCCAATTTCTCATGTACTGAAAGTATTACTCATTTAAATGTGATTTAAATGTATTTTTTGAAACAGGAGAAATGAAATGAGCTATGTCAGTTTTAAAACTCCCAAATGGAAAATAACTTGCATCTCCTAGTGAGGTCTGAAATTTCACCTCCCTCACTCTACCAATCCATTTTCCTATGGTGTTTCCCAGGCATATCCAGAACTAACATATCATTAGGGAATTACTCCTGGTCTAAATTGTGAAAGATGCATGGCAGTCTCTATCTCAGCTCCCAACATTCACCTCCCACTTACTAGGTGTAATTGTAACAACTGTCATTCTCTCTCTTCATAGTTTCAACTGGTGTCTGTTTAACTGCTGGCTAGATGAAATGATTACAGTATATATCACAGATTGGGAATGGAAGGAGAAGAATCCGTGGTTAAGTAATATTTCTGGGCCTTTTATTGAACATACCCAGAGTATGTCTGTGATTGCCTCTTCTGGAAACATTTGTATCCCTATCACTATCAAGTATGGCACAATATTTATTTTTAGCCATTCCATTGCCTCTGAAAATTGAAACAATCTTACACAATGCCTTGTAGGAAATTTGCTTTCACATTTCCTGTCCCCTTCCTTTTTTTTTCTTTTTTGCACCAAGAGATAGCAAGATAATGAAAAAGAAAACAAAAAGTGCTGGCTTGGGGAGGGAGAGGTAGGGAGGTCAGGTAAGATACATTTAACTCATTTTGTCCTCAGAAAACACAGTGAAGGAATTCCTACAGGTATTAATGTTTTTAATTTTCTTTAATTTTTTGGATAACACAAAGACAAATTGTTAATTAGTAAACAAGCTGAAGCTGTGAAGAGAAAGGAGCAATAAAAGAGATAATATGCATGGAGAATCCACAAAGCATTGCAAATGATTCTATGTAGGAGATTCAGCAAGTTAGAATCCTTTCTTCAAAGACCTTCTAGCTGTGTGATCCTCTCAGCCTTTGTTTTCTCTTCTGCAAAACTGGGGTAATAATGGCACCTATTTCCCAGGGTTGTTATATGGGTCAAATGAGATATCTGTAAAGTGCTTTGTAAACCTTAAGACAAAATAAAAAAGTTATTTATTATTACTATAAGTGGATAATAAAGGGTATTAGCAGGTTTTCAAAGCCATCATTCACAAGATACTTCATTTGATTGTCACAAAAATGCTGTGAGTTAAGTACTATTATTATTATCTTCACTTTTACCGGTAAGGAAACCGAGTCAGAAAGAAGCTAAGTGATTTTCCCAGAGAAATGTTAAATGTTACAGGCAAAATTTGAATTCAGGTCTTATTGTCCCTAAATCAAATGTTTTAACTACTGTCTGAACTGATTCTAAAGTTATCAATCTGAAACTGCCTAAGTTGATTCTAAAATTATCAATCTAAAGTACCACATAGCTAATGGTGACCTTGAAGAAAATAAGGAACCTTGGAGGAGAGGGAAGTATGTGTATATTATTTATATATTTATTTTTTAAAAGTTTTGAAGTTCTTTCAAAAGTAAATTAAAATTAGAGGATTTAAAAAATTTAACATAACCAGTTTACCCAACTCTAAGTGAATTGTGAATCTTGTTCTAAATTTCCTAAGCATCTAGGTAAGTCAAAAAGCAAAGCATTGGGTTACACCATGAAGCAGCAATGGAGGGAGTTAAAATCTCCAAATTTTCCACTTTATGCTCTATTCCTTAATAGCTATATGAAGATGGATAATTCACTTAAGTTCTCAGGATCTTTATCTATAAAATGATAATCTCTCTAGTCTATCTCTTAAATTCGCTGAGGAAATACAAAGGTACCATTTGTGAAACACTTTGTGATCTGTGAAGGAAAGCAAATGAATTTATTTTTTTTATGGGAACTAGATTCAAAGAGCTTGTTTTTATAAAAGGGACACTGGATAACAATGGTGACATTTTTGCCTAAAGTTTTATGGAAGACACCAAAAAGCTCTTTTGATGTGCAATTTTTTTTATAAATCCTCTATAAAGGCTGAATCAATATAAGAGGAATTTGTGATTTTGTCAGGATGGGAGCTAACTCCACCAAAACAGGTTACAACATATCTATAATTTAATAGATTCTTAGTTTTAGAGAATTGCCTTAGGTTCATGGGTCTTTTTCTTTTCACATTATGTCTATACCATTCTGGTAAAACTTAAATATTGACCAGAAATTATTACCTAAGTAAGGATTGGAAGAGTCAGAGATAATTTATTCTGGGAATTTGCATTTAAACTTTTTAACTTGATGTAGAAATGGAGCTCAAAGCATCTAGAAGAATGACAAGTTTACATATATATGTATATGTAAATATGTATATGTGTGTATTTGTGTCTCTGTGTGTATGTGTATACACACACACACATTAAACTGTTTCTCTCAAATACAAGATTTTTCATTTTGTGATTAATTTAAAATGATCTGAGCTATAATTAAGGCAAGGAAATCAAGGTTTTGCTCCATGTCATGTAAGTTTAGGGAACAAAAAAAAAAGATATAAAATAATGATTTTTAAAGTCATGTACTTTTGGGATATGTTACATTTACATTGATAGCATTTGTAGTCTTCTAGCAGTATAGAGTACCTACTTAGCAATGATAATTACGTACCTTGGAACCTAGCAGGTGACAGCTTTGTCTTTGTCCTACTGCCCTCTGCATATTTTAAAAGATTTATTTGACATTTTTTGCTAAGTTTACATGCCATTGAGCAAAACCCTCATTTCCTTGACTTGATTATGGCTCTGCTCACTTAACAATTGGGAATTGAGAAAGATAGTCTACTCAATGTGTATTGGATGACAATCAGTTCATGTCTAAATTCTCTTACAAGGATACACAGTGCTAAAATTTCTATGGTGGTTAAAGGGAAACCTGAGCTATAAAAAGTGAAAAAAACAAAGGTGTCATTCAACTATGAAAGGTCAAGAGACACATTCATATTCTTGCAAATTAAGGACCAATCCACTCAAGCATAGCTTTGAATTGCATGAGTGTCTTCAAGTGTAACCAATGTTTTCCTCATAATATAGGTGTGAATATTTCTTCAGCAATTTTTTAGTCATGTCCAACTCTTCATATTCCTACTGGGAATTTTCTTCTCAAAGATACTGGAGTGGTCTATCATTTACTTCTCCAGCTCATTTTATAGATGAGGAAATTGAGGCAAACAGAGTTAAGTGACTTAATCGGGATCACTCAGCCAGTCAGTATCTAAGGCCAGTTATGAACTCAGAAAAATGAGACTTCTTAACTCCAGACCCAGAATTCTGTCCACTGTGCCACTTAGCTGTCCCACTGAATCTTCCAAAGCAGTTGCAAAAATTCTTTAGTAAAGAATTCATAATTCCTTATCATATATAGCACAGAAATGATTTTGCAATCTCTGTATGTCTCTTTGTCATATTTGCCTCTTTCTCTATCTCTCCCTTTCCTTTTCTTGTTTTTCCCCTTCTCTTCTACTTTTCTCCCTGTCTTTCTTTTCTCTACCCTTCCTTCTTCTCTTTTCCTCTCTCTTTCCCCCCTTTTCTCCTCCCTTCTATTTTTCTTTCATCTCCTCTCTTCTGTTTTCCCATCCTCTACACAGATCAGGAAATGTTGGTAGAGAACATCTGAAGTATATAGCCTTATGAGCCTAAATCTGAACCACTCACTTCATCTTGCCATTCATAACAATTATATTAATCTGCATATATTATTAAATTGGTGAGCTAATCTCTTATGAGGTTAGATCAGATGGTCTTAAGAACACCATTGCAGTTCCCTTTTAAGGGTGGCTGTAGCTTAAACCATCTATGTAAGGAAACTATTGTAAGATTAGGCTTGATGATTTTTGCGGAGGTCCAGCCTCCACGGGGAACTAGGTTCTTGAATGGAGGGTTGGATTCGGCGAAGTGGAACAAGAGACAGCACACTCTATGGCGTGGTCATCAAGTTCGATTTATTGGCAAAAGCTTGTTCAAATTATTCAAGAAAGCTTGTGATTTTTATAATCTTACAAAGTTAGGGTTCATTAGAGATAGGACAATTATTTGGCTAGGATTATAAGATTTTCTTGGGGCCCAGAAATTCCCAGGACCCCAGGTGCAATGCTTCTTAGAAAAAAAGAATGTACAGAATAAATTCATCAAACAATATAACAATAGTGAAACTTTAACTAAAGGTAAATGTACCTTGTGGTCATCACGTCATATCTGGCAGAACATGAGCTTCTCTAAAAATGTCACATTTACTTATTCCAAGATTTATACAATGCTTTTTAATTTTTTAACATGGTCATAAGATTTTTTAGAATAGAAACATTTTTTTTCTCAAGAACTTATTTCCCTCAGCCCATTTATTAATCACTCATACAATAGCTTGTTTTTGTGTAGGAGTCAGTAAACCATGCAATGGCCTACTTTCCTTACTTTTTTTCCCATGACTTACTTGCTACCAATGTGTCCATCTATCACTGATGTTTACTGTTCTTTTCATCATATCATTATTTATGTAAGCTCTGCATAGGGGAGTGAAGAACCAGGTTGATTGAATTTGGAATTGTTTCAAACAAGAGGGAGTAACTGGAGATTTCTTTTGGAGTTTTTGGGGAAAGCTATCAATTTCCCAAGTTTCCCAGTCTCTAAGTTTGTTTAATGCTTCACTAGTAAAGAAACCTTTCATGTTTAGGCAGAAAGTACAAAGGGGCTTTTTTGGGGGTGAAGGGCTTCGTGCTCACCTCATTGTGATGGATGGATATATACATACAGCTATGCTAAGAATTCCTAGAGCAGAAATTAAGCAGATAATCATTAACCAAATATATTCCTGAATGCTTAGTTCTGTAGGGGCTTCTTCATGTTGCCTTGAATACAGGGGGGGAGGTGGGAGTCAGGCCCTGTGGAGACCTTGTCATTCCAGGCAGGGTCCCCAACTCCCAGCATGCTCCCAGCAGATTTTGAGGTCATCATGATTGTGTCTCCTCAAGGGAAGCTGTGAACTTATAGAATGTGATCATGGGAAAATACTGACAGCAACATTTCTTGAAGGTTGGTACAGCTGTGTCCCCAAATAATAATTTGTCTACCACTAGCTCATTTTTCTCTCTGATAACAAAGAGCCAAAATAATATCTTGTCCTAACCCCTGATCTGCAACTTGGACATCTCCCAAATCAGAGTATAAGATCCCCATTCTTATAAGGGTATTTTGGAGCATACTCTCTCCTCTAGCATGAGCACACTCTTGTTAGTATGCATGCCTGAGTTTTATGTTGGATCTCCTTATTCTCTCTCTTCTTTCTTCTTTTCCCCTTTGCTTGCAAGAAAGCTTTGCATTGAAGTGACTTCCATTGCTTTACAGGTTATTCTTAGCATCTAAACTCATTAAATGTTTGTTTTTCCCTTTGTTTCTGGCTGGCCCATTAGCCTTTCCTTAGACATAAACTTAGTACTCAGAAAAGGATGTAACTTGTTAACAACTACACCTATGGTGTGGGAGGATGACACTGTGAACCCAGTTTTAAAAGCAAGGGGGATCCTACATTTTCACAGGAAGCTCTTTGTTAAAAGAGTCTCAAAACACCATCCCATTCTATTCCCTTGTCAATATTCATATGGTTGTATTTATATAGTCAATAGTAAAAAGTATTAATATCTGTACATTTTCTTCTATTAGTGTCTCAATTTATGAGACACTATTTCAAATGGATTTATATGTTGATATTTTCTTATAATTTTCTTTGAGTTCATCAACATCTTTCATAGTCCTGTAATTTATAATTTGTCTCCATCTCTTGGCTATGGGTATTTTCTTTGGTTATCCCTCTGGCCTACACTGCACTTCTTCCTCATCCTTTCCTTTTGGCTTCCCATACTTCTTTCAAATCCCAACTAAAATGCTATCTTCCACAGTCAGCCTTCTCCCACCCCCTTCTAATTCTAGTGACTTCCCTCTTTTAATTTCCTATTTATGCTATATATAACTTGTAAATTTTTTGCCCTCTGAGACCAGAGACTATTTTTCTTACCTTCTTTTGTTTTCCCAGTTCTTAACACAATGCCTAGCACAAAACAGGCATTAAAAAATGTTTATTGATTGACTTTTGCAGAGTTGCATGTGTGTTACTTGCAATCATATATCAAATCAATCAAAAAAGCATACATTAAACATCTATGATCTGCTAGAGTCTGTCTGATAAAAAACAAAACATAATTTGATAAAAGAGGAAACTGAGGCACAGGAAGGCAAATGAACTTTCCTAAGATTATATGGTAAGTAATAGATTAGGAGCAGAACCAATATTCAAATGAAATATTTTTAAAGTATTTAACACAGTGTTTGGTATATAGTAGGTGCTATATAAATGCTTACTTCCTTTCCTTTCCTTCTTCCTGTTGGCTAATTAATAAAATAATCACAAAATTTTAAGTTGGAATATTGTTGTTTATTTTTTATTTTCAAGAGGAGCAGTGACATCATGGATGATTTCTTGACTTATGAGTGAATTGCATTTAAATGACACAGAGTTACACAAAGTCATTCATCAGCCTTACTGTCTCTTCCAGAGTCTTCAAAGTCCAGTGGCCAGACAAAAGTTAAGATGACTGGTGATGGCCTAGAATGAAGTGAATGACTTTAGCATCTTCAGTATCTGAGTCTCTAAGCACTCCACAATACCTGCTTCAGCTGCCTTCATGCCCATTGGGGGAAAAAAATGTTTTCTTTCCACTGGAGAAAAATCTTCATTTGCCTTCCCCTAACTCATCAACAGATTTGAGGCCTTCAAGCCAGTTTAGTCTGTCTGTAGAGACAGTTTTATTGTACTGTGGCTGCTGTGTAAGTTACAGTTTCTTGGAATCACAGGTGAGATGGACACCAAAGGTGGATGAGAATCCCTGAAAAGGGCTTGGAACCCCTCATACCAGAGGATTAGGTAACTTAACAGTGAAATAATCTCTACACCTGTGAAGTGATCATATAGCTAAGGCTATGGGAGCTCTGGAATCTTACTGTCCTTCTTGCATCACTGCTAATAAAATTAGGCACAATTATTCTGAATTCCTCCCCATCTCATCCTTTGAATTAAAAACAATTTGCTATGGTGTATCTATATTTTTATAATTATGATGTAATTTTATTTTTCTGAAGTTATGAAATTTTACACCTCACCCCTTTTTCAGACATAATATTCTTCTATGGTTTATTCCTAATGCTCATGATACACCATTTGAGAGAACCACAGAAGGTAGATGATGGTTCAAATGAGAACTGGTTCAAATGAGTTCCATGTCCTTATTAATACTTCCTGAAATGCCGTTTCTCCACCCAGTTTTTAACTATGATGACATAGCATTTAATTCTGTTATAATTTTGTAGTACGATCTAATTTTATTTAAATACAAGCATTATACGAAGCTCTCTGGGGTTAAAAAACAATACAACATATGTAAGATGAATTTCATGCATTTTGAGATTTGAAACAAAACTTTCTCCCTAAAAGTTCTATTTCCTAAAAAAAAAAAAAAAGTTACACACAATTAAGTATTATAATTCAACTGCCCTTATACTCTCCTAATGCAATTATATGGAAAAGTATTTTGATCAAATTCCAGGAGCTGTCTAGACATACTAGTGGGATCTACAATTCTGGAATTTAATTAAAAAAGAGAAAATTTCTTTGGTTTTCAAGGGGGAAAATGTTGTTTGTCTTTAATAGTTTATTATTAAAGATGTGGTTTGGAAAGGGTGTGCATGTTGGGGGAGGGGGGTCAGGAAAAGCCAGTTATTGAAATTAGATATTGGAGAAAGGAGAAGAATGAAAAATATCTCTAGAGGCATGGGCATTCATACAATCACTTTTTAGGGATTATCATGTTATTCAAACAGGGAATTGTGTCCTATTAGATTTCTTATATTTGGTGATAAATTACATGGATATTTTTTTTAAAAAGATTTTGCTTTTCCTGTTCTCTTGATGATATTCTTCACCCCGCTGTTGTCTCTTCTCCTACCCTTCTCAACAAGGCAATTGTACTGATGTATTCTTTATTTTATTCTTTTTTCTTAGAAAATAAAAAGTTTAATAAAAGATATTTTTAAGAGAAATTTCCTGAATTCCTCTATAGTTTAAAGTAGAGAAACAATAAAATTAAACATTTTAGATTCAGAATTGAATATGATCATTTCATACCCTTGTTCTAAAACCTTCTGTAGCTCCCTATACAAAATATTAAAATGTACTAAATATACTAAAACACAAATGGTTCAGAATGACATTGAAGATTCTTATCTACCTAGGTAAATCATCATGCAAGAATCCTTCCTTTAATTCCATAGACTTCAAAAGGTCTCTCCCTCCTCAGATTTTCTTAAGGATCCTCTCTCTGAACCTTTCCTTAGTCCCTGTCTCATTCACAATTTTTTTTTCTATATTGATGTTACATCCACCCATTATATTGTAATCATGAGTGGTGTTATCAAATTCATATAGAAACAAGGTCACTAACCTGGGAGATAAGAATCCCTGCAGGCAGCATATTGACTTAGTTTCAAAATGTGATATTATCTATATTTTATTGTATTTTCATTTATTTTGTTAAGCATTTCCCCTTTCTAATTTTTATTTGGTTTAACCACACATAAGGAACATTTTGTTGGTCATGTATTTGACACCTGAAGAATGTTGAAGGTAAGAACTTGTGGTTCCTTTATATCCTGAGTACCTAGCATAAGACCTTACATACAGGAGGTACTTAATAAATGTTCTGTGGGATTTGAATTTGAAGGATGGGACCAAAACTAACTTTGAGGAGAAGTCAGAGTGAGAGCTTAAAGCAGTAATTATGCCAGAAGAATTGAAAAGATTCCTCAGTAGAATGGATGGTGATCTGATAAGATCCTGCTTTCTAGAACTCTTCTACTCAAGGGTTGGTTTGTTTTGTTGGTCAGTTTTACTTCTATTTTAGATCTGAAAAGGTTTGTAAGTATTAGTTATTTGTAGAAAGGACACAGAAAAATCAGTTTCATAGATCAAGAGCTGGAAAGTATCTGAGAGGTCATGGAGTCCAACCCATTCGTTTTACAGATAAGGAAATGTAGGCTGAGATGCATTACTTGCTTGTTGTCTTCCCCATTCTTTCCTTGAGGGCAAGAATTGTCTTCCTTTTTGTGTGTCTCCAGTAATTAACTATATGACTGACACACAGTAGGTGCTTTAAAAAGCTATTGCTTGACTGATCTCCCGCAATCACGGGGATAGTCAATATCAGACCATGGAACAGTTGACATGATGTTTGCAGCCCCACAACTCCAGGAGAAAAGCCAGAAGCAGAACCTCTGTATGCAGTTATTTGTTGACCTAACCAAGGTCTTTGTCAATCATGAAGAATTGTAGAAGATGATAGTGAAACCAGCTCACTTAGAGCCGATTGTATGACAATTGTGATGACATAGTACTCGTGCATGTCCTGGATGAAGGAAAATGATCTTGTGTTTTCCTACTTAGCAATGAAGTAAAGCAATGCTGAGTGGTTATTTCCATGGTCTTCAGCACAATATCTCCCCCAGTCTTTTTAGATGCCTTCAATGAGCTTCTAAACTGATGGTAAACTATATAATTTGAAAAGGCTAAAAGCCAAGACCAAACTGGAGGGTGAGATGGTGCCTGATTTTTTGATTGCTTGTGATTATTCATTCAATGCAGTCTCTGAGACCAAGAAGCAGCATAGTATAAATCAATTCTCTGGTGCTTGCTGTGCTAATTTTTGTCTAATAATCAACAAAAAGAAAGCAGGGGTTCTCCACCAACCAGGATTGCTACATTTATATATAGAACCAGTAGTGACATCAAATAGAGAAATTCTGAATGCTGCAGGTAAGTTCACTTTCCTTGACAATACACACCCCAGGGCTGTTTGCATAGATTATGAGGTTGATGCATATTGCCAGAATTAGCTCAGGATTTGGGAGGCTCCAAAAGAAAGTATGGGAATGATGCCATATCAGGTTTCATACCAAATTAAAGGTTACAGAGTCTTTGTGCTGAACTCATTGTTGTATGCCTATGAAGCCTGAACAGTTTATCAGTGCCATGTCAGGAAACTGAACCATTTGACTTATTTCAGGAAGATCTTGAAGATTACCTAGCAAGATAAAGTACCAAACAATTAGTTCCTTCCTAGAACTGAACTACCAAGAATTTAAGCTCTGATGCAGAGTATAACTTTGATGGGATGGCCACATAGCCCAAATTCTAAATGCATGCTTATCTAAAAGACTATTTTATGGAAAACTCATGCAAGATAAGTGCTCATGTAATGACCAAAAGAAGCTGTATCAAGATATTCTAAAAGAATTCTGAAGAATCTTAATATTGACTATGAGATATAGGAAATGCTGCCACAGAATCATCCATCATGGTGTACCCACATCAAATAAGGCACTATGCGTTATGAGCAAAACAGAATTATAAAAAGTGACCTGTGCAAATGCAGAGCTACTTCAATCATAAATGGTCAAAACAGACCATTTCTTCCCAATATGTGGTAGTGCCTTCAGAACTTGCCAAATATATGGCACCCTGACTCCAAAAATGGGGTGTCATTGGTCTATGAAAATGAAGGATGACCAAAACAAAAATATCAGAGATGAGGTTTGATGTGACAGCCTTTGACTTTAAAGCCAGTGTTCTTTCCACTGCAATGTCATGCAAGTTCTGTATCATTAGTTTGTTGTTTTTTCACTATCTTTTTTATAACTCTCAGCTCCACCCTCAGACTATAGCTAAGCATCAGCTACCCTCCAACCCTGGAGAAATGTCTACCCTATCTCTCAATCTGATTGATGAATCCTTGTAAATGTCTCACCTGCACAGGGAACATAGTAATCACTTTTATTAAATGTTCTAATTATCTATCATCTCTCTGTCTGTACAACTGCACATATAGATGCCTTAACTTAGCTGGGAGTTGTCTTTGGATTCTGGAACACAAATTCTGAAAAATAATAGAACAAGGGGCTTTGAGTCAAAAGTTCTGGGTTTAAACCTCTAGTTTCCAGGTTTCCATTTGTTCTTTGTGTAACCATGGTCATTTATGTTATAAATGTATCTTATTATGGTACCCCTGACTGCCTTCTAGTCAATATAATAGGAATATTTATAAGTAGCTAGTATAAATGGGCAACACAGGGAGATTTCAAATGAGAACACTGTAAATATCAAAGAACTATAATTTAGAAATTATATGACATATTGGCCAAAATTCACATCCTAGCAATAGATAAAGAATCAACAAAATTCTTCTAAGTGCTACTATCAAGGTTCTAGTCATAGGATATGTATCCAGACAAATTCCATACCTCTACAAGTCCAGAACATCAGAATATCAAAAAGGTGCCAATAATAGAGATGAAGACTTAAAAGTAATACCAAGTGAGCTGCCATGACTGAAAAAATTCATCATCTAATGGCTTCTGTTAGAGTCATGTACCTTTCCAAACATAGCTAGACTTGGCTCAGATGACAGACAGGAAAACTCTTGCCAGCTTGAGCTCAGAGTAGCAGAAATAGCTGGGGATTAGAAGAAGCTGAATAGTTATCAACCCCCCAATCCCTTCATTTTTCAGCAAGGGAATAATTGAAGACAAAGGGGGGGAAGTGTCTTTGAATTGATAATTTATAAAATTATGAAATGGGGGCAGGTATGCCCAATTATTTGGATACTTATTAGGAAAGACCATGAATAGCAGAGGGTGGCAATTATATGTTTATTAATCACAGAAAGGCAGAATGATGAAAGGGACACAAACAGATTGCACAAGAGCAGGGAGAATGGTGAAGGGAGGTTGGCTTTATGGGATAGTTATTTGAGTAAGGAGATGAAGAATTGCCTTGCCCAGTTGAGATTACTTAACAAATTTTTACTGAAGACAGAAAAAGAATACTGGGTTTGGGGGATGATAAAGTATGCTATCCATCTTCTGAAAGAGAGGTAATAGACTAAAATTGCTTTATGAGACGTTTTTTCATACTTGGGGATTTGTTTTTCTTAGTTATACATATACACATATATATATATCTGTTACAAAAATTTTCTTTCTTCCTTTTTTAGAGGAAAGTACCATAAATTTGGGGAGAAATGGGAAGGAATGGAGTTGCTCTCCCCCCCCAAAAAAAAAAAAAGAAAAAAAAGGATCTTTAAAGCATTTTTTAAATTCCTAGAAGAGAACTGAAGAAAGTTCAGAAGAAATCCTCAGGTAAAAAGATAGCTTTCAAAATTAACTGAATTTGTTATATGTTTAAAAACAAAGGCAAATTCAATATAATAGAGATTCACAGTTTCATGTGCAATCTACTTTTTTTGTTCTACCATGTCTATGAAGTCCTTACTTTATGTTTGTTAAGAACAATTAAACAAATATATTAAAAGGAAAACAAAAAAGTAGATTATTGCCCAGTAAATTACCTACCTCTCTCTCCCCATGTTTTCACTTTGTTCTTTTCAGATCCTTTTATAGAGCCAAAAATGTAGATTACATTTTTTCCATCAAATAAACTTCATATATATTCAATCAGAAATAAAATAAGGGGAAAGTGTTGGATTTGGAACCAGAGGACTTTCTTTCAACTGTTTCCTTTGTCAACTACAATTGTAAGTCTTTGGTTAAATTTCTTAATTTCTCTTGAATTTAGATTTCTCATCTACAAAATGAGAGAAATGGACTAGAGGTCCTCTGTGAAGGACTTCTTAAAAAGTGGATTGCACTTATTACACAAATAAACTTCATACATGTTCAGTCAGAAATAAAATAAAATAAAATAAGAAAAGAGTTGGATTTTTGCTTGAGAAATTTTGACAACATCCCAAATATTTAGGTATAGAAATCTAACATTTACTGATAATAAATCATAATGTTGAAACTCTCACATTCAGTTATGAGACTTTGTATGAAGTCATAAACCACAGTTTAAAAAAATGGGCCTCAAGTCCCTCAAACTTAAATCTACTATATTATGATCTAGAAAGCTGCTAAAATTTTCTCTTTGAAAATAAAAGGCACAGCAGCTAAAATTTCTTAGGTTGCCATTATAATTTTATCCTTCAAAATGTGGATAATTGTGAGGAAAATATGGGTTCAGATTCTCAACAATAAGGTAAAACTAATTGCTGAATATTTTTAAAATGGCAATTTTAGATGGATAAAATTATGAAAGAAAAAAAATGAAAGAAAATCTGAAAATTATCTCATAGCAACTCTAGATTTGGGAAGAATATAGTTTAAAAGCTTCAGAGAAGGGATTGGTAAAACCACAGGTGTTAAAGTTCTACAGAAGTTAGTTCAAGAACGATGAGACACACAAGAAGGAAATTATGAAGATACAAAGAGAAAAAAATTCCAACAAAGTGGAATGGAAGGAGTTGTCTAATGAAATCACTGTGAATATCTCTGCACTTTACCAATCAACTTAGATATTTAAAATATGTGGAACAAAAGATAGAACAAAGGCACTTAACAAGAATGAATCCATTAGTGCAGCACAGTCCTATGAAAATAATATAGGAAGATCTAAAGCTTACAATAAGCTAAGAGTACAGGGAAAGCAAAAGATAGAAAAGTGGGTTTTGTTTGTTTTGGTTTTTGGTTTTGGGGTTTTGTTTTGTTAGGTTTTTTTTGTGTGTGTTTTGGGGTTTTTTGATCCTGTGCCCAACCATGGCTTTCAAAATGTTATAAAGAGAATATTTCAATCACATTTCAATAAAAATTTCAGCAATACTAAATGATTCATTTAGTTAATTTTTTAAAACTAAATTAGTCAGATATTTCGATATTATAGAAACAATTTATAATCACCTGGTAAGTAGACGTAATTATTAAGTAGCTACTATTAATAACATTGCCTTTGGTAGGGATTTTTTTAGGCAGAGAGAGCTTACTTTCCTATTCCCAGGTAGGAACCATTTTAAGCAGTTGTAGGTAAGATCTTATGGAGGCAGCTGATGGATATATTCTTGGACTTTGAATCAGGAAGACCTGTATTCAAATACTGCTAAATGCTAGCTGCAAGACACTGGACAAATTAGTTAATTTTTCTTAGCCTTAATTTTCTTATCTATAAAATGAGAATAATAATAGCACCTACCTCACAGGGCTGTCTTGAGAATCAAATGAGATTATCATTTTAAAGAGCTTCATATAAAACTTTAAAAGTATAAAAAAAAGTATCCCCAAAGTTTAAGTGCAACTTTTACAATATAAATATGAATAAAA
>JAJPUD010000764.1:427817-477817 GCA_023553655.1 Myrmecobius fasciatus | reverse complement strand
AGACAGAGAGGAACAACAATTGATGAATAACTGAGATGTCCTCAGAATTCAGGCAAACCCCTTTGTTGCTTTTTGCTAGTGTGAAGTCCCACATAAGGCAAGATGCCACAATGCACAGAGATTTTTTTTGGTACATCCTGTGAAGCAGCTAAATGACAAAATGAATAGACTAGTGGAGTTGCAATCAGGAAAACCTGAGTTCCCATATGACCTCATATATGGATGACGGAGTAAATCACTTAATCTCTATTTGCCTCAGTTCTTTCAACTGTAAAATTGGGATAATGATAGTGTTTATCTCACATCAATTGAGACAATGCTTATAAAGCACTTAGGACAGTGCTTTAAACACATACTAGTTTCTTTCTTAATAGTTAGTTCCCTCACTCACATGTTAGCCCAAAGAACTGATAGCTTCACTCTTCCAAGCCTTGGTCTTGTGACTCATTGCTGGTCAGTTTACTCACACGTAGTTCCAGTTAGAACTGGCTGCTCAAACTATTCCACAAGATTGTTGATATATGTCTATAATTTCAATTGCCATCTCTGGTCCTTGGCCCAGTTAGAATATGCTTTCCTGGTTCCTTGAGCACAAGGCACTTCCAGAAAATTGGCAGTTGCTACATCAAGCCTTTGCCTGAAAACTATATATATGCCTGAGATTTTGCTGGAAGTACATACTCCATCCTGCATGTAGAACCCTGAATCTTATCAAATGACAGACCGAACAAGACATTTTTGCCTCCTGTTACTTACTACCAGTGGGGTTTTCTTTCTTTTCTTAATCTTATTTTGGAAAGATAAACTCTGGAGAAATGCACACACATACATACATACATATAGTGGCACAGAGAAGGGGCAGGGAAGCTTTGCACATAATGCAGCCATGACTAAAATCTTGTTAAACTCTAATACATTTACTAATTGTATATCAGTAAACTTTCTTGAACCCATCCTGGGTGTCACTCATTTAGAGTTCACTCGATTTACAGATCTTAAATCAGTTTATAAATTAATAACTGGATCTATTTTATATATAAATATATTTATATACACATATTTTAACATTTAGCCAGACATAGGGAGGGAGGGAGGAATAGCCATTTGCTTTCTCTAATTGCTGTCAGAATACTTCCAAAACAAAGCACTGGCTTCTGACTCAGAGCCAATATACCTGCCATTTGTCTGCTGCAAACCTGAGTTTGCCTACTAGAAGAAGGATTTATTCTATGACAGTTCTCATCTATTTTTTAAGAGCAGCTAAATGATATGATTGAATGTCAGACCTGGAATCAAGAAGAGTTGTCTTCTTGAGTTCAAATCTGACTCAGACACTTACTAGCTGTGTGACATTGGACAAGTCACTTAGCCTTGTTTGTCTTAGTTTCTACATCTGTAAAATGAGCTGGACAAGGAAATAATAAATCACTCTAGTATCTTTGCCAAGAAAACCTAAACAGTATGTTTTGCATGTCTTCACATGTGCCTTCCCAAAGAATAGGGGTGGGAAGGGAGAAAGGGAGAAAATCTGGAACTCAAAGTTTTAAAAACAAATGTCAAAATTTGTTTTACATAAGGAATGGAGTTCATTGCTTGTTTATTTTACATCATCTTTTGTACTACATAAACCCACATTAGAGTTTACACCCTCTCTAGGACAGAATGTTTGTGTCAATCATTACTGAGCACTGGGCCTTTCATATTAAAGGTGCTTAATAAATATTGAGACTTCTAAAAAATGTTTTATATGTAATTGGGGAAAAATAAAATAGTTATGGAAAACTCAAACCGAATCATAGTCAGACTCAAATGAATAAAATCTTTTGGGCATCATTGACTCCTTTGTCATTCTGCTTAAGCCAATAGATTCTTTTTTTTTTTTTTCTTGCTGAGGCAATTGAGATTAAGTGACTTGCCCAGGGTCCCACAGCTAGGGAATGTTAAGTGTCAGGTCCTCCTGACTTCAGGGCTGGTGCTCTATTCACTGAGCCACCTAGCTGCCCCAAGCCAATAGATTCTTTTTCAGAATAATAAATATCTTTTTAATTAAGAGCACAAAATAAAGATAATTACAAAGTTAAGACATATTTAAATAGTTAGCAAAATTTTAAAAAATCAATTCATGGATTCCTAGTTAAGATCCCCTGCAATGTAACCACCAGAAAAGAAAGAAACAAGGTAAGATGAAGAGTGCTGACCTTGATTTCTCCAAGAGTTTCTATTAGATTCCCTGGGACACCCAACCACCTTAGGTCCCTGCACTACGCCTTTGCTTGGCTGCCTCCCCCATACCCGATTGAAACAGACCTTTTCTGAAGTTCTTCCAAAATATCTTCAAATATTTGTGGGTTCTACCACTCCAAAACTATAGAGTCTGATCTGGTGTTGATCTAAGGAACACCAAGAAGAGCTGAAAAAAAGACCTCTCTACTCTCTGCAATCTTGGCTCTGCCCCTCCCCCCATAACCTCATAGTCTCAAGAAAAATTGAGGATGGTCCTTGGAATATCAAATGAATCCCTACAGTGAAATATTAAAAAAAAACAATGACAAGAGGGCCACAGGGCAATGAGACAATATGGCTAACAATCTTCATGCTTGGAGAGAACATCCATGTTTATAACACCACAGATCCACTTGAGTATTTAGTATTTATTGAATACACTTAAGTACTTGCTGTCTATTTGATATATGGCTCTTCCAGTGAGACTTAGGCTCTATAAAGTTGTATTCCTTGCCTGAAATGGACTTTTCAAAGTATTCTTGTGGGAGCTGAAGAGAAAGGTGATGATGTTATCTGGTACTTTCAGTCTTTAAAAACTAAAGAAAAACAAAGTTTAAAAAAAAAAAAACAGTCCCCAAAGAGTCACAACTTAGAGGCAGATAGGTCGGAAGATGAATAGAGCAGTGACTTTGGGGATAAAATGACTTGAGTTAAACATATAGCCCCAGTTATTTACTAGCCATGTGGCCCTGGACAAGGCACTTAACCTCTGTCAGTTTGTTTCCTCAGCTGTAAAATGGTGCTAATAAGAGAATTACTTCCCAAGGATGTTGGGAATATCAAATGAGATAATATTTTTTAAAACACTTAGTACAGTGCCTGACAAGTAATAGGAGCTTTGTAAATGATTGTTTACTTACTTATATGTTACAAATAATGTAGAGATTTGGAAAATGTGGTTTTACTGACTTCTAGATAGTTCTACCATTATAATATGATAGTACAAATCCACTAAAGACAATTAGTTCCACAGGCTTCATCAAATAATTTATATGTCTGAGTCATAATTCACTTTCAGGAATCTCCATGAAAATGGTTATACTTGCCATTAGCAAATGTATGCTATTATTTTCAAAAAGACTGAATCTAACACTATAACTGTTGCTCAGGTATTTAAACACTTTACAATGTGGCTTTTATCCCGAAGGAGAAGGGATATGAATATTGGAGTTTTATTCAATAATTTTTACATTTTTGAAATGCTGAAGATGTTAGTGTAGTTTGTCAGAAAACATTTTGACAGTCACTGGAGATTAAATCTTTTACTTGCTCAACATCTTCATTGTTAATTTATTTATATGTTGTATAATACCATTCAGAAATAACAACTGGGTAGAATTCTCCTAAGTAGGCAAAGATCAAACATTGACGAGTTACTAGGCTCAGCCATGAAAAAATGGTTTTAAAACACCCCAAATAGGCTAGCATATGCCCATGCAAAAGCCAGTTTTCTCTAGATTACAAGATCAGATCCTTGCAGAAAGTATCAAAATTTTCTCACACACACACACACACACACACACACACATAAAAAAAACTGACGTTTCTGGTTTCTAGTCTAATCCTTACATTACCATCATTACTGGCACCATTACCATCATCATTAAAACATTTACACACGGCTTTAAGATTTGCAAAATGTTTTATAAATATTATTTCTCACAATCATTGCAACGATTGGTACCCTAAAGAAATATAAAGATCAAAATCCTGTCAATAATTTTTATTCATGATATCCATTCTTATCTGCTTTTGGTGCTGGTTTCAGTAAAGCTACCATTTTTCTTACCATGCACACAAGAAGAGCATCAGTTGTCAGCAATGCAATTACTTTTTGTTTGTGTGAGGAACCTTTTCAAGGTGTCTAAGATCATCATTTTAACTTCCTTTCAAAGTGTTTGTTTTTTTTTTTTCCTGAAGAGTCAAGTCTAATAATTCTTTTCACATTGAGATCAACAGATGTCACTGTGACAAGTATCAGTTAAATATAGTTTGTAATTGAAATCTAGGCTTTAATCCATATCAAGACTAAGAAATCCAGAAGAAAGCATACTATTCTGATGTTTTCTCAGATATCTGATGCTATTGACATGATTAAATAAAATAGAGAACATTTTCTTCACCTAATTTCTAAGCTTATTTTTATTAAGAAGTGAAGGTGGGCAGGGTTTTGTCTTAAAATATTCTTAAAATAAATTTGATTAATTTGATTTTGTATGTATAATTTTGTGAAATGCGCGTTTTTTGACTTGTTTGTATGCATGAATAAATTATAGAATGAATGAATTTAAAAGTATGTATTATGCATGTACTATGAGCCAAGCATTGTATTGAGCATCAGTTACAAATAAAAAAACAAGACAGTCTGTTCTCAAGGAGATCTTCTTATATTTGGAGACGTTAAGACATAAAGGCAAATTCAGCTGCAATGCAAAGATTCAGAAGTTTCTCTCCTTGGTCTTGCTTCATTCTTTATGCTACATTGTTGCATTTCATCTTGTTGCTTTTGAATATTCTTGTTTCCTAAACTCCATACTCTACAATTGCCCTTTTATTCAGCTTGAGCCTCAAATCCACTCTGATTCATGGGCCTCAACTTGCTCTGGAATTGGGATTCCCCATGGCATAATGCTCAAGGATTAACTCTGAAAAGTCCAGTATTTAAAAGCGAAGCTGCCACAGGGTTGAGTGACTGGGTGGGTCAGCAGGTGACCTGTGGAAGAAGAGAAAGACCAAGCACAGGACTGCTATAGCAGTTTCAAGTTTAGGCTGGTGAATGGTCTTCACTTATTTTTCTGTATGAATTTCTTGTAACAAATTCTTTCACTTCTTGTAATTGCTGAGTTTTGAAGTCATGCCTACCCATAGTATCCTTCTTCCTCTATCACCTTCCTAGGACTTTCTTTTTCCCTTCCTTTTCATTCCCACTACTACCACCAGAACTCAAGCCAGCATCAATCACATCAAGTCTGGACCATCAAACAGTCTCTAATGCTCTACCTCCCATGCTCTAATTCATCCCGCATACCATCACCTCCAAAAACCTTTTAGTGATTATCTAAATCCCAGAATTTTAATTGTCCCTTAGCATTTCCTTCCTCCTATCCTTCATTGTCTTCTGTGACATATAAAAAGTTCAAGAGATATAATTTCTGGGTAATTAATAATTTTATTAATCAAGCTAGCATATAATTTCCAAAATATCCCTCATAGAACCCATTCAACACTTATATGTCCTTGAAAAAGTAGGTGTTTTTAGGGGTAAGAACAAGATGAAAGGCAAATTGTTGGGTCTTGAGACCTCCCTAAAGATTGACATGAACATTAATGACTTCTTTAGGTCTGTGTATTCATCCAGTTCCAAGTCTACTTGGAATCATCTAATCCATACCTCTCTATCTTATCCATCAGCATATTACCAAAGATTTTGTCAAAATGTCTTGCCAAAATCCAATATACTATCTTTATTGTATTCACCTTGTCTGGCAATAAAAATGACCTTGACCAAAAAGAAGAATGGAAAAAGAAAAATAAATAAATAAATAAATAAATTTAGTCTGGCCCAAATTCCTTGAGATGATAATAATCTAGTTGAACCTCATCATTATGTCACAGAGAAAACTAAGCCAAGGAGTTTAAATAACCTTTCCAAAATCACACAGATGAAGGGCAAACCAAGATGGCAGAATTAAGGCAGAAACTCACCCAATCTCTACCCCAAACCACTCCAAATTTCTTTAAATAATGACTCTAAACACATTTTAGAGCATCAGACTATCCCAAAAGAGGGACTAGAACAGTATCCAGCCGAAAAGAATTTAGAAGATCATCAGGAAAAGTTTGTGACTTCAGGGTGGGAATCCAGCATGCAGTCCTGATACAGGCCATGCTGTTGCAGCCCCAGTCCCAGCCCCAGCACAACCTCTGAATCAATGGCAGTGCTGGCAGTTTCCAGACCCTTCAGCCCAGAGACATCAAAGAGGGCCTGGAAAGTCACCAGAAAAGGTCTGTGGAACCAGGGTGGGAGCCTAGCACAGAATATCAGCACAGGCTGTACTAGCCCCTGGCCCCAGCCCGACCCCAGTCTCTGCCTGGGCTGAACCCCAGCATCAGCCAGACAGAACCTCTGAATCAACAGTACTTCTGGAGACTTCTGGACTTCTCACCCTGGGAACACCAGGGAGGACATAGAAGGTCAGTAGTAAGAGTCTGTGGCAATAGGGTGGGTGTCCAGTGTGCAATCCCAGTGCAGGCTGCACCAGCACAGCCCTGCCCTCACCCAGTGGCCCCAGCATCCACAAAGCAAAATTTTGTTGATTTAGCAGAGTAGCTCTTATACAGTGGGACTGGGACACTGGTAACAGCTTCAGAGCAGAAAAGAGTACTTGTGGTCAGGTCCCTAGAAAGATCTCTAAAACAGCTGCACAAAACCTCTGAAATTTGAAAAGTACATTCTCCATTCTGAAAACAAAGTCCTACTTTAGCAAAGGGTTAAAAGCAGAGTAATGAGCAGACAACAGAAAAAGTTTTTGACCACTGAAAGTTATGATGACAAGAAAGATCAAAACACACACTCAGTAGATGATAACAAAGTCAAAGCTCCTATACCCAGAGGAATAAGAATTGGGCTCAGGTCATGGAAGAGCTCAAAAGGGATTTTGATATCCTTTGACCTAATAACATCAGTACTTATCATGAATACCAAAAGAGATTTAAAAAAAGAAAAAAGAAAAAAAAAGAGGAAAATGACCTATATGTACAAAAAATAGAAATCTAGCTTACCCTGCAGGAAAATAGGAGGGGCTTGGGAAATGTGAAGAGGGAAAGAGTATTAAAGAAGAGGGCATATTGGGGGAGGGAGTGGTCATTACCAAAACACTTTTGTGAAGGGACAGAGTGAAAGGATAGAATAAATGGAAAGAAATACAGTTAGCAATAGTAATTATAAAAAGAATTTCAAAGCAAGTTTCTCTGATAAGGCCTCATTTCTCATACATAGAGGGAACTGAGTCAAATTTCTAAAAAATAACAGCCATATTCTAATTGATAAAAAAAATCAAAAGATATGATCTATGCCCAAAGGGCTATGTATATCCTTTGACCTAACAACATCACTACTTGGCATAAATACCAAAAGAAATTTTTTTAAAAAAAGGAAAATGACCTATATGTACAAAAAAATATTCACAATAGCTCTCTTTTCAGGCTAAAAAAAAAGTTGGAAATTGAGGGAATGCCCATCAATTTGAAAATGGTCCAAAAAACTGTGGTGTGTGTTTATTATGGAATATTATTGTGCTATGGGAAATGATGAGCAGGATGCTCTCAGGAAGAAAAAACCCTGGAAAATCCTCTGAACTCAAGCAAAGTGAATTCTGAAAGTGAAAGTGTATACAAAGCAATAGCAATCTTCTAGGATGACCAGCTATGAATGATGTTGCTATTCTCAGTAGTACAATCATCTATGACTACCCTGAAGGACTTATGATGAAAAATCCTATCCATACTTCTCTCTCTCTCTCTCTCTCTCTCTCTCTCTCTCTCTCTCTCTCTCTCTCTCTCTCTCTTTCTCTCTCTCTCTCTCTCTCTTTAAAATTAATTTTTCTTAAAGGTTTTTATTTTCATTAGGGTGAGAGGTCTAATTTTTTTTTCACAACTTGACTTTTATGGAGATGTTTTGCATAATTTCGCAACTAATTTCTTAATTGTGAATGAGGATAAGAGAGAGAACCTAGAACTCATAAATAGAAACAAATGTAAAAAAAATTGTTTTGAATATAACTGGGGAAAATATGAAATAAATAAAACAAAAAAAGAAAAGAAAAAGTAGGAAAATATTTTTAAAGTCATACAGATAGTAAAAATGGCAAGATTTTTACCTAGGTTCTATGACTCCAAAGCAAACATTCTTTCCTCTGTGATCATAGTACCTAATAGTTCTGGATTTCTAGCTTAAAATCTTTTGGGGGAGAGATCCCTAAACTGAAGCAAATTTTATGAACCCAACAGTTGCTCAATTCATTGCAAAAAATCAGAAGGCATGAAATACTCATTTTAAAAAAAACTGTCATGCATTGTTTTGATAACTTGCCAGTCTTATAAGAACATGGATATTCTTCTAAGTGATCCCAAGACATATCCTCCTTTTCACCAGTATCTCTTATTCTGAATAAATGCTTGTTCCCCCTAGGATGCCCAGGAACCCTTTGTTGGGGGAGGGAGGGAAGGGAAGAGAAGGAGGAGAGGAGGAAGAGGGAAATAAACAGAGACAGAAAGAGACAAAGAAATACTCAAAGTGTAGAAATAGATAAAAGCCTTGGGGAAATGAAACAGATAAGATTAGGTGTGTGTATGAGAAAGATATGTTGTGCCACAGTTCCCCTGTCTCAGTTTCCCTCAATTGTTTTGTCTCAGTTTCCCTTAATTGTTCTGCCTTGGTAGCAATCCCCTGCCTTTCTGACCATTCAGAGATAATAGGGCTGCAGAGTAATGGCTAACGGCATTCCAAAGAGTCATAAAACCTCCAGATGGCCTATCTCAAATACCTAGACATACCCTTTATCTTTTGGCTTTAGACTCAGTGGCTCCTAGCTTCTTCCCAAACTTATCAGAATTTATGATCCTTCCTCCATACTCCAACCTGTCAGAACTGAATCGATAGTCCTTTCCTGGAACTCCAATTCCCCCAGTGCCCTACTCCTCCCTCTGCCTCTTGAGCTGCTGTTTCCACTTGAGGCCTATAAGAATCATTGGAACAAACTCACTAATTGCTAGACACTTTGAGATCCAGACAGCTGGTTAATGGCTGCCAGTCTAACTCTCTAGGACTGGGTGCTTTGAGACAGGAATCCCATTCAGTCCCACCCATAGCTACAGATTCTAAACTCTCCATTACCATCAATAAAATATTAAATAATCTCCAATCTGTATGCTGCCTCAGTTTCTCTTGGAGCATTATAGATAAAGATTCTAGTCTCACAAAACCACAGGTTTCAGTTAGGGAAGGAAGGAGGAGTCTTCTTAACCCATTGTTCATATTTTCATTGGTTTTTGTACTATCCGAAAGATAGTATTTATAATGCTTTTTTCCCCCCTCCTAGTCTTTTCCTTCTCCTCTGATAGGCAAAGGGTGTAATCAATAAGCAAGGAAATAACTCAATTTAATTAAATTCAATGTTTAGTGCTTCTTGTCCCCAGAGTATTATATCAGGAAACAGGAAAGATAAAAAGTTCAGAGAAGTTATATTTCCAGCCTTCATGAAACTTATAGACTTACAAAGCATTTTGACCTTGTAAAGGAACCAGCCCAAAATTGTAGGCTTCACTAAACATAGTCAATCAGCCTTATGGGATTCAAACTCATAAAGGTCCATTTTGCTACCCAAATTCAAGATTTTCACTCCAGAATTTTAGCCTGTAGCTGTTTTCTAAAACTTCCCTATTCATTAAAATCCAATTAGAGCGGGCAGCTAGGTGGCACAGTGGATAGAGCACCAGCCCTGAAGTCAGGAGGACCTGAGTTCAGATCTGGTCTCAGACACTTAACATTCCCTAGCTGTGTGACCCTGGGCAAGTCACTTAACCTCAATTGCCACAGCAAAAAGCAAAAAAATAAAAATAATAAAAATAAAATCCAATTAGAGGTACTAAATCCCCTGACATTATGGGGTCCTTCTACCAGCTAGTATCTTAATGTATTATCTACCTTGCTCATAATTATCTGTTCCCATTCTTCAGCCTCTCTAACCATAATTGGTCTGACTTCTGTTCTCTCTTGGCTATTAACATCACTACATGAAGCAAACTGTTATGGTGTAGTTTTCAAGGTTGGTTTATAAGGGGGAAGAAAGAATCTAGGAAATCATTCAATATGATAAAGTGATCCAAAAAGTACATAAAAAATATTCTTCCCAGATAAAGATCTAATGGCATCTAAGTTTTATAACTAAGATTCCTCATTTTTTTAAATGAATGCTAAAAATTGACTTTACATGTAATTGGGGAGAAATGAAATATTATATAAACAAAAAACTAAGCATACCTTGGTTTGGCTTAACCTATTATGATTCCCTTTAGAATTCTAAAATCTTCATGAAACCCATATATTAAAAGGGAGTTGAGTAGTTATTCCCTTAGAACATCTACTGAGATTATTTTTTAATTTACCCATCTAGATTCATTAAACATGTAGAATCTAATTCATCCATTTTATAATCCCAAATTTGACCATATGGGAAACTTCTAAATTGCCAGGGTTGAAATAACCCATAATTTTCTACCTATATTACTAATAAGGCTCTTCTTTCTTTGAGGTTTATTAGATAATAGTTTTCACTTATGAATTAATTAAGTAATTTCAATTCAATAAATATTAAGTATATACTGTGTACTGAGAATGGTGCTAAGTGCTGGGGATGCAAATAAGAAAAAGGTTTTATCTTGAGAATTGCAATCTAATGAGAAAAGACAACGAATGAATGAAGAAGTATTTATTAAGCACTTATTTTATGCCAGTCAGTAAGTATTAAGAGTATAATTACAAAAGCAAAAAAGCCCCTGCTCCCAAAAATAATCCCTTAAGTGGAATTGGGGAACAATTATAGAACTAAGGGAAGGAAGTTTATTTGTGGCCACCACCAGAAGAGAAGTTCATTATCTTATTTCCAGAAGTCAGCATTTGAATTAAATCCTGGTAACCCCATTATATATCCTTTCCTTTTTTTGCATCATATTATTTTGCTCTCAAGATGTCTAATACATTACAATTTAACCAGTATTTCTAAGTGACCAGGACTGTTCATCTATATCTATCCCAGTATTTAAGATCTCTAATAAACAACAATATTATTTATATTCCTCCAAAAAATATCTTAGTAATTCAGATAACACTAAAAAAATGTAGCACAATTATTTCAATAACATCACTATGAAGTTCTTAAGTAGTCAAAACTACCACAAATGTGAGACTGCCGTCTAAATGCATCACAGTGATGTCAGTAAACAACACTAGAGTAAAATCTGCTTTCAATACTATCACTACTATCTCCAGAAATCACAGGAGACTACCTGAATTCAGAAGAATATGGAAATTTCTGCATGTAGAAACAAAAACCCTAAATCTCTCTATTGAAATAATATCCCTGACTGCCACAAAATACCCCATTCTTTCACTCTCTAAATCCATTAGAGCTTATCTATGCAGTATGACTTTCAAGATGTGATTCATAGAGACAACACTGATAAAATGCTCTGCCTTCAGCCTTAGTTACATTTAACTGCTAAATTCATCTTTATATTGAGCTGTTTAATTGTTGTTTTCTAAATGAGAAAGAAGGTAAGCCTCAGCTGGGTAACAATTGCTACTTAGAGATGTAAATAGCTAGCTGAAGCTTAATAGCTCTATTTTGAATAGGATTTCTTTGCATCATTTGCCTTTTTTCTCCATTTTTGTTCTTCCCCATCTGTGTTTCATGCTTTTTAATCTTTTAAAAGTGTTCATATAACTAGTGTCTTCAAGCATCTCAAAACACTTTACCAACTCATTTTCCACAGATTGTTTGAATATCATAACACATTTGAAATTTGCTTTGGTAATTATGCAAAATGGAAATAAAAAACTTAGCTTTCTATATGAGAAAGGTAAAAAAAAAAAAAATGGATCTTCTGAGCTGATGCCTAGGTAGTAGCTGGATTCCAAATAGATTCTACTCTGGTAGAAGTCAGTATTTGTAAAAACAGCTGAGATATAAAAAAAGTCAAGATGAAACTAAAGTCAGGGAATCCCTAGTCTGATACCTTATTAGAAAAACTACTGTCATGAACAATAACAATCATGAAGGACAAGACTTAATCTGTTAATAAAATATTTATAGTAACCAGGGAATGCTGTGGTTGGAATGACCAAGGGTACCACATAGCAGCCAAACTCATTGATTGAGAAAGGAGTAGATGAGACTGAAGAATACAAGTTAGTGAGAGAAAAAAGTTGTATACATACATATAGATAAATAGATAGATAGACAGATAGATATACAATTTATACATATATATTCAATTTATATATGCATAAATTATATTGTGGATGGATAGATACACATACACATATACACATATGTATATAAAATCACATCATTCTGGAATACATTCCTGTATACACAGATTTTTCCTCTAAACATCTGAATAACTGGAAAACACCCATGATGAGAAATTACAAAAGGGAAGCTAGGAAATTCCATGTTATATAAGGTACAGAATTTATGAGTCTTGCTGAATTTTTTTTATTTATCTTTGTTTTATACTGTGACTAGTTCACTTACAAATGACAATTTATACATTGAAGTATCCAGAAAAACAGTGGGTGTGTATAAATGTGGTGATGAAATCTGGAGCCAAAAGAAGTATGATCCCACCCCGCTCCTTCCTTGAAAAGTAATCTAATATGGTCTTATGAAACTGCTTGTTCTGGAATATTAAAGATAATAGACCTTTTATGTCCTCAAATTATTCTTTATGCTTCTTTCCTATTACTCATCTACCCACAATTATTTCTAGCCAGAGATTGCTGTAATCTTCAAAGCAAGTTTCTCTCTTTGCCAAAGCATTTTCATCATTCCATGCTTTAATTTTTAGAATCTTTCATCTCTTCCCTCCTTTACTGCCAGTTTTGATAAATTAACAGAAGTATCTTCAAGTACTTCTTTTTTATTATCTCAAATCAGAGTCTACAGAAAGAATATATTTTTCAAACATTTGGTCCTAAAATTGCCACTATCCTTCCCCACATCCCCATCCCATCCCAAACGTTGTCTATGTACTTAGGCACTAAGTGACCCAAATAGCTAATACTAGAGAATCCTACAAGTACTCTGGTGATTTATACATGACATACCCAATGAGGGCTAAAAAGTCTTCAAGGCCTAGTTCAGACTCTATAGAGTTTTACCATTCATTGTCTAGGAGTGTGTGCATTTCTGGATTTGCTGATCAGAAATTAACTCTGCACCCCCCCAACACAAGGTTATTGCTCACTCTTTTTGATCACATTGCTTTGGAGTGGGGTTTTTTTCTTTTAATTTTCATGACATGACCCAATGTTTCATGAAAAGAAAGTGAAGAATAACTGAGGTAATCTGGTAGATCCTGGATAGGTTTAGGCACCTTTGAGAAAAAAAGAGAAAACCAAGCATCTTTAAGTACCTACTATGTGGGGGGGGGGGGAACAACACATGATATTGGGAAAGGGATGACAGAGGAAGAGAAAAACAGATAGTGTCATGGAAACAAGAAACATGAGCTTGGACAGACTTTGAGAGATAATGGAGGATAGAAGGGCCTGGTGTACTATGGTCCATGGGGTTATAAGGAGTCAGAAATGACCGAATGATTGAACAACAAAATGTCACAAGCACTAAATTAATTTTTTTTATTTTTATTAGCATAACATATGTATGGGTAGTTAGTTCCTCAGCTTTGATCTTTACAAAGCTTTCTGTTACAAATTTTAACCCCAGTCCCCACCCCTCCCCTAGATGGCAGGAAGTCCACTACATGTTAATTATGTTAAAATACTTGACAAATCGAATATATGTATACATATTTCCACACTTATTATTGTTGAGGCACTAAATTAATTAAGGGGAATATATAGATAAATGGAGAAAATAGAGAAAGAAGAAATCCTACTAAATTCTTTTTATGACACAGACATGGTTCTGATATCTAAACCAGGTAGGGTCAAAACAGAGAAAGAAAATTACAGACCAATTTCCCTAATGGATATTGATGCAAAAATCTTAAATAAAATATTAGCAAAGAGATTACAGAAAGTCATCCCCTGGATAATATACCATGACCAAGTAGGATTTATGACAGAAATGCAGGGCTGGTTCAATATTAAGAAAACTATTAGCATAATTGATTACATCAATTGACTATATCAAAACTAACAAAAATCATATTATTATCTAAATAGATACAGAAAAAGCATTTGATAAAATTCAACACCCATTCCTATTAAAAACACTAGAGAGTATAGAAATAAAGAAAGTTATCCTTAAAATGATAAATAGCATCTATTTGAAGCCATCAGCAAGCATCAGAGGTAATGGGGATAAACTAGAACCATTCCCAATAAGATCAGGGGTGAAACAAGGTTGCCCACTATCACCATTACTATTCAATATTGTATTAGAAATGTTAGCTCTGGCAATACGAGAAATTTAGAAGAAATTCTAAAGGAATTAGAGGAGGTAACGAGGAAATCAAATTATCACTCTTTGCAGATGATATGACGGTAGACTTAGAGAATCCAAGAGACCAAAAACTACTTGAAACAATTTACAACTTGAGCAAAGTTGCAGGATACAAAATAAATCCTCAGAAATCACCAGCATTTTTATATATTATCAACAAAGTCCAGCAGCAAGAGATACAAAGAGAAATTCCATTTAAAACAACAGTAGATAATATAACATATTTAGGAGTCTACTTTCCAAGACAAAGTCAGGAAGTCTATGAACACAATTACAAAACACTTTCCACACAAATAAAGTCAGATCTAATAAATTGCAAAAAATAAAAAATGCTCATGGTTAGACCGAGCTAATGTAATAAAAATGGCAATACTACCTAAATTAATCTACTTATTCAGTGCCATACCAATCAAACTCCCAAGAAATTACTTCACACAGCTAGAAAAAATAATAACAAAATTCATCTGGAAGAACAAAAGGTCAAGAATTTCAAAGGAATTAATGAAAAAAATGCAAATAAAGGTGGCCTAGCTGTACTAGACCAAAAATTATAAAATAAAGCATCAGTCATCAAAACCGTTTAGTCCTAAGAAATAGAGTCAATGGAATAGGTTTGGTTCACAGGACAAAATAATCAATAACTACAGTAATCTAATGTTTGACAAACACAAAGATGCCAGCTTTTGGGATAAGAACTCACTATTTTACAAAAACTGCTGGGAAAATTGAAAATTAGTGTGGCAGAAACTAGGCATTGACCCACACCTAACATCTTATATACCAAGGTGAAATTAAAAGGCGTCCATGGTTTAGATATAAAGAGTGATATTATATGTAAATTAGAAGAACATAGGATAGTTTACCTCTCAGATCTGTGGAGATGGAGCGAATGTGTGGCCAAAGAAGAACTCAAGTACATTACTGAATGCAAAATGGATAATTATGATTATATTATACTAAAAAAGTTTTTGTACAAACAAAAACAATTTTGAAAATAAAAAGCTTTAATTAACAAAAAAGAGAATATATAGATAAATAGAAAATAATTTCTGTCCTCATAGAACTTACTTTTTAAAAGAGGAGAGAGCATGCACAAATATAGATATATATAAAAAACCGTAAAGCAGATACAAAGTAGCCCTTAAGGAAAGGCACCAGCAGCAGGCCAGGTTTAGGAGAAGGCAGAAAAGGCCTTAAGGAGAAAGTGGTAACCAAGCTAAGTCTTTAAAGGAATCAAGATTACAATATACACTAGCAAGAGACCATGATAATCTACTATTTGATAAACCTAAAGATCCAAACTTCAGAGGCAAGAATCCACCAGACAAAACTTAGTAAATTGGAAAGCAGCTCACCATAAATTAGATATGGACCAACATCTCACATTGTATTTCAAAATAAAGTCAAAATTAGTAAAGGATTTGTATATAGATGTTAATATAATAAGTTAATTAGGGGAGAATAGAAAACTTTACAGATAAGGGAAGAATTTATGGCCAAAAAAAGAGACAAAGAGGGTTATGGAAAGTAAAATGAATAATTCTGATTACTTGAAATTAAAAGGGATTTACACAACCAAAACAAATGCAATCAAAATTAGAAGGAAAGCAAGAAAATGGAGGGAATATTTTGTGGTAAATTTTTCGGGCAATAGCCTTATTTCTCAAATATTCTCAAATATTTACTAAGTCAAATTTATAAAAAAAAAATATGTCATCCCCCAATTGATAAATAGTCAAAAGATAACATCAGGCAGTTTTCAAAAGAAGAAAAGAAAGCTATAAATGATTATATGGAAAAAATTGATCTAATAGACTACTGATCAGAGAAGTTATAAAATGAAACATTTCTGAGGAACCACCTCATACCCATCAGATTAGCTAACAAGATAGAAAAGGAAAATGATTAATGCTGGATAAACATGTAAAAGCAGGGACATTACTACAGTGTTGGGGGAGTTATGAATTGCTCCAATCATTCTGGAGAATAATTTGGAGCTCAATCCAAAAGGCTATAAAACTGTGCATGCCCTTTGACCCACTAATACCACTACTAGGTTTCTATCCTAAAGAGATCAGAGAAAAAAGAAATGGACCTGTATATACAATTTATAGCAGCTCTTTTTGTGTGATGAAGAATTAGAAATTGAGCAGATACTCATCAGTTAGAGAATGGCAGAACAAGTTGTGGTATATGATTTCAATGGAAGACATGATGAGCAAAGATGATTTTATGAAAAATCTGGGAATTTATACAAAATGATACAAAATAAAGTGATTGGGCCAAGAAGAACATTGTATGCAATAACAGAATATTTCAATGATAATCAATTGGGAATGATTTTACTAATTTTATCAAAAACAATGATCTAGAAAAATTCCAAAGAAGATGGTACAAAAATTTCTCTCCATATCTAGAAAGCAAACTGATGAACCCAGTGCATATTAAAGCACATTTTTTCACTTTATTTTATTATTATTATTTATTTTGCTTCAGTGTGTGTATGTGTGTGTATGTAACATGGTTAATGTGGAAATGTTTTACACAACTTCTCACATATAATTTTATATTGCTTTCTTTCTCAATGGGAAAGAGATCAACAGGACAGAAGGAAAGAATTTAGGGACTCATTTTTTTAAAACTAAATAGAAAAATTTTTTAAAGAATCTAGAATGCCAAGAGGTGGAAATGAAGGAGACCATTTGATGTATGAGAAACAATCAATGAAAAAGTATAGAGATGGAATGGTGTGTATAAGAAATAGCAAGACCAAGATAAGATCGAAATGGGTTCATGATCTAGATATAAAGAGTGATATTGTAAGCAAATTAGAGGAACAGTAGTATAGTTTACCTCTCAGACCTGTGGAGATGGAATAAATTTATGCCCAAAGAAGATCTGGAACTCTTAATTGAACACCAGATAGATAATTTTGATTATATTAAGTTAAAAAGTTTCTGTACAAACAAAGCTAATGCAGACAAGATTAGGAGGGAAGCAATAAATTGGGAAATCATCTTTACATTTAATGGTTCTGATAAAGGCCTCATTTCTAAAATATATAGAGAATTGTCTCATATTATAAGAATTCAAGCCACTCTTCAATAGATAAGTGGTCAAGGGATATGAACAGACAATTTCAGATGATGAAATAAAAAACATCTCTAGTCATATGAAAAGTTGCTCCAGATTACTATTGATCAGAGAAATGCAAATTAAGACAACTCTGAGGTACCACTACACACCTGTCATATTGGCTAAAATGACAAGAAAAGATAATGATGAATGCTGGAGGGGATGTGGGAAAACTGGGACACTGATGCATTGTTGGTGGAACTGTGAACGAATCTAACCATTCTGGAGAGCAATTTGGAGCTATGCTGAAAAAGTTATCAATCTGTGTATACCCTTTGACCCAGCAGTATTTCTATTGAGCTTATATCCCAAAGAGATCTTAGAGGAGGGAAAGGGACCCACATGTGCAAGAATGTTTGTGGCAGCCCTTTTTGTAGTGGCTAGAAACTGGAAACTGAATGGATGCCCATCAATTGGAGAGTGGCTGAATAAATTATGGTATATGAATGTTATGGAATATTATTGCTCTATAAGAAATGACCAGCAGGACGATTTCAGAGAGGCCTGGAGAGACTTGCATGAACTGATGCTGGGTGAAGCGAGCAGAGCCAGGAGATCATTATACACAACAACAACAATATTACATGATGATCAGTTCTGATGGACATGGCTTTCTCCAACAAAGAATTTTCTCAAACCAGGTCCAATTGTTCAGTGAAGAAAACCATATACACCCAGAGAGAGGTATATGAAATGTGGACCACAACATAACATTTTCATGCTCTCTATTGATGTTTGCTTGCATTGTGTTTCCTTTCTCTGATTTTCTTTTTTTTTCTTTTTCTTTTTTTGTAGATAGGATTTTTCCTGCACAACATGTCAAGTATTTTAATATTATTAACATGTAGTGGACTTCCTACCATCTAGGGGAGGGGAGGAGACTGGGGGTAAAACTTGTAATGGAAAGCTTTGTAAAGATCAATGCTGAGGAACTACCCATACATATGTTATACAAATAAAAAGCTTTAATAAAAAAATGAAAAAAAAGAAAAAGAAATAGCAAGAAGGCAACAAGCAAATATGGCAGGAATGTAGAGTGCGTGGAATATAATATTTTATATAAAGGCTTAAGATGTAGATTGAGTTGAGATTGCAAGGAGCATTAATTGAAAAACACATGAATTTATATGGTATTCTAGAGTCAATTAGGAGCTACTAGGATGAGTTAAGGTGACATGGTCTGACCTGCACTTTAGGAAAATCCCATTGGTTGTTTGTAAAAGATTAGTTGTAGATAACTGGTATAGTGTTTTGGAGCATTAGGCCTAGAGTTAGGAAGGTCTTAATTCAAACCCAGCCTTACACTTACTATATGTTGGGCAAATTATTTTACTTTTGTCATTCCATTTTCCTCATCTGTAAAGCAAAGATAGTTCCTACTTCTGAGGGTAATAATGAGGATATGCACATAGTAACTGTTTAATAATTTATTTTTTCTTTTATAGGGGAGTAGGTCATGATGCAGGAAGAGCAGTAGAGGCAATGAGGCACTAGACTAGAATGACAGCTATATAAATGAAGAAAAGATAACATGAAAAACATGCTGTAGAGATTTTAAAAATACAAAATTAGGTGCCTTCTGTGATATTTGGGCTATATGAAAGTGAGGAGTCAAGGATGATCTAGGTTTCAAACCTCAGAGACCCAAAGAATGTGGTACTCTATTAGAAGTAGAGAAGTTTGAAAGATAAGTGTGAACATAATAAGTCTGGACTCTCCATAGGGCATCAAATTCAAAATGTCTAAAGTCAATTGGTGATTCAAGACCAGAATTCAGTTGACAGATTAGGATTGGAAATATAGATTTGGAAAACATCTGCATCAAGATGATCGCTGAACCTATGAGAACAAATGAGATCACCAAGTGAAAGAATCTGGAGAGAAAAGAGATGAATGCCCAGAACATAAATGAGAGCTACATCCATAGTTAGGTCCCACAACATATAGGATAACCTAGCAAAGGAAATTTACAAGTAGGAGTCAAGTAGTTTGAAGGAGAACAAAGACATCATAATGTTCTGAACTCAGGAGAGTGGAGAAGAACAAGGTGTTTACAATGTCAAATACTCTGTAAAGTTCAAAAGTGATAGGAATTGAGATAAGGCCATTCATTACAGTTGGCAATTAAGAGATGAGTGATAACTTTGAACAAAACAAATCAGATTGAGATAAAATACTGAAAGCTAGATTATGGAGTTTAGAAGAGCATGAGAGGAGAGGAAGGTGAAAAATGAGCATAAACAGTTTTTTCAAAAACTAGTTTTTTTCAAAAATCTAGTGGCAAGATAAGTCAAGACAACTGACAGTGATCCAGGATATCTAATTAGAAAATAAATACATACAACCAAGATTCTTGGAAATGATATATTCTTCTTCCTAATCCTATGACAACATGTGAAAGGATTTCCACTATATGTGAAAGAGCTGAAGTTTAAGCCTCTGGACAGAATGAAAGAGAACATCAGAAAGTTCATTCCTCCTTTTGTGGGAGAGAGCATCATTCTAACAGGGAGAGGTAACAAATAAAAAGGAGTTGAAAATTAGGAGGAGGAAGGAAAAGATAGGAGAAAGGTCAGAGAGAAGGCATTTACCCAAGATCATCATGGAGAAAGTCTGTAAAGGAGCACAGAGAAGAAAAAAGATGTGACTGATCTGGGCACCTTCCTCAAAAATGAAAGTTCTGAGCAAAATTATCTAATCAGAAGAAACTACACAAGTGGGATGTGAGCAGGCCAGAGACAAAGTAAACTTCCAGAATGAGGAAGCTTCTGTGGCAAAATGGAAAAAGTCTAGTGAAATGATGAGACCCCGTAGAAGCAAGTGAAAACTTACAAAAACTAGTACAAATGAAATAAGTGGAACAATAAAAACAAAATCACAAATGACTTCAACAATAGAAAAAGTACAACATGAGATAAAGTGAACACATCAAAAACTATGTAACTAAATAAATGATCAAGGTTGGTATCAAAGAAAAAATGATACAATATATCTCCTTCATTTCTTTGTAGAAGAAGCATTGATTAAGTGCCTACTATGTGCCAAACACTTTGCTAAACACTGGGGCTACAAAGAAAGGCAAAAGTTGCAAATCCAGCCTCAGACACTTACTGTGTAACCTTGGGCAAATAAGTCACTTAATATCTGTTTGCTTTAATTCCCTTATTAATAAAAAAATGATAATAATTAATAGCACCTACTTTCCAGAGTTATTGTGAGGCTGAAAAGAGATATTTGTGAAATTCGTAGCACTGGCATATAGTAGGAACATAGTAGGAGTTCCAGAAATGCTAGTCATTATTATTGCTATTATTGACTTTATCTGCTTTTAAGAAGCTCAGAGTCTGATGACAAAATTCAAGGAGCTATATGCAAAAAATAGATAAATGAAGATAGATAAATAGATAGATAGATAGATAGATAGATAGATAGATAGATAGATAGATAGATGATAAATTAATAAATATGAGAGATAATTAAAATAGACTTATTTTATCCCAGTTACTATTAATCGATTTGATTAATAGTAACTGGGATAAAATCAGTTTGATTCCATAAGGGTGGCAATTAGAAATTCTGTATATGAGGACCTGGAATTATGAATTGCAGATTGTAAATTCACTAGCTTAATCATAAGAAGGTTATAATGACCAAGCTCAGCATGGCAGAGGTGACTCAATTACATGAAAAGCTCCCTAGCCACTTTTGCTGTCCTTCTGTCCCTTATCATCCCTCTATTGCTCAATATGGAAAAATGACTGTGAACAATGTAACCCTGGTTACTGATCAAGAAATCTGCCTTTCTACCAGCTCATGGGTGTACTTGGTAGGACTTAAAGATCAAGATAGGTCTATTAAGGTCTGCTCACTAGCCTGTTTGTCAACCAATGGAATTCTGTATTTTATAAAAACCCTCCTGGAGGATCAAGGTCAAAATCTAACCACCAATCATATTCTGTATTTTTGGTTTTCTTTACCAGTATTGTCCAGTTATTAAGCACTATTAAACAGAGAAAGAAAGAGAGAGAGAAAGAAAGAAAGAAAGAAAGAGAGAGAGAGAAAGAAAGAAAGAAAGAAAGAAAGAAAGAAAGAAAGAAAGAAAGAAAGAAAGAAAGAAAGAAAGAAAGAAAGAAAGAAAGAAAGGAAGGAAGGAAGGAAGGAAGAAAGAAAGAAAATATTTGCAGGATAAATCTGAGGGAATTAAATATAAAAAGACTAGGAAGTAAGGAAGGGGCCAGATTGTGAATAGGAGGAGGGATTAGCCATTTTTGTGCATCATAGAACCTATTTGGTAATCCAATGAAGTCTATAGGCCCTTAAGAATAATTTTCTCCAATAAATGAAGAAACTGATAGTTTTCAGTTAGACCTTAGTGAAAAAATTTTCCCTCCTTCAAGTTCACAGATCCCCTAAAATCTATCTGTAGATCCTTTGGCTCCTAATCTAAAGAGATTCTTTAGAAGTCTTGCTCAAAATGAAGTCAAAAACTGTTAGCAGAAAGAAGTTCTTAAACCATGAGACCAATACTCTAATACCTAAGACCACTTCCTGGTAGAATCTGTATGAAATCAGCAGGAAGGAGGCCCAGCAATAACATACTGATAAAGAAAATTTTGCCCATCTAGGAACCTTGGAGGTGAGTAGCCCCTTTATTTATGTACACTGGCCAGATGTATTCCTTATATATAGGTCCTTTCACATGTGTTTCTTAGGTGTATCTATCTACTCTTCTCTCCAATTGTATAGATATTTTATTATAGATTTGCTAGAATTTTATGAGGGAAAACCTTTTACTGTTATTTTTTGTTTCTGTGCCATTTCATTAAATTCCTTTCTTTTAAATTAAGTATGTCTTCTGACTAACTAATAAAAGAAAACATATTGCTGGAAGCTCATGAGCCAGGCCTATTGAGTAAATGAGGATCTGCAGAATGCCTTGAAAATATAACAGTTTTTTTTTTTTTTTCCTGGGGACTCCACAAGAGCAAGAGGCTAATGCCCTATGTACTACATTTTATACATTAATATGATCTGGAGGGAGAGTTTTGCATGGAAAAAGAGCACTGAATTTGTAAGATTTGAGTTCAAACTCTACTTAAGAATTTACTAGCAGGGCAGCTAGATGATTCAGTGGATAGAGCACCAGCCCTGAAGTCAGGAGAACCTGAGTTCAAATCTAATCTCAAACACTTAACATTTCCTAGCTTGTGTAACCTTGGTCAAGGCACTTAACCCCAATTGCCTCTGGAAAAAAAAGAAAGAAAGAAAGAAAAAGAAAAGAATTAAGAAGAAAGAAAAAGAAAAGAATTTTCTAGCTGTGAAAAATATGTCATAGAACTCCTCAAAATTATCACAAAGATAAATTGAAATAATCCATTAAAGTATTATAAAATATTAAATATTTTATGAATATCAGCAATAATTAATGTGAATAAACTTGAAACTTTCATCCATTTACATCAAAAGAGAAAAGTATTCTCACCTTTCTTAGAGAACTTAGTTATTACATAAATTGAATTGAAGCAATGAGTTCATCCTCTTTCTATTTATTTTTCCATTCAAACTTAAGTGTTAAAAATACACCTCTGCATTAAATCAAATCACATCTTGAACTTTACAAAATAGTGGAAAATTTTTATCTTTTCTCTCCCTTCTTTTAACATATAGTCAGAATTATGTCTGCCCTTTTAAAAAGACCTTTATTTTACACCAATTATTACCCTATATTCATGCCAACATTTTTCAAGGTATTCAAGTCTGAAAAGCAAGCACAGTTTGTCAAAAACTATTATTCAATATTTTTTTTCCTGAGGCAATTAGGGTTAAGTGACTTGACCAGGGTCACACAATTAGGAAGTGTTAAGTGTCTGAGATCAGATTTGAACTCAGGTCCTCCTGACTTCAAAGCTGGTGTTCTATCCACTATACTACTTAGCTGCCCTAGCACTGCAATTTCTAATAGCAGATCATTGAATTTCAAAAGTCCATCACTTTCAGAAATGCTTCAAAGCTTATAGAGAAGCATAAATGACAAAATAAGGTAATGCTTCCTCAAGAGTCTTCCTTCTTCTTGTGCTCCTCATTCACATTCTCCTTGTCTTCTTTATGGAGCTACAAGATCTGTCTTTTAGAGAAAAGTAATTTGAGTATGTAATAAAATACATGAATATGTATGAACGTTTTCCAGCTGCTAGAAATGTAATTAGATTAACCAAATAAAATCTTTCTGAAAAGAAGGATTCCACAAATTCTAAAATGTTACCATGTATACAAAGGCCTTAATTCCAAATGCCTAATTCTCAGACTGCAGGTGGGGATTCATTCTGTTCCACTGAAAAGTGTGAATGCCAACTTTATGATGAATTAATAATCCTTTGAAAAATTATGGTGAAAATAGAACTGAACTCTAAAAATAACCACAGCTGAAGATGATAAAATTTGAATTGGAACAGAGCTACTTTCTTTGAGATAGAGGTCAGGAATTATCACCACAATGACATGCCACCAAAGATTGTAGAGCTGGACAAGTTTTTAATTGCTCTGATCTAAGATTCTTAACTCCTCAGAGTCAGAGAAGAGGGAGGAGAGAGAGGATATAAAGTATAGGTAGCTTTGATTCTGCACTGGTCTCTGTAGAAAATTTTGGAGCATAATCTTTTCCCCCATCTATTAGTAACACCAAGCAAAAGATTTTAATGCAACTTACCCCCCAAGACCACCCCAATCAATTCTTGGTTCTATTACTGGTACAGGTCCTTTAAAGGTGAAAAATTGGGCTTTTTCCATGAGAAGTAAACAATGCTGTCTACTGGAAGTACCACTGCTAAATAAAAAACAAAAAAACATATATCTAAATACACATCAGGTCCCTATTACCTCAAAAGCATGGCCTCCAGATAAGGAACTATATCTCAGGGACTTTTCTCTGGAATGAAGAATGCTCTTATCTGAGCCATTTATTTACATCATAAGTCTTTCTTTTAGGTGGAGACATGCCTGCTAGCTAGTATGTATATAATATTTTAAGACTGAAAATTACTTTATAAATAGCATCTTATCTTATCTGCACAATAATTCAGAAGTTAGGTGCTATTATTAATCCCAGAATGAGAAAACAGGAAAAACAGAGGTTAAATGATTTGTTCAGAATCACACACAGATGAAGTATCTGAAGATCAACTTGAACTCGGATCTTCCAACTTGAGGTTCAGTGTTCTATTCACTTCATCATTTTGTAAGGTTTCTTATCTTCTATGTGGTACAAGAGATTTTAGTTGAGTTAAGAGAAGAATTTTTTAAAATTATCTTTTAATTCAATCATTCTGTGAGGATAGAAAGCAAACTAGAAAAAATGGGTCTTACAGAATCATAGATCTGGAAGGGACAATTCTCTGACTCCAGAGTCAATGTTCTTATCATTGGTAGTATAGTAACACTATGATATAGTGAGTGCATTGGAGAGGTCCAAACAATTATCTGAGCAGGGAAAATGACTTAGCTCAACAGATCATGAGATGTTTCAAAAAGAAAGAATCACAAGACCTGAATGCTGAATGGAAAAACAGATTTTGGTAAGCCCAAATAAAATAAATTCCAAGGATTCAACAGAACTGAAAGGTATGATTATTAAAACATTGTCAGTAATTTTTATAAGTTCACAGAGAATTGAGAAGTGTAATAGGACAGCATATACCATTCCTTCCATTCTAAATTCACCTAATTAGCTCTTTTGCACCTCTAAGTCAAAGGGAAAAGACTGGAGTACATAGTAGCCTTGCCTTCTTTCTTTTCTTTGGAATTTATCCTGAGGACCAAATGGGATTAGGAGGAAAGTAATATATCTCTGTTTAGTAATAGGAAGGTTCTTTTTCCCAGCATGCCTATCACAATTTAAGTCTAAAAAATGACCACTAGGTGGCAGAGTGATTCTAAAACCAGCCAATATCTCAAAGTTCACAAAGGAAAAATTACTACTTAGGAGACGTTAATTTGGGTTTTATTTTTGTGGTTGTTTCTTCATTTTATTATTTGCTCTGAACTTAAAGAAAGAAATAACATTTCCATATCCATAGCAGAACACAAAATAAGAATTGCATATAAGAATATGAATCTATTGAATACAGTTTGATTACAAATAAAAATGTCATAATTCCACATTCTTTTCAAAACTGCCCTGATTTTCTGTGCTACTGTCTGAAATCCTTTACATTTATTCCTATGATTTTTTTTAAGGTTTAAATGATGTTCTTGCTTTTCTCTGTCTGCATCATTATTGCTAAACCATCTCTCTCCCATCAATCTCACCCCAATTAAAAACTGACAGAAAGAAAAAGAAAATCCTTGTAAGACATAAGCATAGTCAAACAAAACAAATCCAAAAAGTGGCCATGACCAATGATGTCTTTTGTTACATGAGTCCATCACATCTTTGATAGGATATGGGTAATGTGCTTCATCACTGTTCCTTTGGTGACATAGTCACTTCATTGATCAGATTTCTTAATCTTATAAAATTATTTGTCTTTTCAGTATCTTTTTCCTTATTAGACAGGTACTGCTCATTTCACTCTAGAACCCATGGTTCTTTAAAATCTCTTTCCTTACTTTTTGTGACATAATAATATTCTATTACATTAATTCATCAAAATTTATTCAGTTATAACCTCAATCAATGGGCATTTTCTAATATTCCATCTTTTTTATTTCCTTTGTCCCTTTTAGTCTTCTTAGCATTAGAAATTTTGTTTTGCTTGTGCTATTCCTTCTTCATCATTATCCATCCACTTAATGTCCCTCATTCCAAACTTACTGTTCTTTCTGATGAATCTATTATATATCTCTAAACCAAACTATGCATGCATACTTAACTCTTTTTTTTATCTTTTCAGATAAGACAAGTTCACCTGATGCCCTCTAGACCTAATAGTGATATTGCGGGATCAAAGGGTATGCACAGTTTGGTTGCCCTAGACATAATTCTAAATTGCTCTCCAGAATGGTTGGATTAGTTTACAATTCCATCAATAATGTATTAGTTTACCAATTTTCCTATTTATCATTTATCATTTCCCTTTTTGTCATATTAGTCAAACTGATTGATGTGAAGAGGTACCTCAGAGTTATTTTCATTTGTATTTCTCCAATCAATAGTGAATATAGATAGCTTTTATTTTTTTACTTCAAAATTGCCAGCCCCTATCCTTTGACCATTTATCAATTGAGAAACGGCTTCTATTCTTATAAATTTGACTCAATTCTCTATGTATTTGAGAAATGAGTTCTTTATTACAGACACTTGCTGTAAAGATTGTTTCCTAGATTTTTGTTTTCCTTCTAATCTTGATTGCATTGGTTTTGTTTGTGCAAAAGTTTCTAATTTAATATAATCAAAATTATCTATTTTACATTTCATAATGCTTTCAATCTCTTGTTTGGTCATGAATCCTTATTTTCTTCATAGATCTGACATGTAGACTATTCCTTCTTTTTTTAATTTGTTTATGGTATTCCTCTTTAAATCATGTATCCATTTTGACTTTATCTTGGTATACAATATGATATGTTGGTCCATACTTACTTTGTGCCTTGTTGTTTTCCAGTTTTCCCAGGAGGTTTTATCAAATAATGAATTCTTATCCCAAAGGCCATCTTTAGATTTATCAAACACTAGGTTACTATGGTCATTTTCTACTGTATCTTGTGTACATAAACAGTTCTACTGATCCACCACTCTACTTCTTAGCCAGTACCAAATAGTTTTGATGGTTACTATTTTATAATGTAGTGTGAGATTTTGTATTGCTAGGTCACCTATTGTAATTTTTTTTTTGCGTTAATTCCCTTAATATTCTTGACCTTTTGTTCTTCAAGATTAATTTTGCTGTTATTTTTTCTAGATCTATAATTTTGGTAATTTGATCAATATGGCACTAAATAAGTAAATTAATTTAGGTAGAATTGTCTTTTTTGTTATATTGACTCAGCCTACCCATAAGCAAATGAATTTTTTCCACTTGTTTAGATCTGACTTTATTTGTGTGAAGCATTTTGTGATTGTCTTCATATAATTACTGTAAATTTCCAAGTATATTATATAATTTACAGGTATTTTAAATGAAAATTTTCTATTTCTTGCTGGTGGGACTTTGCTGGTCATATAAAGAAATGGTGATGGTTTGTGTTGGTTTATCTTATATGCTGCAAATTTGACAAAGTTGCTAATAATTTGCTAATAAATCTGATAATTATTTCATTCAATTTTTTAGCTGATTCTCTAGGATTCTCTAAGTATGTCATCATATTCTCTACAAAGAGTGATAGTTTTGCTTGCACATTGCCTATACTCATTTCTTCCATTTCTTTTCTTCCCTTATTGCTATAGCTAATTTCTAATAATATGTTGAAGATTAATGGTGGTAATAGGTAGGCATCCTTGCTTCGCCACTGATCTTATTTGGAAGGCTTCTAGCTTATCCCTACTATAAATAATGCTTACTGATGTTTTTAGATACATTCTGTTTATTATTTTAAGGAATGCTCCCTTTATTCCTCTGCTTTTATCTGTTCTTAATAGGATAATGAGTGTTATATTTTGTCAAAAGATTTTTCAATATTTATTGAGATTATGTGATTTCAGTTATTTTTGTTATTAATATGGTCAATTATGTCAATAGTTTTCCTGACATTGAACCAATGCTCGATTTTTCATATTAATCCTACCTGATCATAATATATAGTCTTTATGATATATCACTATAATTGCTTTGCTAATTTTTTGTTAAAAATTTTTTGGCATTGTTATTCATTGGGTAAATGGGTCTAAAAAGTTCTTCTGGTTTAGTTTTTGGTGGCTTAGTTATCATCATCCTATTTGTGTCATAAAAGTACTTTAGTAGGACTCATTCTCTGCCTATTTCTATACAGTTTGGGAATTAATTGTTCTTTAAATGTTTGATAGAATTCACTTGTGATCCCATCTGACCCTTGAAATTTATTCTTAAGGAGTTCATTATTCAATTTCTTTTTTTAAAAGATAGGATTATTCATGTAGTGGACTTCCTGCCATCTAGGGGAGGGAAGGGGACTAGTGGGAAAATATGTAAAGGAAAGCTTTGTAAGAATCAATGTTGAAGAACTACCCATACATGTGTTACACAAATAAAAAGCTTTAAAAAAAAAAAAAAAGATAGGGTTATTTAGGCACTCTATTTCCTGATCTGCTAATCTAGGTAATCTATATTTTCAAAAATATTCATTGATTTCACTCAGATTGTCAGATTTATTGGCATATAATTGGGCAAAATATTTCCTAATTGTTGTTTTACTTTCTTTTCCATGGGTAGTGATTTCACCCTTTTCATTTTTGATATTAGATATTTGATTTTCTTTCTTTTTTTAACTGATGATTTTTCTATTTTGTTATTGTTGGCTTTTTTCCCATAAAACCAACTTCTAGTTTTATTACTCAATCTTTTTAACTTTTTTATTAATTTCCCCTTTGAATTTCAACATTTTCAATGTGGTTCTCAATTGGGGGTTTTAAATCGGCTCTTTTTCTAGTTGCATGCCCAATTCATTGATCTGCTTTCCCTTTGCTTTCTTGATGTAAAAGTTAGAGAAATTAATTTCACCCTAATTATTACTTTGGCTGCATCCCATAATTCTGGTATGTTGTCTCCTTGCTGTCATTCTCCTTAAATGAAAGTATTGGTTGTTTTTATGATTTGTTCTTTGACCCACTTATTCTTTAGGATTAGGTTATTTAGTTTTCAATTATTTTTTAATCTATCTTTCCACTGTGTATTGCTGGATATGATTTTTATTGATATAACAGTATGAAAAGAATACATTTAATATTTTGCCTTTCTACATTTAATTTTGAAGTCTTTATACCCTAATGTATGGTTAATTTTTGTATAAGTACATGTGCTGTATTACTTTTTATTCCCCTTCTTTTTCTCCAAAGGTTTTCCATAATTATTTTTTCTTTTTTTTTTCTTTTTTTTTTTTTTTGCTGAGGCAATTGGGGTTAAGTGACTTTGTCCAGGCTCACATAGCGAGGAAGTGTTAAGGCTAAGGCTAGATTTGAACTCAGGTCCTCCTAACTTTAAGGTTGGTGCTTTACCCACTGCACCACCTAGCTGCCCCACTAACTTTTCTAATAGTATTCGCATCCTTAGTTTCTGTTTATTTTTTTGGTTGGATTTAATGCATTCTTAGAGCAGACAGTTGAGATCCCACACTAAATAATAATTTTGCTCTCTATTTCTTCCTGTAACTCACTTAACTTCTTTTCTAAGTATACTAGTTGGTGCATATATGCAACAACAACTAATAGTGTTGATATTACTTCATTGTCTTGGCACCTTTTAATAACATATATTGTCCTTCCTTGTCTCTTTTAATTTTTGTTGTTGTTGTTGTGGGGTTTTTTTTGTTTTGTTTTGTTTTTTGCTTTTGTTTTATCTGAGATCAGGACCACTACTGCTGCTTTTTTTAAAACTTCACTTGAAGTATATAATAGATTCTACTCCAGCCCCTCTGTATGTGTCTTTACTCTGTATGTGTCTCTCTGATTCAAGTGTGTTAACAATATATTGTAGAATTCTGATTTTTTTATCCACTCTGCTATTCATTTCCACTTTATAGGAGAGTTCATCTTATTCATATTCAGTTATGATTGCTAATTATGTATTTCCCTCCATCTTCTTTTTCTTCTTGTTTATACTCTTTCATCCTTTTTCTTTTCAACAGTGTTTTGCTTCTGTCTACCACCTTCTCTGATCTATCCTCTCTTCTATCTCCCCCAACTCCTTACTTAACTTCTTTCACTCTTTCTTCCCTGTTGGGCAAGATAAATTTCTATATTCAACTAATTGAGTGTATTATTCCCTCACTGAGCCAATACTGATGAGAGTAAGGTTCAAGTACTGCTTATTACTCTCCTTCCCTTTTTCTCCACTGTAATAAGCTTTTTGTGCTTCATGTAAAATAATTTACTTCATTCTATATCTCCCTTCATTTTGCATCAAATGTACTCTTCTTTCTCATCTCTTAATTATTTTTAACATTATCCCTTTAAATTCACTTTATACCTGTACTCTCTATGTATATTTCTTCTAGATATACTACCTGTGGTACAATTTTTGAAAATTACAAATATCATTTTTTTCCATATAAGGATTTATGCAGTCCAGCTCCATTGAATTCCTTATGTTTTTGTGTTTTTTTTTATCTTTTTTAAGACTTCTCTTAGGTCTTGAAATTTGATCTTCTCATTATGAAAGTCTAAAAAGTCTATAGTAATATTTACAAAAACAGGAACACACTGAGACAAAATTGGATTTACACCAAGCATACAAACATTTTTTCTACATAAGCACCAGAATAAAATATAAACATAAAAATATCATGAACTATATATTATATAAATAGATGGAGGAAAAGTAACTTTTAAAAGAACATTTTTACAAATCTTGGCATAGAAAGATAATTTTCAAATTAAAGCTAGCACTCTCTATAATAGGAAAACACTAGAAGCCTTCCCAATAAATACAGGAATAAATTAAGAATAGCCTTTTTTTCTTACTCTTATTTGATGTGATTGTAAATATGCCTAAGAATAAGACAATATAGGCAACACAATGAAATTTAAAAGTATAAGTATTGACAAAAATGAAATAAAAATCATTATTTTTGATGACAAGAATTTTTCTTAGAAAACCACAAAGAATCAGCAAAGAAACTAAGTGAAGCCATTTATAGCTTTTATGAATTTCAAGAAATAAGGAATGATTTAAACAAATGGAAGAATGTTTATTGTTTAGTGTTGGGCTATGTTAATAAAATATAAAACAGACTATCTAAATTGGTTATATATTTGGTACTATATTAATCACATTTTAAAAAGGCTCGCCTTAAACACCTATACAATATAATAAAATCCATTTAATGAAACATTAACATTTTAAATTTTATAAAGAGAAAATGAGAAATTGGATTTACAGATCTTAATTTATACTAAAAAACAGTAATAATAAAAACTATGAAACACTTTTTAAAAAGAAAAAAGTAGGTTCATAGTACAAACTTGATATCTATAGGTTTGATAAATGAAAAAAAAAGTTATTTGGAGAATTTCTTAATTGACAAAACTTCTGAGAAAACTGGAAAGCAGTTGAAGAAATTAGGTTTAGAGCAAAAATTTACCACAATAAAGTCAAAAAGAATAATAAAGAGAAATAGCAAGGGAAAATCTATTAAGTTTGTTTTCTTGAAAGTCTTCAGAGTCTTAGGGACCTGCCCTTAAATCTTATCAGATATTTGTATCTATGCTGTTTCACCAAGGTCTTCTTCTATTGCATTATAATGAACATGATGTGACCTCAGGGTTTGAAGGCTAAACATAGAAGTAAATTCTGACAAATCCAACCAAACTAGAAAAATTTCAAGTGTGGGTTTGGTAATATAGCATGTGTCTATAATCTGAGAAGTGCCCTAGTAAAATTTAGAGAAGTTTATCATTAGGTAGGATACTGAAGAATAAGTCTGGATTAAGCATTATAAATTGAAAGTGTCAAGGATAGAGACAATATTAACAAAAAATATAATAGATTATGTATTTGTAGTTTTCACATATATTAATTTTCTTTATTCTAGTAATATCCTTTAAGAGGAAAGTAAGACAACTTTTTTCTTTCTGTTTCTCTCCAGATAGACAGACAGATAGATAATATGTATATATGTATCTGTATACACACACACATACACACATGGATATATCTGAAGAATATTCCTTCTTCTTATCTTTCTTTTATTTTTACCCACAGTGTAAAAAGAAAATTCTTCATTTATTATATCATTAACACATAAATTTGATAACAGACTTATGAGAAGATGGTCATGGTGCAATAGAAAGAATGTCCAAAAGTGGGAATCAAGAATCCCAGGTTCTTCTCTGAGCTAGCAATACCACTAGGTCTGTCCCAAAAGTATTGTTTTCAAAAAAGGAAAAGAACATATAAATACAAAATTATCTACAGAAGCTTTTTTTCTGGGGCAAAAAATATCAGAAACTGAGGGATGCCCATCAGTTGGGGATGGCTGAAGAAATTGTATGTGATTATGATGAAATACTATTATGATATAAGAAATAATGTGCAGGATACTCTCAGAAAAACATGGGAAGATGCTCATGAGTTTGTGTAAAGTTAAATGTACTATGTACAAAATTATAGCAATATTATAAGATGATCAGTTATGAACAACTTAGCTATTTTCAGCAATACAATGATCCAAGACAATTCTGAAGGACTAATGATTTAAAATGCTATCCATTTCCAGAGAAAAAACTAATGATATCTCAATACAAATTAAAGGACACTTTTTTAAACTTTATTTTTCTTGAGGTTTGTTTTGGGGGAGTATTTTTGGTCTATGCATCTTTTACAACATGACTATTATGGAAATATTTTGCATGACTATATATGGAGAGCCTATGTGGCAGGAATGGGGAGGAATGAAGGGAAAGAATTTGGAATTCAAAATTTAAGAAAAAAGGTTAAAAATTGTTTTTATATGTAAAAGAAGAAAAATAAAATACTAAATAATTTTCTTTAAAAAGCATCCTGTGCCTGGTCATATTTCTGCCACTAACTAGCTGTATGGTCTTGGATAAATCTCTCAATCTCCTTGATCCTCAGTTTCTCCACCTAAGAAAGCCAAGAATTCAATAAGATGATTTCCAGCACTTCTTGTAGTTTTGACAATTTTTTGAATCTTTGATTCAAAGTGACATTTAAGGTGATTTCAATCTCAATTCCATTGATTCTATATCTCATTTTGTATATATTGAGCCCAAGTGGTAGACATTGTGGAGGAAAGCACACTTTTTTAAGTACAGGCACTGAAGTTGAGAGAAAAAGTCACGTTTCATGTCTTGGAAAATATTTCAGCCCACAGATATGTAAAACCTTGTTAGATCTAATATTTCAGACTTCATCATTGCCTAGCTAATGCTCCTACTTCCAATAAAAAGACATATTTTAACTTAAATATGTAGTCGTGTATTAATAATATTTAGCATATTAGCCATAAGTATGCCAGAAAAAAATGTAACTTTATTTCATTCTTTGGCAATGACTATATGTTTAATAAAATATTTATTACCTACAAGGACCAAACCAAGAGGAACCTATTTTGGCATAATTTTACCTAATAAAGTTGGCTAAGCTGTATCTTCAGTTTAGAATACACCATGGATTTTCCTGTTAAGCCAATACAGATTTTCAATGAATAACAATGGGCTATTTTATTCACAGTATGAAAGAATTAAAGTTTAGAGCTGAAAAGGACCTGAGAAGTCATCTAGTCACACTTCCTCATTTTAAAGACACAGAAAAGGAGGTCCAGAGAGGTTGTGACTTTGCTATGTTCACACAAGTTGTATGTATAGAGCTGAGAATTTAATTCTGGAAGTCTCTTCTCTATACAAAAACCATTTTTAAAAGCATTTCTAAGACAACAATGGTTAAAATTAACAATTAACAAACACTTATTAACTCATTACTTTGTGTTAAGACTGTGATAAGCAAATTCAGCATTTTATTAAGTTTGGAGGCAGAGAACTTGAGTTAAAATACTAACTCCATAATCTATTGCCTAACTAACTTTGGGCAAATCACTTAAACCTATTTAAAATCTCAAATATACAAAATGAGGAAGTAAGGTTATATAATTCTGTCCCTTTCTCTGTCTCTCCCTCTATCTGTCTGTATCTATCTCTCTGTATTTCTTCCCACCTTCCTCTTTTTTTCCCTCAAGTCTGGCAGAAAACCTGGAATTGGGACCTAGAGTGATAACACCAGTCTTTGTGATACATTAATTTCAAGAAGTCAAATAAATAGATAAGAGTGATATAGAATTATGGAGTACCCTATTCAAAATTATTATCAGGATCCTATTGACAGAGAAAAGAGAATAGCAAGAGCAGTATAGCACCATAATGTACCTGTAACACAAAAAAAAACACAAATGCCAGATTGTACCAGAAGTACTAGGACCTCATTGATTGGAACATATGACTTAAGGCAGATGGCACTATCCACTAAGTAAATATTAAATGACCTAAATATATGATATTGCCATAACGTTGTCAGTCCTGAAACAATAATAATAATAATAATAGCAATAGCCAACATTTATATAGAACTATGTGCAGGCACTATGTTAAACACTTTGCAATTATTATCTTATAACACCTGTGGGAGGTATGTGTCTTTTTAACTGAAGTTAACAAAGGTTAAGTAACTTGCCAGGAGTCATGGTGAATGAGTGTGACAGATTTGAATTTAGGTTCTCCTGACTCTAGACCTGACTCTGTCATTCCATCCACTGCATCAATTAGATACTAGTTAAGGACTTGCTTCATACACCCATTGTACTGAAGACCAATGAAGGTCAATTGTAAGAAATGACTATATCCCTAAACGCAAACTTGATTAAATAAAAGCTAAAATAAAATAACTAACAAATGTTAAAAAGAAAAGGTTGAAGAACCTAAAGCACTAAAAAAAAAAAGATACCGCAAAATTTAAACTCTCTACCTAATGACAAAATAGATAGCAACACAATACAATGTCGCAGATTATTCTGAAGAGATGAGGATACTTAGATTGGAATTTGCATAAATCCCTTCTGAATTTGATAACATGAGCCTAAGTAGTAGAGTAACTATACCAAAAAAGAGCAGTTTCTGGTAATTGTCATGACCAGAATGAATGGATATTTTTTCCACAATGTCCTTTTTTTTGTTTATTTTCAAAATATATGCAGAGATAGTTTTCAACATTCACCCTTACAAAACATTGTATATCAAATTTTTCCCTCCCTTCTTCTCACCCACTCCCTTAGACAAGCTGTAATTCAATATATGTTAAATAAGTGCAATTCTTTTATACATATTTCCACAATTATGCTACACAAGAAAAATCAGACCAAAAAGGGAAAAAATGAGAAAGAAAACAAAAAGCAAGCAAACAACACAGTCCTCTTTCTGGATGCAGATGGTTTTCTCCATCACAAGTCTATTGGAACTGTCCTGAATCATTTCCTTGTTGAAAAGAGCCACATCCATTAGATTTTAATCATGTTGCTGTATGTAATGATCTCTTACTTCTACTCACTTCACTTAATATCAATTCATGTAAGTCTCTCCAGGCCTTTCTGAAATCATTCTACTGGTCATTTCTTTTTTTACTTTGTTTATGGTAGCCTTTAAGAGATGATAGTGTATTAGACAAATAGCAGAGCTTAGAATGAAGAAATTGTTATTATTGAGTGATTTAAGTCATGTCTGATTCTTCATGACCTCCTTTTGGGGGCTTCCTTTTTTATTGAAGTTTTTTTTTATTTTCAAAACATATGCAAGGATAATTTTTCAACACTGATACTGGAAAAATCTTGCGTTCCAATTTTTCCCCTCCTTCTCCCTACCCCCTTCCCTAGATGGCATGTTAACAATATATGTTAAACATGGTAAAAAAAAAATGTTAAATCCAATATAGGCATACATATTTATATAATTATCTTGCTGTACAAGAAAAATCAGATCCAAAAGTAAAAAAAAAATGAAATAAAATAAAATTCAAACAAGCCACAACAAAAAGAATATGTGATCCACCCTTAGGTCCAACATTCCTCTTTCTGAGTATAAATGGCTCTCATCATCATGAGATCATTGGAACTGGCCTGAATCACCTCATGGTTAAAAAGATTCATATCCATCACAGTTGATCATCACATAATCTTATTGTTGCCGTGTACAATGATCTCCTGGTTCTGCTCACTTCACTCAGCATCAGTTCGTGCAAGTCTCTCCAGGCCTCTCTGAAATCATCCTGCTGGTCATTTCTTACTGAACAATAATATTCCATAACATTCATATACCATAATTTATTCAGCCATTCTTCAACTGAGCAGCATCCATTCAGTTTCCAGTTTCTAGCCACTACAAAAAGGGCTGCCACAAACATTTTTGCACATGTGGGTCCCTTTCCTTCCTTTAAGATCTCTTTGGCATATAAGCCAAGTAGAAACACTGCTGGGTCAAAGGGTACGCACAGTTTGATAATCCTTTGGGCACAGTTCCAAATTGCTCTCCAGAATGGTTGAACCAGTTCCAAAGTTCCACCAACAATGCATCAGTGTCCCAGTTTTTCCACATCCCCTCCAACATTCATCATTATCTTTTCCTGTCATCTTAGCCAATCTGAGAGATGTGTAGTGGAAACTCAGTGATGTCTTAATTTGCATTTCTCTAATCAAAGGTGACTTAGAGCACCTTTCCATTGACTAGAAGTGATTTTAATTTCTTCATCCGAAAATTGTCTGTCCATGTCTTATGGCCATTTATCAGTTGAAGAATGGCTTGATTCTTATAAATTTGAGTTAATTCTCTATATATTTTAGAAATGAGGCCTTTATCATTATGTAAAATTTTCCCCCAGTTTTCTGCTTCCCTTCTAATTTTGCCTGCATTGGTTTTGTTTGTACAAAAGCTTTTTTGATTTTATATAATCAAAATTATCAAGTTTACATTTCATAATATATTCTAATTCTTTTTGTCTAAAAATCCCTTCCTTTTTCCCAGATCTGAGAGGTAGACCATCCTTTGTTCTTCTAATTTGCTTATAGTATCACTCTTTATGACTAAATCATGAACCTATTTCAATCTTATCTTGTGATAGGTGTTAGGTGATGGTCAATGCCTAGTTTCTGTCATATTATTTTCCAATTTTTCCAGGAATTTATGTCAAATAGTGAGTTCTTGTCCTAGAAGCTAGAGTCTTTGGGGTTAACAGACCCTAGATTACCATCTATAATCATTGACTATTGTATCTTGTGAACCTACTCTATTTCTTAGCCAGTACCAAATAATTTTGATGACTGCTGCTTTATAATATAGTTTTAAATCTGGTACAGCTAAATCATCTGTATTTGCATTTTCCCCTTAATTCCCTTGAAATTCTTGACTGGCACAAAACAGTATATGCAGCATCTGATGCTGGTGGATAAACTATAGAAAGAAACGAAGTTCTATCAAGAAATTCTTCTAAAGACAGAAGTCAAATACCATCATGCATAAGCAATTTGTAAAAGCTAATGGAAACCTGAGGGGTAGTATTACAAGATTATGCCAATATCTAGTTGGCATGTATAAAAGAAAAATTTGAATGCAATATTACCAAATTATAGACAATCAAAAAAAAAGGTAAACACATGGATTAGAATCTAGAAAAAATAAATCTAGAAAAAAATATGATATTCTCTTAATCAGTAATTGAAAGTGAAAATGAAAAAGTTAAGTCACTAGGAGGAATCAACACAGTGCAAAGAATGAAATAATTCAACATCAAGGAAAAAAATATTACAGAGGCTTGAGAAGGAAAAAATAGTGAGAACTGTTCAAAAAGAAAATATTAAAAATTATTAGATATCTCTACAAGAATTCAGCAAATTTAGAGGTGGTAGCCCTTTGCAAGTCTATATCACTGCCTCAAGGGATACTCAGAGGGTAAAAACTAATTGTGGAGCTTCTCTCCAAAAGAATCTTTCATAGCTTTCAGGTACTTGAGCCCCAAATTCCCCATTCCATTAGCTAGTATGAGCCAGGTGAGTGCTATACCACAGAGACCAAGAAGATTTTGAGGATAACATGACTTGGGGCCCTAATTGTGGCTTAGGGGAAGAGAAGAGTACCTGAGGTTGAGGCCCCCCAGAGAGAATTCAGAAAATAACAGTAAGAAGGACCTGAAGCCTAGGACAATATTATCCACAACTGAGAATTAAAACATTATTGTAATAATAAACTACCAAAAATTTAAAAAAGCAAGCCAAGGAAAAATAAATTGATCAAATATAGCACTTTGGTATAAAAAATCAGAATTCATATTGAAAGGAAGGTAGGTTAAAAAAAAAAACTACCCCTACCACAAAGAATAAGATCAAATGGTCATAAACACAAAAAGAGCTCTTGAAAGAACTTAAAAAGAAATTTAAAAGTTAAATAAGAGAGATCAAAAAAAATTAGGGGAGGGAAATAATCTTTAAAAAATGTGTAAAAAAAAGTTAATCAATTATAAAAAGAAATACAAAATCTTAAGAAAGAAAATAACTACTTGAAAACTAGTATTGGGCAAGAGGAATTGAATGATAATTTAAGACTAAAAGAAATAATAAAACTAGAAAAAAGAGAATATGAACTAATGCAAAAAAATTTTGTTAAAGCTTTTTATTTACAAAACATATGCATGGGTAATTTTTCAACATTGACCCTTGCAAAATCTTCTGTTCCAAATTATCCCCTCCTTCCTCCCCCACTCCCTCCCCTAGATGGCAGGTACCCCAATACATGTTAAATATGTCAAAATATCTGTTAAATCCAATATATGTATACATGTTTATATACTTATCTTGCAGCACAAGAAAAATCAGATCAAGAAAGAAGAAAAAAACTGAGAAAGAAAACAAAATGCAGGCAAACAAGAACAGAAAGAATAAGAATGCTATATTGTGGTCCACATTCAGTTCCCATGGTTCTCTCTCTGAGTATAAATGACTGTTCATCATTGAACAACTGGAATTGCTTTGAATCATCTCATTGTTAAAGAGAGCCATGTCCATCAGAATTAATCGTCATATATTTCATAATATTCATATACCATAATTTATTCAGCCATCCTCCAACTGATGGATATCCACTCAGTTTCCAGTTCCTTGCTGCTACAAAAAGGGCTGCCACAAACATTTTTGCACATGTGGGTGCCTTTCCCTCCTTTAAGATCTCTTTGGGATATAAATCCAATAGAAGCACTGCCAATCTGAGAAGTGTGAGGTGGTACTCAGAGTTGTTTTAATGTGTATTTCTCTAATCAACAGTGATTTAGAGCATTTGTCTATTAATATCTTTTGACCATTTATCAATTGAGGAATGACTTATATTCTTATAAATTTGACATGGTTCTTTATATATTTTAGAAATGAGACCTTTATCAAAAACACTGGCTGTAAAAATCTTTTCCCAGCTTTATATTTTCCTTTTAATCTTGTTTTTGTTTGTTATGTTAGTGCAAAACCTTTTTAATTTGATGCAAAGTTGTCCATTTTGCATCTCATAATGTTCTCTAGTTTTTCTTTGGTCATAAATTCCTCCCTTCTCCAAATATTTGATAGGTAAATTATCCCCTGCTCTCCTTATTTGCTTGTGGTATCATCCTTTATGCCCAAATTATGTACCCATTTTGACCTTATTTTGATATGGGGTGTGAGATATAAGTCTATGCTGAGTTTTCAGTTTTTCCAGAAATTTTTGTGAAATAGTGAGTTCCTATCTGGAGGAGAAATACTTTTCAACAAGTATACATCACTTCAGTAATGAAAAGGTATGTGTCCCAGAGAGAGGGATATGAAATGTGGACCACAACATAACATTTTCATGCTCTTGATTGATTTGCTTGCATTGTGTTTCCTTTCTCTGATTTTTCTTTCTTGTAGATACGATTTTTCTTGCACAACAATGATAAGTGTGGAAATATGTATACATATATTCAATTTGTCAAGTATTTTAACATAATTAACATGTAGTGGATATCCTGCCATCTAGGGGAGGGGTGGGGAATAGGGGAGAAAATTTTGTAACAGAAAGATTTGTAAGGGTTTATGTTGAAGAATTACCCATACATATGTTTTGCAAATAAAAAATTTTAATAAAAAAAAAGAAAAGGTATGTGTCATTGAATTTGTCAAGTATAACTGGAAGCAATTTACTTTAAAGCTCTGATAAATTCTGAGCATTATAATTCATTCAATAAAGGTTTTTTTTTTTTTCTCAATGACTGATATGGTCTTTCTCATGTGCTTGAGGATATATTTGTGACTGAGTTTTTTGAAGCTTTAATATTCTCCTTTTCATTTAAATATAAATCAGTACTTCTTGTATGATATATGTACACTTATATACATGTATATCTATGCATTCCTATTAACACCAGCCTTGTTCTTTGCTGTCTTGGTGTTTATTCTTTTATTTAAGTCGAGAAGGTTAATCTTCAAACTACAATCTTGTAAACTTGTGAAAGGCTGAAAATAGGCTTTCTGGCTGTCTAGAAGTATAGAAAGTACTGGGAATACAGGTGTCTAGTACATGCCAGGTTTTACATCTGCCCTTCATTGATGATTTGTGAAGAGATCTGGGAACTCTGCCCAGCAGCATCAGAATCAAGGATTCATTTAGTATTATTGCCATAGAGATATAAAAATAATGGGAACAATGCTATATAGAAACTGTGCTAAGTCTGAACCCATTCTCCCTAGAGACTGAGATGGTATAAAAGAAGTGTTAGGGAGGCAGTGTTTAAATTTATACTCCTGACATATCTTAGAAAGAAACATCCCTTCATGAAAGTTTTTAAAAACATAATTTCATCAGCCAAAAGTATTGCCATTGAGAAGCCACATGATATAGTGCGTAAGAGCTGGATTTAGAGTTAGAAAGAACTGGATTCAACAATATAGTCAGTCACTAGAGAAGTCACTTACTATCCTGATATCTCCAGGAAATCCCCTAAAACCCTAAATTGTGGAGCAGATGTTGATATATATTATATAAGTTTCTTACCTGGAGCTCACTAAACAAATAAAATCACATCTGGCTAAAAAAGATAAAAAAAAAAAAAAAGATGATTGCTACTCAAACATTTCAACCACAACAATGGATTTCTTCTTAAATTGGCTGTGCATGAAGCTACAACTAAGGCCACAAAGGCACAACAGGACCCAATCATGGCCCAAAGAATATGGTGTGATGAAATGATCTGACATTGACTACAGAAAAGAGGGTTTTTTTTTGTTTGTTTGTTTGTTGGTTTATTTTTAATATTATGGACTTTTCCTCATCTGGAGAAAAAAAAAAAAAAGGCTGACAGAATTGGATACTTCCCTTCCAAAGAACAGGGTGGATTTGCTTAATTAGAGAAATAAATGATCTATTGGGCTTGTTGAGTCCGATAACATAACCATGAAAACACAAAAAGATAAATAAGCAAAACTCTGAAGAGGAGGATGTTGAATTTAACCTTCTGCTCCTTGCTTTGCCATTTAATTCTTGTATCGAGTTCCTGAGCTCAGGGCAGGAATTTAGCTGGACTCTCTGAGACCTGAACAGCCTTTTTGGGTGGATGTCTGCTCCTTAGATGAGGTTCATGTAAAGCCACAAGTAATTACAGGATATGTTTCTAGACAGTCAACAGAATAAAAAAGAGAAATCTTCCATTGGCACAAGATGAAACAGGAGCCAAAGCCTCACATGACTAATATATTTTGACTCTTGCTTCTATGGGATGGTGATTTACTGAAGCTGACTCCAGGAGCTGAGGGAGACAGGCCAACCCAGAGAGGCAAAAGGGAACGTGTCTCAATGGTGAATCACCCTTTGCAGAGTTCTCACTAATAATAAAAGGGAACATCAATCAGGCTTTAGGGTCTGTGAACCAAAGCCAAAGTCCCTTAGCTTTTCAATGTGGACATCTCCCCCCATCTAGAAGGAAAGGGCAGCAAAGGTGGCAGCTGTTTGCATTTCCTTCAGACACAAACCTTGGAGTCAGTGAGTCACATCTTAAAGCAGCACTGTCTAGATAGCCTAGACAGCTGTGGGCCTGCATATAACTGAGCTGGTGCACATGGGGTGGGAGCAATGACTGGTCTTGATGCTTCCCAGAAAACAAAATTGGAGCTCCCTTCTACTCCTAGCTATGTCACTAGGAGGCTGAAATGTCTGGTGTTTCTTATTGATGATAATAGTGATTTAAAACCTCCTCTCATCCCTCTGTTCAAAAAAAGAGAGAGACTCTGTCCATTCGGGCTGTATTTCATATTTATAGTTCAGTGGGAAAGTTTTCCTCTCTCACCTTCTTTTTCTCTACTCCTGTTTGTTTTTTCAGTCTTCCTCTACCTCAGGATCAGATACTATTTATTAAGTACAAGAATTATCACTTCTATGGCTGACTGATATTGGATAATTAGGGGCATAGAAAAGGAGAAAGTGAGGGGCGCTTGGTGGACACACAACTGGGGAAGCAACCCCTACTTCAGAAATATAAGGAAATTAAGCCTACACGATGGAACTTTCCTATGTAAATAACCCAAAGATATTGTGTCCCTGAATAAATCACTTAACTTTCTGGCCTTAGTGTTCCAATCTGTAAAATGACTGGTCTCTAAGATCCCTTTTAGTTCAAAATCTATGATCCTATAAAATTAAAAGAATAGCCAATAAAACATTTGCGTGCAACAGAAGAGTATGAACTATTCTTACTCCATGTCTTGGAATTTGTTTGATGTCATTTGACCTGTATCACCCTCTTAAAAGAAATTTTTATTATCTTTTCCATAATTGTTCAAAAATAAACCTTTGTTTTATAAATTCTAAGAATACTAAACAAAAGGAAACAAACAACAACAAAGTATTCCATACAAAGAAACCTTCGTTTTTTTTTCATTCACTTATTCAACAAAAGTTTTATTAACTATTCTATATATCTAAAGCGTTCTCACAGCTTCAGGAGGCCCAAAGCAACATAAAATATAGTCTCTGTCCTCAGGGAATTTAAAATATATTAAGGATACAAAATAGGTACACATAGGAACTCAGCTGTAGTATCTCTCTATTATTCTGAATGTTTCAAAAACACCATTTTTTTTATACAAGACTTACAATTCCATTGGTATTGGAAATTCTTAGTGAGAAAACTCCCTCTACCAAAGCAGATCTCTATCTTCTCTGAAACTTATAATCAAATATCTGCTTATGTTGAGTGTTCTTTCCAAGCAAAGGCAGCACTATAGTAACAGGCCATGCTACCTCTATTATACAATAATACTATAAGGTAACATACATAGATAGTGCTTTGCAAACCCCAAAGTACTATATACATAACAATTTTCTAAAATTTTATTTTGTTCCAAATTCTCTTTCCCTTTCTCCATCCCCACACAAATTTATTATTTTTTTTCTTGGTGATGTACAAAATAAGACAAATAGCATTTTCCAAAAGAGAATGTTTGTCCACTAAAATGAAAGCAAATATATTTTCACAATTAAGAAGATAAACCAAAAACAGCAATATAAAGATTGTCTTTATTGAAACTTCAGAGACCTTTATCCAATGAAAGAAGTGATATATCTGGCCTGGGGGGGGCGGGGAGAAGGGGAGATACAATGTATGAAGCTGAAGGCAAAAGTAAAGGTGGATTAAATAGCTCTGACCTTCATCTTGTTCTGTCTAGGAGTTGAACCAAACACTTATGTCCTTAGTTAAAGGGCATCATGGTAAGGCTTTTCCATCTTAGTGTAATGTTACCCTCAAAGTATTGTAATTTGTATTTATTTAAGAAAAGGCAGCGTTAACTGAGAGATTAAGCTGATAGAAAATAAGAAGCAAAGAAGATCTGAATTTACAGCACATCTGAAAGATCTGTTTTCCAGGGGGAAGTTTTGTGTAGCATTAGAAGCAGAGCAGAGGCATGAATGCGTGGGTGCAATCAGGAGTGAAATATAGAGTGAATGACTAAGTATAGCCTAAGGGGAAAATTTGTTGTGGGCAAAATGTCAGCCATTGTGAGTAACTCAGAAAGCAGCCACTGAGTAAAGAGAAATTTAACTAGTTTCATTCCTTTCAATCTATCCATGAGAAACAACACACAGACTGTCACAAACATATAAAATTTTATATTTATTTTAAAATTTTTTATACTTTATTTTTAATATTCTTTTTAAATTCTGAGTTCCAGATTGTTCTCCTTCCCTTACATCCTTCCCCCCACCAACAGAGAAAGAGTAATATAATATCACTTATACACATGAAATCATGAAACTTATTTCAGTATTAGCCATGTCATACATAAAACAAGGCAGAAAAGGAAGAAAATCATACTTCAGTTTGCACTCAGAGTTCACCATTTTTCTATGAAGATAAATAGCATTTGTGTTGGATTATTGTATTGAAACAAGTAGCCAAGTCTTTTACAACTGATCATCATTATAACATTGCTATTACTGTGTACAATGATCTCCCAGTCCTTCTCATTTCACTTTGCACTAGTTCATATAGGTCTTGTACTTTTTTTTGTTTTTGTTGTGTTTTTTTCTGAAATCACCTCCATCATCATTTCTTTTATTTTTTTCTCTTTTTTATTTTTTTATTTTATTTATTAATACTTTTTATTTGCAAAACATATGTATGGGTAAGTCCTAAACATTAATCCTTCCAAAGCTTTCTGTTACAAATTTTTCCCCCCTACTTCCCACCCCTCCCCTAGATGGCAGGATATCCACTACATGATAATTATGTTAGAATACTTAAGAAATCGAATATATCTATAGTTATTGCATCATTTTTTGTGCAGGAGAAATCGTATCTACAAGAAAGAATAATCAGATAAAGGAAATAAAATACAAGCAAACCTCAATAGAGAGCATGAAAATGACATGTTGTGGTCCACATTTCACATCCCTCTTTCTGGGTATATATGGCTCTCTTCATCGAACAATTGGAACTGATTTGAAGCATTTCATTGATTTCATTGTTGAAGAGAGTCATGTCCATTAGAACTAATCCTCATATAGTATTGTTATTGCCATGAATAATGATCTCCTGGTTCTGCTCATTTCACTGAGCATCAGTTCATGCAAGTCTCTCCAGGCCCCTCTGAAATCATCCTGCTGGTCATTTCTCACAGAGCAATAATATTCCATAACATTCATATACCATGATTTATTCAGCCACTCTCCAATTGATGGGCATCCATTCAGTTTCCAGTTTCTAGCCACTACAAAAAGGGCTGCCACAAACATTCTTGCACATGTGGGGCCCTTTCCTTCTTTTATGATTTCTTTGGGATATAAGCCCAATAGAAACACTGCTGGGTCAAAGGGTATGCATAGTTTGATAACTTTTTGAGCATAGCTCCAAATTGCTCTCCAGAATGGTTGAATCCGTTCACAGTTCCACCAACAATGCATCAGTGTCCCACCCTTCCCACATCCCCTCCAACATTCATCGTTATCTTTTCCTGTCATTTTAGCCAATTTGACAGGTGTGTAGTGGTACCTCAGAGTTGTCTTCATTTGCATTTCTCTGATCAATAGTGATTTGGAGCACCTTTTCATATGATTATAAATAGTTTTAATTTCATCATCTGAAAATTGTCTGTTCATATCTTTTGACCATTTATCAATTGGAGAATGGCTTGAATTCTTATAAATATGAGACAATTCTCTATATATCTTAGAGATGAGACCTGTATCAGAACCCTTAAATGTAAAGATGATTTCCCAATTTGATGCTTACCTCCTAATCTTGTCTGCATTAGTTTTGTTTGTACAGAAACTTTTTAACTTAATATAATCAAAATTATCTATCTGGTGTTCAATTAAGAGCTCCAGATCTTCTTTGGACATAAATTTATTCCATCTCCACATGTCTGAGAGGTAAACTATCCTATGTTCCTCTAACTTGGTTATAATATCACTCTTTATATCTAGATCATGAACCCATTTAGATCTTATCTTGGTGTGCAGTGTTAGGTGTGGGTCCAGCCTTAATTTGTTCCACACTAGTTTCCAATTATCCCAGCAGTTTTTGCCGAATAGTGAGTACTTATCCCAAAAGCTGGGGTCTTTGGGTTTATCAAACACTAAATTGCTAACGTTATTACCTAGCTTGTCCTGATATCCTATCCTATGCCATTGATCTACTGCTCTATTTCTCAGCCAGTACCAAACGGTTTTGATGACCGCTGCTTTATAATATAGTTTTAGATCTGGTACAGCAAGGCCACCTTCATCTGTCTTTTTTTTCATTAATTCCCTTGAAATTCTTGGCCTTTTGTTCTTCCAAATGAACTTTGCTACTATTTTTTCTAGATCTGTAAAATAATTTCTTGGGAGTTTGATTGGTATGGTGCTAAATAAGTAAATTAGTTTGGGTAGTATTGTCATTTTTATTGTATTCGCTTGGCCTACCCATGAGCACTTAATGTTTTTCCAATTGACTAGGTCTGATTTTATTTGTGTGGAAAGTGTTTTGTAGTTTAGTTCGTATAGTTTATGACATTTTCTTGGCAGATAGATTCCCAAATATTTTATGCTATCATCCGTTATTCTGAATAGAATTTCTTTTTCTATCTCTTGCTGCTGAACTTTGTTGGTAATATATAAAAATGCTGATGATTTATATGGATTAATTTTGAATCCTGCAACTTTACTAAAGTTGTGAATTGTTTATGGGCTGACTGGGCTGGACTGGATCAGGTCAGGACAGAGAGAACAGGCTTAGGGGTGGTAGATTCTAGGATTGTACTAAGAATTATCTCATGGAAGCCAATTAAAACCTGGTTTCCTACATCCTAGGGAGATCATTAGAGGGAAAAGGGGGGCTGATAAGTTTTGTTTTGGTCAAGGTTAACTCTCACCAGAAGGATCCTTTCCCATTGTTCAGAGGGATGGGGTTATCTAGCCTGTTCCCAGACCCCAATCTGACCAATCCCTCCCATTCATTCTAGCTCTCTCTGGGAGTCTCCAAATACCCATCTCTCTTGGGGAGACCCCAGCCTGGATAGGGAAGATAGAGATATTTGGATAGTTGAGTCTCTAGGATTCTCTAAGTATACCATCATGTCATCTGCAAAGAGTGATAATTTGGTTTCTTCATTACCTACTCTAATTCTTTTTATCTCTTTTTCTTCTCTTATTGCCAAAGCTAACATTTCTAATACAATATTAAATAGTAATGGTGACAGTGGGCAGCCTTGTTTCACTCCTGATCTTATTGGGAATGTTCTAGTTTGTCTCTATTACATATGATGCTTGCTGATGGTTTTAAGTAGATGCTACTAATCATTTTAAGGAAAAGCCCATTTATTCCTATACTCTCTAGTGTTTTTAATAGGAATAGGTGTTGGATTTTATCAAATGCTTTTTCTGCATCTATGGAGATAATCATATGGTTTTTGTTAGTTTGGTTATTAATATAATTGATTATGCTGATAGTTTTCCTGATATTGAACCAGCCCTGCATTCCTGGTATAAATCCTACTTGGTCAAGATGTATTATGCTGGAGATAACTTTCTGTAATCTCGTTGCTAAAATCTTATTTAAAATTTTTGCATCAATATTCATTAGGGAAATGGGTCTATAGTTTTCTTTCTCTGTTTTCACCCTACCTGGTTTAGCTATCAGCACCATATCTGCATCATAGAAGGAATTTGGTAGGATACCTTCTGTCCCTATTTTTTCAAATAATTTGTATAGTATTGGAATTAATTATTCTTTGAATGTTTGGTAGAATTCACATGTAAAACCATCTGGCCCTGGAGATTTTTTCTTAGGGAGTTGATTAATAGCTTGTTCTATTTCTTTTTCTAAAATGGGGCTATTTAAATAATTTATTTCCTCTTCTGTTAACCAGGGCAATCTATATTTTTGTAGATATTCCTCCATTTCATTTAGATTGTCAAATTTATTGGCATAAAGTTGGGCAAAGTAACTCCTAATTATTACTCTAATTTCCTCTTCATTGGAGGAAAGTTCTCCCTTCTCATTTTTGAGACTAACAATTTGATTTTCCTCTTTCCTTTTTCTGATCAAACTAACTAAAGGCTTATCTATTTTGTTGGGTTTTTTTTTCATAAAACCAACTCTTAGTTTTATTTATTAATTCAATAGTTTTCTTATTTTCAATTTTATTAATCTCACCTTTTATTTTCAGAATTTTCAATTTGGTATTTAATTGAGGGTTTTTAATTTGCTCTTTTTCTAGTTTTTTTAATTGTAACCCTAATTCATTGATCTTCTCTTTCTCTATTTTATGCAAATAAGCATCTAGAGATATAAAGTTACCCCTTATAACCGCTTTGGCAGTATCCCACAAATTTTGGTATGTTGTCTCATTATTGTCGTTCTCCTGGATGAAATTATCGATTGTGTCTATAATTTGCTCTTTCACCCATTCATTCTTCAGGATTAGATTATTTAATTTCCAATTAACTTTTGGTCTATTTTCTCCTGGCCTTATATTACATGTGAGTTTTATTGCATCATGATCTGAAAAGGATACATTTATTTTTTCTGCATTTGATTTTGAGGTTTTTATGCCCTAACACATGATCAATTTTCATATAAATTCCATGAACCCCTGAGAAAAAAGTATACTTCCTTCTATCACCATTCAATTTCCTCCAGAGATCTGTCATACCTAACTTTTCTAACATTTTGTTTATCTCCCTAACTTCTTTCTTATTTATTTTGTGGTTTGATTTATCTGATTCTGAGAGAGCAAGGTTGAGATCCCCCACTAGTATAGTTGTACTGCCTATTTCTCCTTGCATCTCTGTTAGTTTCTCCTCTAGGAATTTGGATGCTATACCACTTGGTTCATATATGTTTAGTACTGATACTGCTTCATTGTCTATGGTACCCTTTAGTAAAATATAGTTTCCTTCCTTATCTCTTTTAATTAGATCTATTTTTGCTTTTACTTGATCTGAGATAAGGATTGCTACCCCTGCTTTTTTTTGTTCACTTGAAGCATAAAAGATTCTGCTCCAGCCCTTTACCTTCACTCTATATGTATCTCTATGTTTTAGATGTGTTTCTTGTAAACAACATATTGTAGGATTCTGGCTTTTAATCTAGTCCACTATCTGTTTCCATTTTATGGGAGAGTTCATCCCATTCACATTCACAGTTAAAATGACTATATCTATATTTCCTGCCATCTTATTTACCCAAAGTTATATTTTTCTCTTCCCTTTCCCCTTACTCCCTTCCTCCCTCCCCAGTATTTTGTTTTTGATGACCACCTCCCTCTAACAGTCCCCCACCTTTAGAACCCTCTCTCTTTTTTACACCTTTCCCCTAATCCTTCTATTAATTTATCCCTTTCTTTTTCTCCTTTCCCTCCTACTTCCCTATACAGAGGGCCAAGTTTTTCCCTGAAATCAAATGTGTCTGATATACTCTTTTAGAGCCCAATCTAATGAGAATAAGATTTACACAATACTCATCACCCTCCCTTCTTTCCCTCAGTTATATTAGATTTTCTATGTCTCTTCATGAGACTTTGCCTTATTTTACCTCCTTTCTATTTTTACTTTATTTTACCTCCTTTCCCCTCCCCCCCTTTTTTTACAGTATGATATACCTTCCACCTCTAATTTCTTTTCAATTATTATCAAAGTAAAATCAAATTATACCCCCCATTCTTTAAGGATACCCC
>JAJPUD010000764.1:409037-427807 GCA_023553655.1 Myrmecobius fasciatus | reverse complement strand
TCAGTGTGGAAGCTGACAGATCCTGTGTAATTCTAATGACAGTTCCTCGGTATTTGAACTGTTTTTTTTCTAACAGCTTGTAATATCTTTTCCTTGGTGCAATAGTCCTGAAATTTGGCCACGATATTCCTTGGGGTTTTAATTTTGGGGTCTCTTTCAGGAGGTGATCGGTGAATTCTTTCAATGCCAACTTTGCCTTCTGATTCTAAAACATCAGGGCAATTCTCTTTCATGATTTCCTGGAAGATAGCATCAGGGAGTCCAATAATCCTTAGATTGTCTCTCCTGGATCTGTTTTCCAAGTCAGTTGTTTTTCCTAGGAGATATTTCATATTTTCTTCTATTTTTTCATTTTTTTGTTTTTGTTTGACTGATTCTTGAAGTCTTATTGAGTCATTCATTTCAATTTGTTCAATTTTAATTTTTAAGGTATTATTTCCTTCAGTTATCTTTTTTAGCTCCTTTTGTAACTGGCCAATTGAATTTTTTGGTTTATTGCATTCTTTTTCCATTTTGCCAACTTTATTTTTCAGTGAATTGTTGTCTTTTTCCAATTCACTAATTTTGTTTTTCAGTGAATTGTTATCTTTTTCCAATTCACTATTTTTATTTTCTTGTGATTTGGTGACTTTTTCCAATTCACCAATTTTGTTTTTCAATGAATTGTTGTCTTTTTCCAATTCACTAATTTTGTTTTTCAATGAATTGTTGTCTTTTACCAAGTCACTATTTTTAATTTTCCAGTGAGTTGGCGACTTTTTCCAATTCACCAGACTTATTTTCCAGTTTTTCACATCTCTGTTGCAGGGCGATATTTCCTTCTTGCACTGCTCTCAATTTTTTTCCCCAATCTTCTTCTAGCTCTCTTTTGAGATTCTTTGTGCAATCTTCCAGGTAAGCCTTCTGAAAGGGAGACCAGCTTAAGTCCACCTTTGTGGCTTTATCTGGGATTGTTTTCAGAATATCAGGATCTGGGGACTTCTCTAGTTTCTCTCTCTAAAAGCTGTCTATGGTGAGAGCTCTCTTCTTCTTGCTCATGATTTTCAGCTGAGGTATCAGTCACCAGCAGGGAATTCTGCAGCAGCAATTTCAATTTGCCCTGGGGCAATTTGCCGAGTTGACTTCCGGTCTGGGGCTGATCTGGCTAGATCTGCACTAGGACCACACTTTCAGCTGCTCTCAATCCACCCTTTATCAAAAGTAGGCCTGCCAAAGCACCTGCCCGCAAGCAAAGCAAAGTGACCCAAGCGTCTCCCAGGGACTTCCTGGCAGCCTAAAATCTTCTGGTCCTTCCCAGCCCCGGACTTGCACCCCAGCTGTGCACTGGCGTCTGAGCACTGGGAGCTGCTCCATCCCTTGCCCATCTAAAACTGACCTCAGGAGGTTTTTCAAAGTAGATATTTGATAGAAGTGTGTTGTAGTCCAAGTGTTTGGTGGAGCCCTCACTCCAAAACCAATTCAGAGGCTCAATTTGTCTGGGTCTGAGGGAAGGTCTCAGGAGCTCACAGAGGACGCTGTCTGCAGTTCGCCATCTTGGCTCTGCCCATCATCATTTCTTTTAGCAAAATAGTTTTTCATTACAATCACATGCCATAACTTGTTCAGCTATTCCCCAATTGACAAATTCTCAATTTCCAGGTTTTTTTGCCACTACAAAAATGCTGCTATAAAATTTTTGGACATATGGGTCCATTTCTTTTTCTTGGAATACAAGATGTACAAATATCTATAAAGCAATGCTACTGACCTTGGAGATTAAAGATTGATGAGACATCATGAGAATCATTCATTGGTCTCCCAAAAAAGTAAGATGAAACAAAAATCCTGAATATCAAATTTCAATGAATCATATAAGGACATTGCCCCAGAAGTGGAGAAGTAGAGTGGATCGGGGAAACAACGTATAGAAAGCTCTCTTTTGCATACTCCCATTTCCCAAGGCCCTAAATAAAAAAGCATGGTGGGAGAAAATAATAATAAAAACAGAGATGCAAATCCTTTTCAAAAAGGCAATTGAGACAAGGTCAAGTAGGAAGTTGGAGAGAACAAGACATTTCTGAAAACCTCAAGGAGTAACTTGGAAAATGTAAAGTGAGTGATTCAGCAATATGGTTTAGAAAATGTATACAAAATCCCTTTTGGAGACACAAGGGAGATTGCAAATAAAAGTGAAATGTCAAAACTGGAGATAGATTTATTTCATATCTCCTTTGCTTTATAAAATAAGCTAGCTCTCCAGGCACTAGGATGAAATACCACACATTTTAAATAATGATGGTGATTCTTCCTCAGCTCTCTCAGCCAAGCCCCACAATAGTTTTTTAATGGTGTAGATGAATAGGTTGTCCCTTATACTCAGCTTGAAGAATAAATCCTAGGCTCAAGGCCAAAAAACAAGTTCAAAGACACATTTTGAGGGGGGAGGAAATTCTCCATTTTCCTCAGCAAAATAGGAGTTGGAAAGCAGGTTGAAGAAGTTGAGAGTATAGAGAGAGAACATACAGAAAATATGCAACGTCCAACTCTGCTTTCTAATGATGATTGACTAATGCTTAGAAACCCATTTTTCAGACTTTACCTAGCAACTGAGAAGAAGAGGAATGGATGATAAAAACAAAAGCATCATTCTAAGGAGAGAATGGCAAAGTCTGGTGATAAAATGTGAGGCAGATCAGTTTCTCGAAGATAGTATATCATCTCTTGACAGATAAGGATTTTCTACATAGTAAACAATTCTGCTAATTTACCACGTGTTTCAAAAGCTGATTGAAAACTTGCTGTTTGATTTTTTGTTTTTTTCTGTGGGTTTAAGGAATTACATGAAACTTGAACTCATTCTTAAATGTTAATTGATCCCCACTTAATGATTGGAAAACTCCCACAACTGGTCATTTCAATTTACAGGGCACTTCAATGAGGCCTTGAGAAGCACTCTTATCACTTACATACCACATCCCTCCCCCACTGAAATGTATTTAATTCTGCCCCCCTCTGTCTCTCTTTCAAACTCCTATACTTTGGTGTCATATGGTAACCCCAAATTGCAATTCTTTTATCTCCTTTAAAGATTCTAGTGTTTACTAGTTTGGTAATCTTTATTTCAAGTTGACATTATAAATCCTATAAATCTATGTTCAAAACAGATGAAGGAAAAATGAAATCCTTACCATGAACATTGTACATCTTGACTACATATATCCTGTTGAGTTTATAGCTTCTCATCTACTCAAAATGGCTATTAGATGGATAAAGGAGAATAGATGGTTGTCTTTCATGCTTGAAGAGAGTTAAAATAATATCACTACATGACTGATCAAACGAATACAAGTACAGAAGACTGATCAAGCACAAATAATCCATAAGAACATTTGGGGTGAAGATGTCATTAAATATGTGCATCCCATGTTTTTTTGAATCACTGCAATTCTGTTTTTCTTATAGAATGCAACACCTTTCTTTTATGTGAGCACTTCATGCTAGATGTCCAGTGCAATGTTTCCCATATCTCACAACTGATTTCAATATTCTTCAAAGAGACCTTTAAAGTGCCCTTGTATGTCTTCATCTGACCACCATGTGAGTGCTTGCCTTTTTTGAATTCTCCATAAAATAGTCTTTTAAACAACATACGTTGGGCATTTAAACAACATGGCCAGTCCACCACGGTTGCACTCTCTGGAATAGAGTTTGAATGTTTGGTAGTTCGGCTTGAGAAAGACCTCAGTGTTTGATAGCTTATCTTGCCAGGTGATCTTCAGAACCGTCCTAGGATAATTCAGATGGAAACAATTCAGTTTCCTTGCAAGTCACTGATATACTTACTGTCCAGGTTTCACAGGCATACAAAATGAGGTCAGCACAATAGATCTGTGCTTCAAACCCTCAGTTTAGTAAGAAGTCTAATACCTCCTTTCTCTCACACTTTCCTTTGGAACCTCCCAAACACTGAATTAACTCTGGCAAGTTGTATGTCAACTTCATCATCAATGATGATATAACTTGAAAGTATACTTGCCAACCAAGAGTGATATATAGAGTGAATGACTAAATGCAGCCTAAGGGGAAAATGTGTTGTGGGCAGAATGTCAGCCATTGTGAATAATTCAGAAAGCAGCCACTGAGTAAAGAGAAATTTAACTAGTTTCATTCCTTTCAATCTATCCATGAGAAAACAACACACAGATTATCACAAACATATACTTTTAAAACTTTTATACTAATATGTATTTATTTTTAACATTCATTCTAAATTTTGAATTCCAGATTTTTCTCCTTCTCTTACATCCTTCCCCCTACCCACAGAGAAAGAGAATAATATATCTGATCAATACACATGAAATCATGCATAAGTTATTTCAATATTAGCCATATCATAAATGAACTTTTCCACAGCATTCAAAATTTCTCCAGTTGCTGTAAGCAATGGTTCCACATAGGGATGGTTTGGTAGAAGACCTGTGTTTCCTTGATGTCAATTGTTAGACCAAAATAAGCACAAGCAGCAAAAAATCAATTCTGTTGCATCTCAGCCTCAGAGGCTACATTGAGGGCACAGTCATCTGAAAAAAAAAAAAGTCATATACTAATACTGCCTACACTTTCATCTTAGCTTGAGTCCTTTTCAAGTCAAATAATTCACTTTGAGTGTGTAGTTGACCTTGATGCTGTTTTTGTCTTTAATGAAGATGTCTAACAATATCACAGAAAATATCAAGCTAAAAAGTATAGATGCAAGCATGCAACCCTGCTTCACTCCATTAGTCACTGGGAAAGCTCAAGAGCAATTTCCATTATCCAGAACCTGTGCAACCATGCGATCATGAACTGACATTAATACTGATGAACTTCTGTGGACAGCCAAATTTTGCAATATTTTTTATAAGCCCTCACAATTGACAGTATCAAAAGAGAATAGGAATGAATGAAGCAGAGCCCAGAGAGGTACAATTGGCTGTACCAGAAAGAATGTACCAAGATTAGAAAAGGATACCCAGGAAGTGGTTGAAGAGGGAAGAAAAAAGATGTCCTTGAAATAATATTTAAAGAATTCAACAAGCTATACACATATGGATTAAATTGTCAAAATTTTGATTATTAACTTTCTGAGGATGACTCTGGAGACATTTTGGTAGTAATTTAAGTTGATCAACTAAAATATACCCGGATAGAAAGAGAAAGTTGTCAAAAGCTATGCTTATATAATGCCAAAACAATCAATTCAAACTTTAAAAAAAAAAAAGCTATTTAATCCAAACCAGTTATTGCTTTTATACCAGGAATCCCCTATATTTTTCAAAGAGGAATATAATTTTTGTTTCCCCAAAGTAGTAGAGGAAAAAGAGAATAAAGTGAACTAATCATGTATCAATAGAATAACAAAAAGGTAATGTTTATGATCAGTCTGAGTACTATATTACATTAATTTAAAGGAACTGGAATGAATGAATAACTATTTTTAAGCACTTACTTTGTGATAAGCACTATATAAGTGCTGAGGATATAAATGCAAAAGCAAAATAGTTCTTGCCCTCAAGAAACTTGTGTTCTATTAAGTTAGACAGTACATATAAGGAAATAGTAACCAGGAGAAAGTTATGGTCTGGGAAGTCACAGACATATTAAGTGAAGCAATATTCTTTGACACTCCTGTTCTAGAGCAAAGTCAATATTAAAAGGACTTAACTCCTAAAGTCCCTTCCAACTACCACCAATTCTCTTATTCAGATTCTGTGATTTATGGGAAGACGTGTTCAAGAATAGTATAAGATGAGAAAATGTATAAGAGCTACAATCAATATGAGTAGAGACAGCACCCTTGCTGATAAACCATTAGGACATTTGATCATTGGGGAGAAAAAAGAAAAATATTGAGAATTCAAGCCCCTGAGTGGGGAAGAGAATAAGGAAAAGGGAGGTAGCGTTGGAAATACTGGTTATTAGCAAGGTCTTTATGTACTAAGAGGGGTTATGACAGATGGGAATAATTTTAGACTATTCCTGTCTTCTTGTTGAAAATGGCAAAAAGTTCCCAGGAAATGTTACCATAAAAGCTGCCTAAAAGATTAGGAGCTTCAGTATCAACTGGTTCTTCATAATCAGCCTATTGGAAATATCTGATTTACATAATACCCAGTGATCACTAATGTATTTTTTCCTACTAAATTGACTAAACTAGTAGTTTTTGAACAATGTATAGCCATAGAGATAGTATTTGGAGATTTTTATTTGCTTATTTACTTTTTTGGTTCAAAGCTGATACCACCAGATGGGGAAACTCTCTACTTCTAGCCAGATCAGCAATTCATTTATAATTTAGAATCTTAACAAGACTCTTGGGACACTGATCAGCCCTTAGTTACATAGGCAATATGTTTCAGAGGGGAAAACTTGAACATATAACACAGTCTCTGCATCTATAGTGTTGAGAAAGAAAAATTATAGCAAAAATCCTGTAAAGCTGGAGGCAGAAATGATATTAAGCAATTGATTGGACCCTGAGTTATTAAGGCAGTCATTTTTTACTTGGGCCTTTTCTCCAGAGGACAAAGAGACACATAAAAAGAAATAACTAGAGTAAATGATGAATTCATAGGTTCAACCACCAAGCAGAAAAGGAATTATACCATCCATACCCTCTGTGCAGCCTTGTCTGCCTTAGTTATGATTGGTGTATTCAAAAGTGCCTGGAGTTTGCTTGTTTTGTTTTTAACTCAGAGTTGTTTCATTCATAAAGGGCCCTAGGTTCCTTTGTTTATTCCAGAGTATTAAAGACAGTGTAAATCCCATTGTTTAGGGGACACTCATGATAAATCTGAAGTCAAGGCATACCTGGTATATTCAAGCAAAAGGATCCAGGTGGTTATTTCACAAGATAGCCTGTGACTTTATTCTGACTTATTTATTTTTTCCAATCAATACATTAAAACTAGATAAGTTCCTCTATTTAAAAAAAAGTTTGTCCCTTTCCCTTAAATATGAAATAGAGTAGTATAGATATTTAAAAGCAACAATAGCTGCTCAAGAGCCAGGAAGCAAAATAAACCACATGGGAAGAGTTCCCCATAACAGATGGGATCAATTCTGAATTTTATAAATAATATGCAACTACATAAAATCCTTTGTCAGAGCTTTTGATGCAATTCAACAGAAAAGAGAAAACACTCAGGAAACATGATTTTATTTCAGATAAGGGAAGAAGCAAGGCCTTTTCAGCAAGTGGAGAGTTAGAGGTAAAAAAACCTTTACAGAATTTAGTTTGGAGACAAATTTTAATTGGATGCTCTCAAGTCAAATAGACTCCAAAGCTGAAAGATACCCTTTTATAACATATAATTGGCTTTTTAAACAATGGTTAGTTACCTCTAATTAAGAAGCCCTTGCTTCATTATCATAGCAAGAAGGTATCTTTTGTTCTTAAAGGTTCAATCAGCATGGCCCAATCTAGGTCTGCTTCTCCTAAGCTAGGATAACTGTTTATGGACTTGGTCAGAGCCTAGTTAAGGATGAAGAGAGACTTCTCACCAAAACCTCCAGCTGATAAATGACTATTTTTGTTTTTTGTTTTTTGCCACAACAGCTTATAAAAACAACCTACTAAAGCAAAAATGAACACATAAATAAATAAAAAATGAAGAGTTGTGATGTGGTCTATGGTGTGTTCATCACCAAATGATAGCAAGCACCAAAAATTGGGGTTTGATCATGTGAAGAATTCACAATGGTCATTTTCTTTGTCAAAAGGTAGATTTCATTAGGGGAAGAGATTACACACAGAATGAAGGGATACAATACACACTGGGAATGATAAATATGAAATAGAGTGGGAGACCATATAAAAGACAAGTTTTTCAGTGAAACTCACAATTGCCAAATAGAAAGGAAACACCCCATGAGATTGAGGCATGCCCTTAGCTGTCAGGCTAAATCCTGAAAGGGACTTAGCACTCTAAAAGAGTTATTTAACTGTATGGAGGAGAAGTGGGGTTGAGAAGCATGGTGGAGTTAGGGAAGATACCATGTGACATGGGGAAAGGGAAAAGACACCACAAGGCAGAATGCTATGGTAGGCTAACCCAAAGGAAGGCAGCAGCCATGGAATGAATGGTCCACAAATAGGTTTTACAGGGAAAATTTATAGGGAAAAAAATCTGATTTCAGAAGTTTCAGGGATTTGACATAACTTGGATTTCAGCCTGGACCACCTCCCCAAAGGATGGTACCATGAAGCTAAACTGATCTCTTTCAGAGCCTTCTGCCTGCTTGCTGCAGGGATCAATTCTTTAGTTTCTCTTGGTCCAAAACAATATTCAGAGTCTCTCCCAAGAAATTATTTTATTGACCTAGAAAAAATAACAACAAAATTCATCTGGAAGAACAAAAGGTCAACAATTTGAAGGGAATTAATGAAAAAAAAAAAGTAAATGAGGGTGGCCTAACTATAACAGAGTTAAAACTATATTATAAAGCAGCAGTCATCAAAACCATTTGGTACTGGCTAAGAAACAGAGTAGTTGATCAGTGGAATAGGTTGGGGTCACAGGACAAAATAGTCAGTGACTATTGATAAACCCAAAGACCCCATATTTGGGGATAAAAACTCACTATTTGACAAAAACTGCTGGGAAATTTGGAAACTAGTATGGGAGGAACTAGGCATTGACTCATACCTAACATCATATACCAAGATAAAGTCGAAATGGATTCATGATCTAGACATAAAGAATATTATAAACAAAATAGAAGAACGTAGGATGGTTTACCTCTCAGACCTGTGGAGGAGGAAGGAATTTGCGACCAAAGAAGAACTAGAGATCATCATTAATCACAAAATAGGTAATTTTTGACTATGTCAAGTTAAAAAGTTTTTGTACAAACAAAACTAATGCAGACAAGATTAGAAGGGTAGCAGTAAACTGGGAAAACATTTTTACATTCAAAGGTTCTGATAAAGACCTCATTTCTAAAATATATAGAGAATTGACTCAATTTATAAGAATTCAAGCTATTCTCCAATTGACAAATGGTCAAAAGATATGAGCAGACAATTTTCAGATGAAAAAATTGAAACTATTTCTAGTCATATGAAATGATGCTCCAAATCACTATTGATCAGAGAAATGCAAATTAAGACAACTCTGAGGTACCACTACACACCTGTCAGATTGGCTAAAATGACAGGAAATGATAATGATGAATGTTGGAGGGGATGTGGGAAGACTGGGACACTGATACATTGTTGGTGGAACTGAATGGATCCAACCATTCTGAAGAGCAATTTGGAACTATGTTCAAAAAGTTATCAAACTATGCATACCCTTTGACCCAGCAGTGTTTCTATTGGGCATATATCCCAAAGAGATCTTAGAGGAGGGAAAGGGACTCACATGTGCAAGAATGTTTGTGGCAGCCCTTTTTGTAGTGGCTAGAAACTGGAAACTGAAAGGATGCCCATCAATTGGAGAGTGGCTGAATAAATTATGGTATATGAATGTTATGGAATATTATTGTTCTGTAAGAAATGACCAGCAGGACGATTTCAGAGAGGCCTGGAGAGACTTGCATGAACTGATGCTGAGTGAAATGAGCAGAACCAGGAGATCATTGTACATGGCAACAATACTATATGATGATCAATTCTGATGGACATGGATCTCTTCAACAATGAGGTAATTCAATCCAGTCCCTATTGTTCAGCGATGAAGATAGTCATATATATCCAGAGAGAGGCCTCTGGGAACTGTGTGTGGACCACAACACAGCATTTTAACACTTTCTGTGAATATTTGCTTGCATTTTGTTTTCCTTCTTAGGTTGGTTTTTTTCTCTTTCTAGATCTGATTTTTCTTGTGCAGCAAGATAACTGTATAGATATGTATACATATATTGGCTTTGTCATATAATTTAACATATTTAACATGTATTAGACTACCTGTCATCTAGGGGTGGGGGTGGGGGGAAGGAGGAGAAAATTTTGAAAAAAATTTTTGCAAAGGTCAATGTAGAAAAATCATTCATATGTTCTGTAAACAAAAAGCTTTAATAAAAAAATGAAAAAAAAATTCAGATTCTCATTGTGTGGGATATTCAGGCCCTTATCTTAATAATCAATACTTCAGAGGCATCTCAAGGTATAGAACAAAGTCTTTATTCGGAACTCATGAGTACTGGGCAGTCCCACAATGGATCAAAGTAGTCCAGAGTTGGGAGAGCCAGGGAGCAGTACATCCCTGGCAACTTTATACAGTCCAGAACAAAGAAAGTCCCAAGCCCACCCCTCTTTTCCCTTACATACATTCTAATTGGTTATATATGCTTTACTTTCCTTATTTAGGAATTGGAATGTTGACAACTTATAAATCAGACTATCTTCTACTTTCCCCTCCACCCTGGAAACTGGAACTTAGGCTCACAGGCTTTGTCTAATTTAGTCTATAGTCCTGAGAGATCTTCACTCCAATTGTCACACTCAGTCCCCACTTTTTTTATTTCATAATGTTTTGAAGAACTCTCATCCCAAAATTTTTGCAACAGCCTGTCACTCCTAGTATCGACTTCCTCATCACCAGCATCTTCTTTATGTACTGGGGTCCATCCTTGATGTTGCAGCATTAGCATACGCATTTTGTTCTCATTCCCTAGAATTTCAGCTATGATTTTATCACAGTAACAATACGTATTATACAAGGCAGACAAATTGGTAAAAGTATTACTCCACTTAAAGCAATTAATCCAAACCGTAATACCTGCTTCCACCAGCTACCATTGAACCAGGACCACCATGATGTAATGAACGGAGAACTCCAGGTTTGCACAGGGACGTGTAATAGTTTCCTAATATCTTTGGCAATCTCCTTTACTATTCTCCCATTATTGTCAATCCACATACAGCAAGTAGAAAGATTCAGCTTCCCACACACTCCCCCTTCCTCTGCCAGTAGATAATCCAAAACCAATCTGTGCTATAAGACTGCCTCTCTGGTTTGATTAGTGACAATCTCCAAGACAGCTTGGAGTCAAATTAATCTATTTAAAATACAAATAGGAGTTCTGTATCCCCAACTACCATCTTGATCCCAGGTGACCGGTCCATACTCTCGGATTATTCTTTCAGGTGGCCATGTATCTCCCCATCCATTAGTACCCCAGTCTGTGTTAGGGAAGTATCAATGCTCTGTTTCTCTCGCTCCAAATCATCATATAACTGGATTCCTAAATGATTCACACAATTTTCAGGCAAAAAGAAGAATTTTGGTCTAATTAATCCTGATATTGACATTTCAAGTTGAATGCTGCCAAGCCCATTGGTACCAGGGCCGGATTTGAACTCCCTTTTCATTTCTCCTCATACATTCCGCTATTTGCCAAGGCCCACATGGATAACCAAATAACAATTCATATGGGGACAGCCCAATATCTCGCCAGGGTTTTGTTCTGATTCTCAGTAAAGTCAAAAGGAGACACTTCATCCAAGGTAACCGAGTTTCTATAGTCTTTTAATCTCCTGATTCATCCTTTCTACTTTTCCTGAGGAAGGAGGATGCCATGGAGTATGAAACTCCCAAGTCATCTCTAAGGCTTTCATTAAAGATTGCAAAAGCTTGGCCCTCAAGTGTGTACCTTGATCAGAATTGATGCACTCCACCAGCCCATACCTCGGGATGATTTGTTCTAAGAGGACCTTAGCCACAACCAAAGGGTGACGTGACAAAGGGGATAGGCCTCTGCCCAAGATGTTAAGTGGACCAGCAGGTATTTGAGATGTCCCATAGGGGGCAATTCAGTAAAATCCACCTACATACTCTGAAAGGGTCTGATGCCAGGGAGCCTTCCACCCTGTGGAGCCCTCCAGAGAGCTGTTTTATTCGTCCTACGACAAATAAGGCAACCGTCTACCACTTGCCGGGCTAATGTGTACAACCCAGGTGTTGAACATTTTGTGAGCACCGCATCACACAGGTTTTGGACATCCCAATGGCTACCCTCATGTAGGTATTGAAGTAGATGTCTCATGCCTGCTTTGGTTAGGACCTCCCTTCTATCGGGCAAGAACTAATGACCCTTAGAGTCCTCCTGGGCTCCTAGAGCCTCATCCAGGGTGTATGACGATAGAGGCATGTGCAAAGGTAGAGCTGGTATCAGAACGATCATCTCCTCAGGATCAGCAGGTTCTCCCTTTGCTATAAAAGAATCCCCAGTCTGATGTCCCCTAACATGAACCACAGCTATATATCCTTTTTATTTATTTATTTATTTATTTTTGAAAAGCTATTTTCAAGCCATGGTGTTCAAGTTCACTCCTGACCTCACCCAATACTTGTTCTAAAGTATCTGCATTGACATATGCTGCAAGAATATCATCCATGTAATGAATGATTTGTACTTCAGGGTATTTCTTCCTAATGGGTTTCAATATTTTGTCTGTATACCACTGACAAATGGTTGGGCTATTTTCATACCTTGTGGCAGTACTTTCCACTTATATCTTTTTGCAAGTTCCTGTGGATTGGTAATGTAATTAGGGCTCTAGTTGTTAAGTTCATCTCACAAAATGGACTAGTACAGTAGGGGTTTTCCACTCTGGAACTAAAAATCCCTTAAACAATTACATATCCTTAAATCCAAAATACAGCAATAGGGAACCCAATCAGGATTCTACAGTGATACACAGTAATCATCAATAACCCTCAGTTCTCCTTCTTTCACAGATTTCCTACCCCAACATACATCCTCCACTAGGGCATCTATGACCTAGACTTGCAGGCTGATCTCTCCCTGTAGTAACTATCATCCGCCATCCTCCATTTAGAACCAACACTCACATCAGTGGAAGCTTTCAGGAACCACTTCAGTTACTCCTGAACTTAGCTAAATCTTGAACTCTAATGATTAATTATTGCATAAGCAAGTGACAGGACATTGATCTCAGAACAATGAGCAGGAATCAGAGACCCGCTCCCACCAACTCCCACTATCTGTCTTGGAAACCCAGTTATCCTAGACCAATTTGGCATCTGGCAGCTATAGAACTCCAGCACTGTGGAGGCCTGAAGCTTCAGGGCCCTTGTCACACCATTCCCATTTCAAGCAGTCCAAACCCCAACTCATTTGGGACAAAGGGATGAAGGTCTCATCTTCTGGAGCTGCTTCAGGCTGACAAAGGGACATAGCTAGATCCAGTGGGGTCTGAGTGAAGGGAGCAGATAACTGGTGCTGGCAGCGGCTGCAGCCAGTGCTGAGTGTTAGAATCAGGTCTCAGGTGACTCAGGTTGACCAAGCGGTTGGAATTTTCATCACTTAGAGTCTGAAAGAAGCAACTTTCACAAAAACATTAAAAACACAAGGACTAAAATTGAGCATAAGAGGATATACAAAGTGACCAGACACTAGAAACCCCCCCAGAAAAGGGCTGGGAGGGAGGGATGAGGCTGTCACAAATGCCTCTTGTCCAAATAACCTTCCTTAAGGTAAATACCAAAAACGCTTTCCCAAAATTCTTGCTTTTCTTTCCTCAAAGGACTAGTGTAATGGGCAAAATATTGTGCCCTGCAGTATAATCTCTTCCAGAAAAAGCCCTAAATTCTCACAAGGAAAAACTTTCACACAACTAGTGCAGATGTTAACACAACAATAACAACAACAACAACAAAAAAAAAAAAAACAGAAACCTTTCTACATTGATAGCTGGCAATAATCATTACTTCTGCATTGAATTGTTTGGCTATCAAGAATCCCTTCCTTCCATATAGCACCCATGATCACGAAAAACATGAAAAACACATTGATGTTAATATAACTCTTTGATAAGTAACCAAAGGGGTCTAGGATTGGGGTCCAGAGACCTGACAACCTAGCCCTGACTACCATCAGCATACAATATCTACTCTTCTCACACCAAAAGGGAAGTTTATCTATAAAGAAACTCTAGCCCCAAAAGTTTGTTATAGAAGCAGCCAGAGTCCTACAGAGCTGGACTGCCAATTAAAATATGTACTTTATTGTGTTCTATATCTTCCACTAACCGCTTTCTCTGATTTCCACTTGCTTTGATTACAGAAATTTGTTACAGGAGGAAAAACAGAGACATGGCAATAACACAATATAATCAGTCAAAACTGAGACTTCAGCACATACAGGACACAGGATAAAATAGCCTTAACTCGGTTTTACTCCAGGTAATTGTCCCAGTAACTTACAGAAAGTGGAACTTTAAAATCCTAAACAATATCAGCTACAAGCCCAAGAAAGTTTACCTCCAATAACAAAATCCATTAACCAAAGTTTCAGATAAATCCTAAATAGGCATTTACCTTGACACTATATTGATAACAGTAAGAGATTTGTCCCATGAACTTTCTGGGACTTAACTTTCATAACAAATACATGTTTCATAAGATGAATATTACAGATCAATTTGCTTTAAAAATACCCAATACATAAAAAGTCCAAATTGCATATTGTCCAGAACAGAAACAGTCAGAGACACAAAAGGCAAAAAACTAATTTTCTCAAAATTCCTTCAGATAGTGAATACGATTTTAGGTTGACTCAATACAAATCAATTAAAATTCATACAGAATTTCCTAATTCCACATAAAAGGATTTTTCAGATTTAACATTAATAATTCCTTTTCAAGAATGGAGAAATTACTACATCAACTTCCTCCAATTGAAGAATCCCTACAGTTTTTTTGGGAGCAGCCCCAAACCCATCAGATCAGATTGCATGTAAATGTAGGCTGTTCCTTTAAACAATATAATCAATTGATATTTCAGTCAGCCAAGAGCTGCAGTTCACTAAAAAGGGCGGTTATACCGGACTTAATGGTGGGGGAGGGGAATTAGATTGTCTCCTGAGAAGACTTCCCTTTTTCACTTTGCCTCCCTTCCTCCCCCCCCCACTCCACATGGCATCTCTCTCAACCATACCATGCTTCCAGGCTCCCACTTCTCAAAACTAACTTTTTAGGGTGCCATGCCCCCAAAATCTTATCTGCCAGCCAAAGGCAGATCCCAATCCTCCCTTCTATATCTCCCCTTCCTTTTCCATTTCTCTTAACCCCAGATACTAATTGCTCCTTCCATCTCTTAAAGAAAGGAGGTGAATTAAACCTTCACCTTTGAAACCAAAAGATTCCTTCCCATGTCTCCCCATTCCCAAATACCTTTCTAACCTTTTTTATTATCCTACTTCCTCTTCACTTTCTTCTACATGACTTTTTCCCTCTTTTCAATCTTCCCAAATACACACAAAATACTCTCCCTTCTTTAATCCTTCAATTCCATATCCCATTCACAGAAAGCCATCTCTTATCTCCTGTCTTTTCCCTTTCCTTTTCCTTCAAAACTTTCAAAATTCACTATTTAGTGAACATCTAAATAATTCCACAAAACTCACACACATGTTCAAAATCAAAGTTGACAAAATTCAAAGCATAACTCATAATGCTTACCAATTACCCAGCATGTTTCAGAAGGTAATAGAAATTATCATGACTTTTTCAACAAGCTATTATCAATCTGAAATCAAACACAGCTTTTAAAAAGTTTCTTACAGTATTGATGATGAAATATTTAGACAAATTTCTGAGATCTTATACCCAAAATAACAATCTAGCATACACAAAGCAACAGTAATTATAAAAACCAAATACCCATAAATTCAAAAGGATATGGTTTTTCTTTTCTTCACTTAAATAAATTTCCCAAATCCAATTAAATATTGCAGGCAGACTAATTTACCATTTGATTGTATGTATATATACACATACACACATACATACATATATGCATATATACACACACATACACATATGCAATTTTAAACTGCAGTTTCCAAAACTTTTTCTCCCAAGTTTTTTCTCCAACACTAATTAACATCCACTTTCTTTGTTCTCTCTCTGCCTCTCTCTCCAGGCAGAGTTGTTATCTCTGTAAGAATAATTTATTGCCACTTTATGGCTCTTTTTCCCAATTTTCCTTCTAGCAGGCTTTTGGGGGGGGGGGAACTTCTCCGCTAGAATTTTAAAATAGCCAAACTTTTTCTGTTCCTGCTAGTTTCAAATTAATGCAAACACAACTTCAATAAGAAATTTTAAAACCCAAGCATTTTTAACATTGAAATGACCAATTGCCAAATTTCCCAATCCTTGTTCTTAAAGCTTATCGGAGTTTCCCAAACACCCAGCACACACACACACACACACACACACACACACACACACACACACACCCCAACTATCAGAGCTCCAACAAAACACACAGAGAGATCTCTCAAACACTAATTACACAGACATTTAAGAGACACTCCTCTCAGGAGAGGGGAGTTAACACAAATCAGACAGAGAGACAAATCTCTGACTCACACAAAACTCTGACTCTGCCTCTTTGGCATTGTACTTTGGGATCTCATCCCAATGTTGTAACTGATTCCCTAGAGGACTATCGGTTAAAATTCCCTGATCCTTGTCCTGGTCCTCATTTTTTTTTGGACTGCAAAACTCCCCATAGGAATTCCCTTCCTATACCGGTGTAGGTTACCCTATCACCAAACAGAGCTCTCTCGAGATTGGGCCAAAGCAGTCCAACAAACAACATTTAGAGAGCTAATCTCTCTCTCCCCAAAAGGTCCCTATTCCATCTCGAGTGCTTACCTGGAGCCACATGTGCAGTTTTTCTGGGTCGTGGCCGACACCAGGACCGTTCCTCTCTCTCTCTCTTTCTTTCTTCACTTTCCCTTTGTTCCTGGCTCGGCCCATTAGATTCCCCAGGAGGTGCGAAATATCTCAGAACCAGTGGCCCTTGGACAAAATTGTCTGGTGGTGAGCCTGCCGCTGATCCAAGACCCCCACACCTCCCCAAGGAATCCCTTGGATCCCAGATGAGCCCCCAAAACTGTGTGGGATATTCAGGCCCTTATCTTAATAATTAATACTACAGAGGCATCTCAAGGTATAGAACAAAGTCTTTATTCAGGAACTCATGAGTACCAGGCGGTCCCACAATGGATCAAAGTAGTCCAGAGTTGGGAGAGCTGGGGAGCAGTGCATCCCTGGCAACTTTATACAGTCCAGAACAAAGAAAATCCCAAGCCCACCCTTCTTTTCCCTTACATACATTCTAATTGGTTATATATGCTTTACTTTCCTTATTTAGGAACTGGAATGTTGACAACATAAATCAGACTACCTTCTACTTTCCCCTCCACCCCGGAAACCAGAACTTAGGCCCACAGGCTTTATGTAATTTAATCTATAGTCCTGAGAGATCTTCACTCCAATTGTCACACTCATCATCAATTGTAATCTGCACTAATAGAGGAAATATATCTACTGATGAAATTAAAAATCACTGAAACATAGTAGTAGAAAGGATAATGAAAAAACACATGGTGGGTAAAAGATTACAGCAAGTTAATAATTTGCAGGGATCTCAAGGACAGAGATTCTCATTTTATATTTGTATCCATAGTGCCTCACTCAATGCCTTCCCTGTATTAGACACTTAAGTACTTATTGATTGACCAACTGATTGTGAGGTATTGAGGACATGAATGGCCAAAATGGGTGGTGGATTGCTCATCTAAGAAAAATGAGAGAAAATAGATGGATAATCTCAATGGTATATTTGCACTCTTAATATATAAAAAGAACAATCAAGTGATCTCTAGCAAGTTAAATAGCATTCCTCTGGAGAATGTACAGGAAACCATGCACAAGCATCCTATAACTGAGGAAGTTTGGAGGAGCTGCAATCTGAAGCAGTGGAGCATGTACTCATACTGATGAAGTCCTGGATGCACCAAAATGCCAGAGTCAAACTTGCTTCTTGGAGTTGCAACTAAGTGCTTCTATGTGCCACCCCCAAAAGCATTCATCTCTTTTAGTCCTGTAGAAGCCCTGGCAAGCACACAGCTTCCACAGAGAATTGAGGGCAAGATTCAGTCTCAAGCCACAAGTAGTTAATCAGCTTAACAGAGGCTCTCTCTCTTCTTTCTTGCATGGTAGGATACTTCCAATTTAGCTGCATTCATATTGATCTTGCTCTTCAAATAAGCAGCATACAATATTCCTAACTGCATTTAACATCTTTACAATTTCCCCAAAGACACTATTCAAGTGAATTATTTTAGGCAAAAGTTTATTTAATCATGCTTTAAGGAAGATTAGAATGAAAAGTGGGGAGGGCAGTGAATATCCAATCTTTTAAATGATTAAATTTCCATTGCTCAGTGAAAATATGTATTGTATATATGCAAAACCCAAAAGACATCTGTTTTGACAGGATTTTTAATAAAACCAAACTTTAAACTATATATTTTGATAAATAATAATTTCATTTATCAGGTTTCATTCTTAAATAACTATTGTGAGTACCTACTATAGGTTTTTTTTTTAAGTACTTTAAAAAGGAAAAAATCCTTGAAGGAGATCTGCTTAGAATGTTTGGCAAAGATCCAATCAAACCAATTAATAGTGTATAGATATTTGTCACATTCAAAATATCCTGAATGTTCATTTTTAAAATTCTTATGATTCAATAAAAGAGGAGTCTATCATTGTATTTTGAATTACTTTATCACTTTTAAAGTCAAGATTCATGATATTTGTTGAAGAATTAACAACTCTAACAATGGTTATTTTTTTATGGTCTTAAATGGAGGGGAGAAATCACTTATTCTTTTTTTTTTTTTTTTTTTTTTTTTGCTTTTTGCTGAGGCAATTGGGGTTAAGTGACTTGCTCAGGGTCACACAGCTAGGGAATGTTAAGTGTCT
>JAJPUD010000764.1:367578-408637 GCA_023553655.1 Myrmecobius fasciatus | reverse complement strand
TAGCATGTATTAAATTACCTGTCATCTAGGGGTGGGGGGGTGGGGGGAAGGAGGGGAAAAGCTTGGGGAAAAAAAAGTTTTTGCAAAGGTCAATGTAGAAAAATCATTCATATGTTTTGTAAATAAAAAGCTTTATAAAAAAAAGAAAAAAAGAAAGAGATTGTCAAGAACTTCTTTTAAGCTGGAAGCTAGAATTGGCAGGGACTATAACTGCACAGCATACAACAGAGCTATTTCAAATAGGTCCATGTCCACGGGAGTTTTCAGCAAAGCAGCATCTGAGTGAACAATATCCAACAGAGTTTCTGAAAAGTACATGGTAGATAAAATTTGAAATGACTGAGGAAACAAAAGTTTGAGCTTTGGAACATATAAATTTATTAAGCAACACATGACAATTGCTCAACCAACGTAGACCATGCTTCCTCAGCTTTGGCACTGGATTCTGAATATAGAGGGAGACAGATTTTTATGCATTTAAAACAATTAATCAAATGAGACAAATTAACTAAAAGAAAAAATTAGCCAGTGTTCAAAATTAGGTATTTTTATTTCTAATTGGATGAAAAATTGGGGAATTTGGGGAATTTCCAAGTTGGGAGTGAGAAAGCAAACAGGTGCAATTCCCTAAAATCAAAAAAAAAAAAAAAAAAAAAGCGATCCACTGCCCCCAAGTGTCTATATTCAATAAAGGGAACATGGTAAAAATAAGTGATTGACCAGTATGGGACCAATTTTCAGATAAGACATATTGATTCCTTGAGATGTATAATTGTGAAAAAACTCCTTATATCAATCATACTGGGTTTCTGTTCAGCACTGACTCCATCTTTTGATTCTTCTCTTGATCTAACTCTTGATCTAACCCTTTCTATTGAACTATGGGTATAGTCTAATCTCTGTTTTATGAGAAATCTCTACTCAACTGTGGGAAGTGTTTGAACCTAGCTGGAAAGTTGCACCACCTCTATCTGCTACATAGAGACCCTTAATGACTAGCTTAAACATTCAATGAGAATTTGTTGTAAAATGATATTATGAGCTGCAGATGAATAAAATAGTCTTTTAAGCTAATTGGATTGTAAAAGGAGTACACTTGAACTTTGAAACGTCAATTGTCAAATTTGATGGTTACCTCAGGAACAAAGGCTATCACATTCTGATCTATCTTACTATTGAACTAAACCAAGCTCAGAATCAGCTTATTTTCTTGAGTATAGTTATAGTTGTTATATATGTACCTATAATTTGTGTATATTTGTAATAACTTCAGAAAAGTACTCCTCTTGCCCAACAAATTAGCAACATATCTAGTTCCTTTTACAAATAATATTAAAAAAGTAAAACAAAACAAAAATTTTAAAATGATTTTCACTTAATTAGTATTATATCTTATGAGCATGAAAGCATTTTTAAATGTGAGATCAATAGCCATAGTTCAGTCTCATTTTTTCTATTTGCAATGTACACTTAATTCTTATTTCTCAAAGGAAGTCTCTGAACATATAATGAATAAGTATTGCAAATATAAGCTTTGTTTCTAATTTAAAGGAACCATCGGCTTTTTCCTAGATTGCACATTTCTAATAGCTTACAGGTCATTGTGAATTTACATATTTTAAATTAAATATTATTATATCATCTTTTTTCCAGTATACATATTTGAATGTATTGATAGAGACATATGGGAAAAGAGAGAGAATGAGATAGAAAATGAAAATGGATTATCAAACAATGTGAGTGGGAAATTTTGTTTTGTTTTATTTTTTTAAGCAACCAAAGAAATGTATATGAAATTGAAACTATCAATCAACCACAATAAGAAATACTAAGAAACCCAAAACTGATGTCAAAACTAAAATAAGCTATTTGGTCGTCATATTTGAACTTGATTTTAAATCAAGATCAAAGACCTTCCTTCAACTACAGGAAGAGGTCTTTTTTTATTCTATTCTTCCAGTGAAAACACAGAATATTTATGACGGTTTCAAAGACTAATAGAAAATAGGGGTTATGTTTTTTTTTCCTTTTATGGAAATTGAAACCCCTTCATAGTAGGTTATCCTGTAGACCAAGTAGCCTTCCTACTTAGAACAAAAACCTTCCACCTCAAGTCTTCACAACATGAAGAAAAGGGAATTAAATTAGAACACTAGAGGGCAACATTGTCACTCAAATGAATGAATGTTAGGAGACCCTGGGGATATAAAAAATTCCTCCAGACTGTCTCTCCTTCAAGAAAACTGACACATGCTGTGAGATAATTAGCATTTTATTAACATTTTTCTTCATTTCTCCAATGTCTTAAAGAGGGACCATGTACATGAATATATAAACAATTATGATATTATGTCCTTATTTTGTATTTTCCTTTGCTATACTTAAAAAAAAAAACCTTAATAATAACAAAAATAAAGTTTCATTTCAAAACTAGGTAAATCTTTTTGTAAGGCAATTGTAGAGGAAAAGTAGAACTCACCAGATATAGTGACTAAATTTTCAAACATTGTACTAGATGAAGCATTGCCCTGATGTCTTGGCTTGGTTGAAAGTTTGACTCATTTTCTAATTTTTTTTTTTTTTTTTTTTTTTTTTTTGGTGGCAGTGATGTGGCGATAGCATAGTTAACACCAGGTCTTAGAAGCCTGATAAATTATATTTTCTCTCAAAGGAAATTTTCCCCCAGGTAGCTAAAATTAAAAAAAAAAAAAAATCTGGGGTCACATGTCATAGTGGAAAGAGTTCTAGATTGGGAATTAGAAAATGTTAGTCTTTCCTCTGTCTCTAATTGTATAACTTTGAGTGAGTCAGAAATTCTCTCATTCTCAGTTTTCAAGTCTACAAAATGAGGGGAATTAGACCAGATGATATTCTAATTTAAAAATTCTGTGATTTTCCAGATACTTAATTTTTTCTTGGAATTTGGAGAAGTTCATGATTACTCTATATGAAGTGTATAAGACTGGAGTAGTCAATGAATTCCCTGTAGAATTGAATTTAACAAATTGTCTATATGTTAGGAATTGTAAAGGCTGACCCATAAGTTATAGTGAAGTTTTAAATTTACTAAAGTTACACTAAGACTTTTGAAATAACTAGAACTGATACTGGTTACTTTGTTCATTGTAAGTGAAACCTAGTTATTTTACCTAACCCGTGGCTTCCTCAAAAAGCAAAAATTATGTTCAAACAGAAATATATAGTGATACTCTAGCTTCTTAATATGTTTCAATCTTTTAAAATATGTATATGCATATGAGAAATAATAAATCTCTTCATTAAAAGGTAATAAATTTTATAATGTTATTTTTCCCCTTTTTATATCCTTCAATTACAAATGAATCAAAATATAAAATTCAAGTGATGATAAAGATTTATGAATCCTGTTATTTATTAATTCATTCAACAAATATTTATTTAAAATCTATTCATAACCTAGCTAGCTTAGAATAGTCTCATGGAGGATGTTTCATTTGATCTGGGTCTTGATTGATGTGAAGGATTTGAGCAGTCAAAAATGAAAACTGTTCCAATGACAATAATATAAGCAAAGGCAGAGATAAGAATATTGAATTGGGCAAATGGATTAAAAGTAAAATGAGATAATATTGGAAAGATAAATGAAGGGGGGGATGGATTTTGATGCCAAGTTGAGTATATGGGGCTCTTTTTCATAGATAATGAATAGTTACTGACTCTCCTAAGAAACTGAATTAGAAGGTATATATAAGAAATTTTAGTCTGTGATAGAGTGAATTAGAAAATGAAGAGACTGGAGGGGGGATTCTAGAAAGATGGCAGAGCAAGTCTGTAAATCTCAAGTTCTCCAGATTTTCCCCAGAAAGCAAATTTGAGCCTCAGGGTGGTGAAAGATCAAGAAGACTGGAGGCAGAACCAGGGTTGGAGGTGGGGAGGTGGAAGGGAGGGGGAGGTTAAGTAATAGCAAGACAAGGCAAGGTAAGGAGCAGATTTATAGCAGAAAAGTTAGCAGGGATAGGAAGGAAGAGATAAGTCAAACTTAAAGATGCAATTTAACAGAGAAATCTACATTATACAACAGCTATACTGGTGCTGTTTTAGTTGCATGTTTGCAGGTAGGTGGATGTGTGTGTGTGTATACATATATAACACATTTATGTGTGTGTGTGTGTGTGTGTGTATATGTGTATATATATATGTGTGTGTGTGTTGCTCTCTGTATATATGTGTATAGATGTATGTGTGAATGGGTCTGTGAGTGAGTGTAAATATATATGTATGTATGTATCTGTTATATATATATTTATATTTATATGTGTATTTATATATACATATAGCTATATAGATATAGATATATCTGTGTTATATATATATATATATATACATATATATATATATGGGAGGGTGTAGGGAGGGCATGGGAGTAGGAGTGTGTGTATGTATATGTCTATATATACATATGTAAATATGTATATATATATATATAGTATGCCTATATCTATATATGTATGTATGCATATAACATATCTGTGTTTAATTATAGTCTGCTTCGGGAATAAAATAAAATAAAAATAAAAAATGTGAGCAGCAGAAAACAAAAGAATAACATACAAGGAAGCAAAAAAAAAAGATGAGACATTCATGAATATAATTTTTCTACTATTGTATATCTTTTCTTGAATTGGTAATTTATTGTTATATATTTTGAATTCTCATTGATGTTCTGCTGGGCACTTGACAATATTGTTTTGTTTTGTTTTCCTTTTCTGTTTTTCTTTAAAAAAACAAAAACAAAAACCCTAAAATAAAATTTTTAAAAATTTAAAGAAATAAAAGGGGCATCTAGGTGGTGCAGTGGATAGAGCACCAGCCCTGAAGTCAAGGTACCTGAGTTCAGATCTGGCCTCAGACACTTAAGCTAGCTATATGACCCTGGGCAAGTCACAACTGCCTCAGCAAAAATAATAATAATAATAATATAAAATAAAATAAACAAAGAAGTATTAAGAAAAAGTGAAGAGACTGCATATTGGGAGCCAGTTACAAATTTTTTGTAATAGTTTAGATAAGAAATAACAAGGATCTGGAATCATATCAGGAAAGAAAGAAAACAACTAATGGAAGAGACATCTTGAAAGGTAAATAAATAGGATTTGGCAAGTGATTGGATGATGGGGATGAAGGACACAAAACACTCAAAGATGGCAGATTTCAAGCCTCACTGAGCAGAGAAGGATGATATTTCTGATCACAATGAATAGAAATAATATAGAAGGCAGCATGGTGAGTGGCACAATGAACAGAGCTCAGGGCTTAGAGTCAGGATGACCTAAATGCAGATCCAGCCTCAGATATCAGCTGTGTGACTCTGGACAAGTCACTTAACTCTGTTTGCCTTAGTTTCCTCATCTGTAAAATGAACTAGAGAAGGAAATGTCAAAACACTCCAGAATCCTTGCTAAGAAAATTCCAGGTGGAGATGCAACTGAGGATTAACCAAATGACCAGACAACATAACAGAGTAGATAGTGGACAGAGAGAGAGCTGGCCTTGGAGTCGGAAAATTGTGAGACTTTGGACCAGGCACTTAAGCTCCCAGTGCCTGAAATAAATATCTAAGATATTTATTTAAGAGGAGGTGCCAATCTGCATTGACAGTTTCTTCATTGGGAGTTCCTTATTCCAATGAAATCAAAGATCCAACCCCAAAATTCTAAAAGATAGTTGTAGGTTGAGCTTCAGGTGGCAGAGAGGAATAGAGATCATTCAGTTTCAAACATGCTGAGTTGGAGTTGTCTAGTGTCTAGTGTCACCTCAAGCTGTCATTCTGTTTAAAACAAATTTTGAGCCTGAAGATTTGAGAGAAAAATTAAATTCCTGGTCATAGAATATTAAATAATGAAATGGTCTTCAATATCATTTAATCCATATGAACTCCTTATTAAAGAGCTCTTTAGTCAGATTTGGTACAATGGTATAATAAGTACCACTGAAAATGGATGGTGGGAATTTCAAATAGCAATATCTAGGCCACTCTTTGCCTTCACCAAAAAAATAGGAAGCTGACTACCTACCTATGAGAGATTCAATGCAATTTAACATGATCATTTTTTTAATTTATTTTATTCTGACCTTAAATAAAATAAGTATTTTCATAACATAATAGAATAAAAAAATGATTGCATGTAAAAATGAAAACCTATTATGTATGACTTGCTATTCTTTTTCAATATATAATGAAGTAAATATTTTTTTCTTTTTTTCCTCCCCTCCTTTTGAGATAGCTCCCAGTAGACACAAATGTGTATTTATATACACACACACATACATATAAATATATGTAATATCATTCTATACTAAAGTTTTTTGACTGCCTCAAAATCAGTGGTAAACTAGAATAAAAGATAAAATTACATTTAATAAGCATATATTGAGCACCTCCTCTATGCTCTACATTGTCAAGGTGGGGTACTAAAAGAAATATCAACCTTATTTTACAGATAAGGAAATAGTCTCAGAGAGGTCATGACTTGCCTAATATTTTTCAGTTGGTACTCAAATTTGAACTCAAATCAGGTCTTCTGACTCTCAAGAGATTTTTCTTCTATATCTTCTTGTTTCTGATAGCATTATCTAGAATAACCTGCAATTTCACTATTATAGAGATTATCCAGAAGAAAACTTCCTTTATTAATAGAGATCATCACCTGTTCTGCAATTTACACAGTAATTTTAGAAAATTGCCTGGGGTACTGAATTTCTAAGTGAGTTACCCAGGTCACACAATCAAATTGCCTAAGAGAAAGGAGGTGAATCAATATTTTCCATAGACTAGTTCTCTCCATTCACTATCTAATAATATCAGACACAGAATAAAATGGATGCCTGATATAGACTTAGTGATTTAGAAAACTATAAATAAACATTATATATTTTTAATTGTATCTTTTTTTATTTTGTTAAACATTTCCAATTGTATTTTAATCTGGTTCCCACAGTGCAAGGGAATTGGCATGTTGGCTCTCTGCATAGTTATTTGTCAAGAAACTAGAAAATGAAAGATTCGGATCTTTACAGTTGTCCATTGTTTGCATATCATGAATACAAGTTCTGGTGGACAGAAAAATATGACATTGAGAATAAATCTTTCTGTCCCTAGGGAAACCACAGATATAGCAGTAACTATGTAAATGGCTTAGAAAAAGAAAAAGTAAAAATTCCTTTTATTATGTATTCATATATGTTAACAAATCAGTAGATCCAATTCACATTATCTCTCCCACGCATATATCAGGCAATTCTTAGGGAAAATATTAACCTGTGAAAATGATGATCTAAAGGGGCTTACAGAATATAAAAAGCACATTATCAGATCTTAGCATCTTTATAGGGACTTTTCTTACTAGGAGTTCTTAGCCAGAGATCATGGATTTCAGAAGGTCATTGAACCTGAGTAGGAAAATATTTACAGTTTTTAATATATTGGTTTATTTTGCAATGCTAGATATTTTATATTAAACATTATTCTGAGAAGAGGGTCATAAGTTTTATCTGACTGTTTAAGTGAGGTATGACATTAAAAAGATTAAGAATATCTGCTTTAGCATGTTAAATGTAGAAATAAAGTATAGAAGAATTGTAGATGTTTAATATATATTGGATTATTTGCTACCTAGGAGAAGGGGTGGGAGAAGGAAGGGGTAGGGGAAAGGGTGGGAGAAAAATTGGAACACAAAGTTTTTCAAGGGTGAATGTTGAAAACTATTTTTGCACATATTTTGAAAATAAAAAGCTATTTTTAAAAAGTTATCTGCTTTAAGCTATCAAATGAGTATGACTATTTATTTGGCTACTGGAAATATCTCTATAGTCCTCCCATCAAAATCAAGAATAGATTACAGAAATGCTTAATGGGCTATTAAGACTTGAAAAGATCATATTAGGTCTTTCTAAATGTTTTCCCTGGTCTTAAGAGAAATGTGGACTTGGCTTCCAAAGGATAATCATAAGTCAATCTTGAGAGGAATATTACAGTTCATCAGAAGAATCCTGGGACTAGTCAACAAAGGCTTTAAATATTATCATTCTATAGTCCAAGGTCAAATAATAAGACCACTTAAGGGAGGCAGGAACTACACCAAGATAACTGCTTAGAAGAAATAGTTGTTTCCTTTCTGATTTTGTTTTATGGTTGCTGTTTTTAAGCAATTCTTAAAAGCTAAGTCAAGACAGCTAACATGATGTAACAGATGGAAACCCAGCTTTGAAATATGGAGTACCCATATTTAAGTTCTGTCTTGATATATGAAAATTGTGTGACTAAGGGCAAGTCCTATAACTTCCTACTGCCTCCAAAAGACTTTCTAAGACTCCTATACAGGAGGGTTTCTGATTTGCATTGATAAAGGGAATTTCCTCTCTGGGGTTTCCCTAAACTGATGAAATCCCGATCTTTAAAAAAATCTAATTATTTCATTATCTTTTTATGTGTATCCCTAGAAACCAAGAACATATTTGTCCTCATAGGCATCAATCACTAAGCAGAGCTAATCAACTCACTTTTCCTGGGTTTGTTTGTTGCCAAGTATGATGATTTGGAAAGGACAACAACAAAAATCTGCTAATAGGGAATTGATGGCCAAAATAAGTAGGGAAGCAATAATAGAGTACTGAGTTGTCTTTGATGAGTCCAAGTACCTAACCCAGATAAACTACAGCCTATTGTACCCAAAGGACTGACAGGAATGATAGTTTAGCCATTTGTTGTCAGCAGTACACAGTGGTTCATGCTGGCCTTGGAGTCAGAAATATGGTTTTAAATCTTGCTTCAGACTAGAAGTGTGATTCTGGACAAGTCACCTAACCTCTCTCAGCTTCAGTGTCTTCATCTGTAAAATGGAAATAATTATAGTACTTACTTTCATTTAAGGATCAAATGAAAAAATAAATAAAGGATATAAAGTATTTTCCAAATCTTAAATATTAATTGCCATTATTATGACAGGGAAAAGGTAACACTATCAATTTTCATAAAAAGGGAATGAAGTCTAAGACCAATATAAACCACTATAGGCCAGTGGGATGGATTTTAATTCCTGGTAAAATTTATAAATATATAATTCCTAAAGGATGCACTCCTATGACACAACTATGTGGTGAGGTAAAGAAAGCACCGGCCTGGAATCAAAAGGATCTTAATTTTCAATCCAGCCTCAGACACTGTTTTTTTTTTTCTTTGTTTTTTTCTTCAATAGCATTTTATTTTTCCAATTACATGTAAAGATAGTTTCCAATATCTACTTTTGTAAGACTTGGAGTTCCAAAATTTTTCTCCTTCCCTTCATTACCTCCCCCTTCCCCAAGATAGTAAGTAATCTGATATAGATCATACAGGTACAATCATTTTAAACATATTTGCATATTTGTTATGTTGTGAAAGAAAAAATCAGTACAGAAGGGAAAAAATACAAGAAAGAAAAACAGGAGTGAAAACAGTATGTTTTGATCTGCATTCATTCTCCATAGCTGTTCCTCAGATTGCAGATGGCATTTTCCATTCCAAGTCTATTAGAATTAAACACTAGGTTGTGATCCTGGATAAATCACTTAACTCTATTTGTCCTTCATCTATAAAATGATCTGAAGAATGGCAAACCACTCCAGTATCTGCCAAGAAAACCCCAAATGGGGTCACAAAGAGTTGGATGTGACTGAAATAAGTGAACAACAAAAGGCACACTCCTTGTATGAAAGGCAACCAAAAAAAAAGCAGTGATTCTCCCAAAGCCAGAATGGTTTCGTCAAAAAAAGGTCATGACAAACTAAATGGATTTTCTGACAAATTAATGAGACTGGTGCATAAGGAAAGCACTATATTTGTAGTACAGAAATTTAAAATTGCACCAAGGTATATGAAAAATGTTCTCATATTTTTGTAAAGCATATCAAGTGATGATGGCTAGGCAATGGTAATACAATAACATATTCAGGCCTAAAAAATAATTAAGGGTACAATAACACCTTTGTGGAGAATGCCTTTGGAGTACTCCAGGAGTCCTGACATAGACTTTGCTGCTTGTCATTGTCAAGCAACTATAACAGACAATAAAAAGCCAGGAGTGATAACTAACATATTGGAAGGCAGAGTTAAGATCTAAAGACAACTGGAAATTTAACAGAGCTAATTATAAAGGAGTGTTTGAGTTAAAAATAAAGTGTGAAATGAGATGATCTAATTAGCTAGCATTTGATCTGAAAAAAAAATCTAGAGGTTTTCATGGATTAAAAGGTCAATATGAGTCAACAATGTGATATGGACTTTAAAAAAGTAAATATGATCTTAGGCTTTGTTAAGAGACCATATCTAGGGAAGTGATAGTTATGCTAAATTCTGCTCTTGTCAGATGACATTTTAATTAAATTATAAGCATCTATGAGATGATACAGACAAGTTCCAATGATCTCATGATGAAGAGAGTCATCTACATCCAGAGAGAGGACTGTGGGAATTGAGTGTGGTTCACAATATAGCATTTTCACTCTTTTTGTTATTTGCTTGCATTTTATTTTCTTTCTCATTTTTTTTCCTGTGTTATTTGATTTTTCTTGTGCAGCAAGATAGTTGTATAAATATGTATTCATATATTGGATTCAACATATATTTCTAACATGTTTAACATATATTGGACTACTTGACATCTGGGGAAGGGGTTGGAGGAAGGGGAAATTGGAACACAAGGTTTTTCAAGGGTTAATATTGAAAGAGTATCCATGCATATGTTTTGAAAATAAAAAGTTTTAATAAAAAAAAAAAAGAATTGTAAGCATCTTATGTCAGGAAGGAAGGGAGGGAGGGAGGAGGGAGGGAGAAAAGGAGGGGGAAGGATGGAGGGAGGAAAGGAGGCCATCAAGGGACATATAGATATTCCAGGCATTTTGCTAAACACTTCACAAATATTATCTTATTTGAACCTTACAACAGCTCTGGAAGGTAGATATTATTGTTATTATCATTTTATATTTGAGGAAATTTAGAAATTAAGAGGTTGAGTGACTTCCCAAGAGTCACACAGATAGTAAGATACTTTGAAGAGTTTTCACCTGAAGTCTTCCTCTCTCCAGGACCAGCATTCTATCCATTGTACCACCTAGGCCTAGAATGATGAAAACTTCCTATCAATTACAGCTATCCAAAGTACTGCCTCCAAGGGTGATAGCAACCCTTTCTCCATATGTCTTGAAGTTTAAAACTGCAACTTGTCAGGTACATTGGTGAGGAGATTCTTACTCCCATAGAAGTTGTACTAAATAGTCCCTTTCAACTCAGAGTTTGTGTGATTTTATTACTCCTCTACCTCCAAGATATGGCACAGTTACCTACAGGAATATTAAAGATTCATTTTAAAGTAATGGGGAAGTCAAAATGACACGTTTAGAAGTTTAAAAGACAAAGATGTGGAGTAGGGGGGAATGAAACAATGGGAAGAATCTGAGATTGTAATTCGGAGACATTCCAGGTTCTAATGAAAGTCCTGCCAGAAATTACCTGTTTCTGTTTGAGCAGATCCCTTAAAATGGGTATATAGGTATCAAACACATATTAAGGCACTTTTATGTGCCAGAACCTGTCCTAAGTTTTGGGAATACAAAAACAAGCCTCTTCCCCCAAAAAAAGAGAGAGACAGCCATTCTGGAGAGTAATTTGGGACTGTGCCTAAAGGGCTATAATGCAGTATATCCTTCGATCCAGCAATGTCACTTCTGGGCCTGTATCCCAAAGAGAGTATAAAGGAGGGAAAAGGGCCCACATGTGCAAAAATATTTGTAGCAGTTTTTTTTGTAGTGGCAAGAAACTGAAAATGAGTGGATGCTCATCAGCTGGAGAGTGGCTGAATAAGTTATGGTACATGAATGTTCTGTAAGAAATGATGAGCAGGCTGATTTCAGAAAAGCCTGGAAAGACATTTCAACTGATGTCCCAGTGAAATGAGAAGAATCAAGAGAACACTGTACATAAAAGCAACAAGATTATGTAATTATCACTTGTGATAGACTTAGCTCTTCTCAACAATGGTGATTCAAGGCAATTCCATTACTCCTGGGATGGAAAATGCCATCCACATCCAGGGAGAGAACCATGGAGACAGAATACAGATTGACACATAATATTTTCTTTCTTTTTTTTTTTCCTTCTTCTTTATGGTGTTTTTTCCCTTTTGCTCTGATTTTTCTTTCACAAAATGACTAATATGGAAATATGTTTAAAATTATCTTATATGTATAATCTATATCAGATAGTTTGCTGTCCTGGGAAGAAAAGAGGTAAAGGAAGAAAGGGAGGAAAAATTGGAACTCAAAAATCTTAGAAAAATGAATGTTAAAACTATCTTTACATGTAATTGGAAAAATAAAATACTATTGAATTAAAAAAACAAACAAACAAAGAATGACAAAGTCTAGATGGGATGAGTTGTGATCTCTAGTAATGAAGGGATTATCCAAACAAAGGAGACCATGAAGCCCTAGAAGGGCAGGCAGCTGGGTGGCACAGTAGACAAAGTGCTAGATCTGGATTATGAAAGTTTCATCTTCCTTAAATTCAAATCTGACCCAGACACTTACTAGATGTGTGACCCTGAGCAAGTCACTTAACCTCTTCCTGTTTAGCTCAGTTTTTGTTTGTTTGTTTTTTTCATCTGTAAAATGAGTTCAAGAAGGAAATGGCAAACCATTCCAATATCTTGGCCATGAAAACCCCAAATGGGATGAGGAAGAGTCAGACATGACTGAAAACAAGTAAACAGCAACAAAAAATGGAACCATGGAAGTAAATGTTTAAGAGCGATGACATCTTGTGCTGCATGTAAACTAATACTGGAAAAAAATGAAAAGTAAAATGAAAAAGGGGAGTCACATTATTATATCCATCAATCATGCCATGACATTTGTCTTTACCTGTTAAAGATATTCTACATTATATTACACACATATATGAAATAAAGATATTCTGTGTTATATTATCATTTTTATTCCATATTCCTTACTTAATGTTGTTTGATATCATTCACTTCAATATTTTTGATTTAATTATCCAGCAATATTCTGGATATTAGACTCTAAAAGTATACATACATTTTTAAAGTTTATTATGTATTATAACATTTTCTCCTTCACTTTCTTAAGTGCAGACAATCCATAAAATAATAACTCCAACCCTGATCTTTAGCATTTGCCAGATTCTGAGGTATTCAGTAACACTAAAAATTTAACAATTGGTTGTCAAGGACTGTTTTGAGCTGTCTCCAGCACCTCTTCACATTTACCTGTGCACATACTATTTTCTGCAGTAGAATAGAAGCTCCTTTAGACATGGACCGCTTCATTTTTGCATCTGAGAAAGAGGTTATGTGACTTGAATCATAAAGCTAGTTTGCACAGTATATAGATTTCTGGGCTTGGAATTAGGAAGACTCATCTTCATGAGCTCAAATTCAGCCTCAGACACTTACTATGTGATCCTGGGCAGGTCACTTAGCCCTGTTTGCCTTAGTTTCCTTATCTATAAAATGAACTGGAGAAGGAAATAGCAAACAATTCTAATATCTTTGCCAAGAATGCCCCAGATGGAATCAAGAAGAGTTAGACATAACTGGAAAACACCTGAACAACAACTTCCTGACTCCAGATCTAGCTTTCTATCCATTGGTTCACCAAGCTGCTTTGCCCAAGGCAGAATATGAACCCAAATTTCCTAATTCCAATTCCAGTGTTCCCTTAATATACCAGAATATCCTTGTAGATTTTGACTTGAGTCCTATTAGGAATCAGTCTTCCAATTCTTTAGAATGATAGAGAGAGCAGTAGCACTGGGAGAAAAAGGGAAGACTCCACCTTATCAACCATTTTCCTCTCTCTAGGGCTACAGATTCTCATGCTTGCCTAGCCTGAAATAGCCTCATCAGTCTCACACATGCATGCCAGAAGCTTACCAGTCCAAAGCACAGTTACAAGAAGTTGAAAAACTTGAAGGGATTTGAGTGTTACATAAGGGGCATGTTATAGGATCTTAATGTCTCCCTCTGGGAGATTATCCTTCTATAAGATCCTGACCAGCCAGGACTGCAGGCAGGGCTGCTGTAAACACAGCCTTAGGGCAAACAGACCTTTGCTAGTGGCAAGGACCCAGGCAGGGCAACTGCTCAAAAACAACTAAACTCATAAGCAATCCAGACCAGCTGTCTCAATAGCCTTGTGCATTCCTGGGAATCAAGAGTGGTAAAAAAAAAAAAAAAAAGTGGAATTGGCTGGTGTGAGGGCAGGAGTGTGTTGTTCTTTTTTTCCTTTTCTTTTTCCCCTCCTAATTAATAGTCTTTTTTTCTCTTCCTCCTATCTCTCTCCTACTGGAAAAAAGAAAATAAAAAGAAAACTCTTGTAATAAATAAGTATAGCCAAGAAAAACAAATTCCCATATTGGATATATCTAAAAATGTATGTCATGCTCTATGACCTCAGTCTGCCACCTCTCTGTCAGAAATGGGTCAAGTTCCTCATCATCAGTTCTCACCATGTTTCATGAAGTCTGAAGGACTGATGTCTTGCCTTCCTCCCAATATCTCCTATACAAAAAACAAGAGATTTAACTATGTATTTCCTACCTTAATATCATATTTCTCAGTTACCAACTAATGAGAAAGACACTAAAAAATCACAATCCTGTTCCAGAAATGGGATAAAAAGCCCAAAAACAGATTCTGAAAGTAATCCAATCTCTTTTTTTTATGCTATCTTTCCCATCTTTGTTACAGGTAAATTTATTTTCATCATTTATTAAGTGTCAACCATCCACCAGGCAGTCTACAATGTGGATGGGAAGAAAACACTGAAACATTCTCTGCCCTCAAGAAGCTTATATTCTATCAAAAGAGACAATACACATATAGGTATTTATATAGAGATATCTGGTGATTGGAAGAAGGGAGACTGTCCTAGTAGCAAGGAGGACCAAGAAAAGCTTCCTATCATACTTAAGCTGAGTCTTGAAGGAAAGTAGGAATTGTATGAGGCAAAAATGAAGGAAGAACACTCCAGGCACATGGGATTACCAGTATGAGGCATAGAGATGGGAAACAAAATGTGTAAGGAAAAGTAAGAAGGCAAGTTAACTAGATTATAAACAGCGTGAAGGGGAGCAATATATCATCAGGTTGCAAAGTAAATTTAAGACCAGGTTGTGAGAGACTTCATATGACAGAGGCATTTTTATTTACCCCTAGAAATAATGGGTAGCCCCTTAAGTTTATTATAGGATAATGACATTACTCAAGAAAAATCAATTAAGTTGTTCTAATAGAGGCTAGCTTAAAAATATGCTAGTCTTGTGGCAAGGTCCAATTAAAAGGCTATGGCAATAACTAAGGCAAAAAAAAAATAATGATGATGATGAGCATTTGAACTAGGCTAGTGATTGAATCATAATTCCAGGATGGGTTTGGTCTTAACCATGACTATTGCCTAATTTCTGCAACTGAAAGAGAGGTGTGTGCTTTAGTGTGGATGAAAAGCTCCATTAGCTTTTATTTTCCTCACCACTTACTAAAATCAGTGATTCTAAGGACTAATTTTTCAATCCCCAAGATTCAAAAGATGCAGAAAGATGATCACTCAAGGGATCAAAACGGTCCAATTCTTTGCCAAGACTAGTGGGCTATTCAAATTGATTGGTAGCTTTGCTTTACCCTAAGTATTAATGGCTTATGTTAGTTGAGACATAAACCAATTTCGTTGACCAGTCAAAGGGTATAGAGGTCATTTGAAATGACCATGAATTCATGGTCAATTTTACCAAATCAGAGTGATTTTAATTGGTACACTTAGATTGTGAGTCAAAATATATGTATGTTCCCGTATTAGTTTCTTAGTCTAGTACATTTTATTTGCTATCCTTAGATAGCAAAAATCCTAGGCTCCTATCTTATTACCTTAAATGGAGATAGATGCTGCTGCAAAGTGATCTTATTAAACTGTCATTTCCATGGTTAATGATATCTCTTTTGTCAAGAGGTGATTAGTATTATGTAAATTTCCGAGATCACATCTGAATGCAGGTCCTCCTGACTCCAGGGTCCATGCTCAATTCACTGCACCACCTAGCTGCTCCAAATGATATCTCTTTTGACAAGCTTAATTTAAGCAGGGTTTTCTCACTATTCACAGATTACCTTCCCAGTATTGTGTGGGGTATCACACAATCTCCTTCCCTATATTTAGGAATTAAGAGAGTAGAATCACCATTGTTTAGTATGTTTTTTTTTTCCTTTCTGGTAAATTTGCTATTCAAATAGTCTCTAGATACTGCCCCAGAATACAGAGAGGGAAAGGGGAGGTGCTTCTAGTAATCCTTTCAATGGAAAGTTCATAGTTTTTTTTCCTTTGTTTATTTTCAGAGAGGATTCCTGATTCCTTGCTTTGGCTTTGATTATCCCTTCTTTAGAGAATTTTATCTATCATTGGGAACAAGGTTTATCTGCCTCTACATTCTCCTTAAGTTATCGCAGTGACTATAATGCTTACTATAGGAGATAGGTCAAAAGACCCAAAGTTTAAAATACTATAACATGAGCATCAGTGTTAATCTTTTCCATTTTTTCAAAGTCCCTCCATCTCTCAAGTTATTCACTACAATGTCTTTGCATACACTATATTTCAGACAAACTGTCTTGCTCTCCATGATCTACTTTTATAGTTTCTTCTCCAATGTCAGAGTATTTGTTTATACCATCCCTTCCCATGCCTGCAATGATTTTTCCACCTTACCTCATCCCATCTCAGTCTATTGAAGCTCCTTTCCTTCAAAGCCCAATTCAGGTGCTATTCCTTCTATGGGGTCTTCCCAGACCACTCTTTCAACAAACACACAAGAAAGATGCTAGTTATAACTTTCTGTTCAAATATCTTCCAGAATTGTATGTATTTCACACTCTATTTTTCATGAGATATTTATGGGTTTGAGAAGGGACATATGTGTATTTTTCCCCTATTATTAGAATGAAAGTGTTTTGAATAAAAGGCCTAGGCCTCATACATGCATACATACAGATGTGAAATATTTAATGTTTAACACAGTGCCATGAACATAACAGGTATTTTGTTGAATGAATGAATGAATCTCTCCAGATCATTTCTGAGAGATTTTACCTGAAAGAATGATTCACTTTCCCTGCTTCTTTGTTCTTTGAATTCTCTACAAAACTATGGATTTTCATATTAGGCCATTGAAAGAACTAAATTTAAAACAATATAATCTAGACTTGAATAGATGCCATTAAATCTTTTGCCTGCTTCATGAGAGATGCCTTTTCCTCTAGCCTTCATATAGTCTGAATTTTTTTCATTTGTCTCTTGTATTATTTCAATCTAATTCTTCATTGAAGTTATTACAGAACTTTTCCACTCTCCTCAAGACCACTGTGATATTTGCCATCAGTTCCTAGATTAAGGTGTCCAGAACTAGACCTTCAAATAGTATTTATTTCTTCTTAGGCACTATGCCTACAATGTAGATAGCTGCCACAATTAAATAAGTTACCTTCATAAAAACTTTGTAGTCCAAACATTTGGGTTGCATACAACTAGTACATCATTTTTATTAATTACACTTCTTTTTTTTCCACTTAATAGTATTTTTCCCAATTACACATATAGTTTTCAAAATTTACTTATATAAGATTTTGATTTCCAAAGCTTCAGAGCAAATTGGTGTCTAATTCCAGTCTACTTCTATTCTCTTTTTAAAGTCAGTCAGTCAACAAGTATTTAAGTACTTACAATGGACCAGTCACTATATTAAACAGAAGATGCAAAGATTTAGTTACCATGATTGTCTTTCTCAAATGAGAAAAAAAGCAATTCTCATTTTTCCTCTTTATTCTGAGATTCTTTTACATTATCTCTTAACCACTCTCACTAGCTCTGGGTTCATTTTTAATGTGCTCCTTACAGGGAACTCTCTTTGGCTCCACAACCCATATAACATTCTGAATTAGATACCTTCTGCTTGGTCCTAAAGGGTAGAGTCGGTAGGCATAGGCCAGAATTACAGAAAGAAAATGGAAGAATTTCTTAAAATCAGAATTTACCAGGAATGAAATGGACTGTCTCAGGAGATTGTCAATTCTCTTTTACTACAGATATCTAAGCAGAAGTAAAATTACCACTTGTCAGGGATATTGGAATTCTATTCAGGTATGGGTTAGACAAGATGACCTCAGAGCTCAGTCCAATTGAGATTCTTTGATTAAGATCATCTGATTCAAGATTATCCTATCGCATTTCCATGATAATATTTTTAAAATTGGAAGAATCCTCCCCCAACATTCTTCCCTCCTCCTCATTGATGTTTGAAATTCACACCTGTGTTATAATTAGTTTGCACCAAAGTCCTTTAGATTATTCTTTAATTATTTTCACTGGCTACAAGTTTATACCCAGGAAAGACTTTGTTTCTCACCCATCCACATAATATTTTGAAATGTTTTAAAAGAACAATTCCTTAAAAAAAAAAAAAAATCTCCTATGGTTTCTTCACATCCTTAATGCTACCTTTCCTCACCTTCAATCTCAACAGATGATTAAACTTAGTAGAACTGGGCCTGTATCCCAAAGGGATACATAAAAGGGAAAAAGGATCCACTTGTGCAAAATGGTTGTGGCAGCCTTTTTTGTAGTGGCAAGGCACTGGAAATTGGGTGAATACCCATCAATTGGAGAATGGCTGAATAAGTTATGGCATATACATGTAATAGAATATTATTGTTCTATAAAAAATAATCAGCCAAATAATTTCAGAGAAGCCTGGAGAAACTTAGATGAACTGATGCTAAGTGAAGTGAATAGAACCAAAAGAACATTGTACACAACAACAACAAGATTATGCAATGATCAATTCTGATAGCTTAACAGTGAAGTGATGCGGATTATATCTGTACCCAGAGAGAGCACTATGGAGACTGAGTGTGGATCACAAAATAGTATTTTCATTTTTTTCGTTGTTGTTTGCTTGCATTTTGTTTTCTTTCTCATTTTTTTCCCTTTTTGACCTGATTTTTCTTATACAGCACGATAATTGTGGAAATTTGTATAGAAGAATTGCACATGTTTAACATTTATTGGATTACTTACTATCTAAGGAAGGAAGTAGGGGAAGGGAGAAAAAATTGGAACAAAAGGTTTTGCAAGGGTGAATGCTGGAAATTATGAATGTACTTTGAAAATAAAAAAGGATTTGTTGGTTTTTTTTTTAAGAAAAAAGGATCATGCTCTAAAATTTTGTTTTTCTAGAATCTTAAATTTCTCTTTTCCAATGATTTCATTATATTTGACTTTTTAAAATGCTATTTAGATCTAATGCTATTAGATCTTCTCTTATTATTTAAGAGGGGGGAAGAGAGGGAAAGAGATGAGGGAAAGAAAGGGGGGAAAGAGATGGAGAGAAAGAGAGAAAGAGAGAGACAGACACAGAGACAGACACAGAGAGACAGAGAGCTCTTCTTCATTTAACTCCACTGCCCCTTTTACCTACTATTCTATTGTTGACTTTTTTTTAATGAATAACTATTTGAACAAACAAGTAATACCTAATCACCAATTACACATTCTTTTCTAAATCTTCTGGAATCTGTCATCCTCAATGCTACAAAGAAACTTCTCTTACCCAGGTCACAAAAAAATCCTCTTTACAAATCAGCTGGGTTCTTTTCTATTCTCATTCTCCTCAATTTTCCTATACTAGCATTACACCTTTAGCAGTTCTCTTCCCTAGAACTTAGCTTTAGAGTAATTAAAATAGCACATAATAGATGATTAAAATGCTAAGCTGTTCATCCCATTAGGATTCAAATAAGGAAGAGACCACTGCTAACTGGGGGGATATTGGAATTCTTCTAGGATGTAAGGTCTAAAAGAATAAATAGAATTAGGATAGTTGTAGAGGAAGGAGAGGGTCATCAATCCCTCTTCAAGTTCTATTCCTCGAAATTTTTCTATCATTTGGCTTCCTTCACATTTCACTTTTCTATTTTTTTCTCCTCTCTTTTTCCTTCTGTCTTTTATTTTTTGCTATATAAATGCATTATTAAAGGATCATTTATTAACACTTACTTTCTGCAAAATTCTATGGATACACATTTAGAAAAGTCAGTAAGTCCCTATTCTAAAGGATACACAGAGAAGGTTTCAGGCACAAATAAGATGGAAAGGTCCTATGGGCATTAGTGGAAAGTGAAAAAGTAGGTGTTAATGATTCTTCTTTAATGTCATTTCCACCGACAAAGTCATCTCAGTTTCTGCTGTTAAAGCATTTGTCAGTGCCAAGGACTTTGGTGTTGGGAACTTGCCCCTCAGAAGCCCCCACAAAAGCAGCAGCTCAGCCATATCTCTACAAAAGTTGCTTCATTGGGTGATGGCTGGGGAGCTGTACCAGAAGCTCTAATATTCATAGGTCTCGGGTTCAGAATTCTGGACTATCCACATCCTGGTCTGAGAAGAGTTAGTAGTTGATGTGGTTTGAGTTGTCTGGCACTAGATGCCTTCTGCCTCTACCTCAGGGTAAACGGTTTGAGCCAGCCTAGTTTACCTGCCTCAAAGGCTGACCTCTTCTCCCCAGGAATTGCTTCACCTGGCTGCAAGAGGCTGCAGTGCGGGAAGTGCTGCCCTTCCTGAGGCAGCACTGATTCAATTTCACAATCCCAGATAAGCTCCTAGAGGACTGAAGGGAAAAAATATGGGGAAAGTGTCCGATTTCCCCTCCAAGTCCATAACTGTGGATATTCCTCCAAATTCTTATCTCTGTCCTTTGTTCTTGTCTTTTTCTTCAGTAAATATACTCATACTCCTATTCTCCCTTATCAATTCTATGTAGATAAGCCCCAAATCTCTATCTCTAGCCCTTTTTTCCAGGTTCTGATTTTACTGCTTCAGTTACATATAGTCACATAAATATCCTGTTGCTAATTTAAATTGCACATTAAATGCTGAATTTCCTCTTCCCAAACTTGTTCCTATTCCCAGTTACCCATATTATTAGCAGTATATGGAAAAATCACTTTATATGTTTTAAAACATATATCTGTGTTAAAATTGATTTTTTTTTTCATTTAAATGTGCTACAAATGTATTTGCTGAAGAAAGGCAAAACAAAATAACAAAAAAAGGAAGGAAAGAAAGAATGTAAAGGAAAAGGAAAAAAAAAAAAAAGGTAAGGCATGGAGAACAAGGACACAAGTCAAATTCTCCAAAAAAGCCAAGGATAATGAGAATCAAACAAAAATGCCCTTGGGTTAGACAATAAGGTTACTATTGATTTTGGAGAAGCAATGAGATCAGGCTGCAAGAAATTGAAAGATATGAGTAAAAGCTACCTTTTCTAAGAAGTGTGGCAATTGGAAGGAAGGGAGAAACTAGATAATAGCTTAATGAGATAACAGATTCTAGGGAAGGATTATTTTATATGATAAGGAGTTCTTGGCATGTTTGTAGGTAAAGGAGAAAGAGCCATTAGAAAGATACAGGTTTAAAGGAGAAAGTCCTCTAGATCAGTGCTTCTTAAACCTTTTCCACTTGTGACCCCATTTTGCCTGAGAAATTTTAATACAACTTTGAGTATTTGGGTATATAAAATAGGTATACAAATTAAACACCAATAATTAATCATAAATTTTGATGCTGTGCATTCAATTAAATGACTCCACCCAGTGTTTAAGAAGCTTTGCTCTAGATTATTCTTTCCCATACATTATGTAATCCAGTCCCAAATAAGATTTCCTATAGTGTGGCATAAAGAGTACTAGGCTGGGATTTAGGTCAATCTAATTTTCTCTGCCTGACAGAGAGAGGGATTACATTCTCTTAGGTTCCTTCCAGTTGTCACCTTCTTTGATTCTATCATGCCCTTCCACTGGCCAAGAATTTACAACAGCTTAACATCTCATAGCATTTCCTCTTCCTTTGGTATCCAAAACTCCCTGCTCAAGTCAAGCAGGTATTTTGTTGTTGTTGTTAGTCTCATTCTCCTTCTATTCCATAAATCACTCCCACCCTTCTACCATTCCTTTCTTTGTTCATGCTCTCTCCCTCCCTTAATCAGAATGCTTCATCTATCCACATCCTAAGAATTCTTCAAGATCTAGCCTAAGGTCCATCTTATCTTTGATAAGGTGGGCAAGGAAGGATAGAGGTATGAATAGTTTCCTTTTACATCCTAGCATAACAGAGATTCTTGGGGAATTAACTAGATTTTTTTTTGGACAAATATTTTTGTCTGGTATTTATTGTGGATATTTGAAGATTTCCTATTTAGTGAGGGACTTCTAGAACTTACTCCTAAAGGCCTAATACAACACTATTTTGTTGATGAAGTCTTGTTTAAAATTGTCTCCCTAACTATATTGCAATTTCTTTATGGGAAGACATTACATTTAATCTCATTTTAAAAATCTAACATACTGTCTGAAGGAAGTTAAAGATTTCATATTGATTAATAATAATAATAATAATATCCAGTTTTTATATAGCACTTTAAGATTTGCAACATGCTTTATAAATATTATCTCATTGAACCTCACAATAACTCTGTGCTATTATTAGCCTCATCTTGCAATTGAGGAAACTGAGGCAGATGAAAATTAAATGGCTTGTTCAATATCATACAATTAGTAAATATATGAAACTATTAGAATTCAGGTTTTCCTGATTCCAAGTCTAACACTCTATTTTACTGTGATCCCCCTAAATAACTAGCTGCTAAATCATGTAGGTCTATGTGTTTTGTCCTACTCTTCACTAGGGGTATTGGCAAAAGTGAAGTAAAAACAAAAACATTTATTTGCAACAAGGACAAAAAAGTCATTTTGGTTTTGACTGGAAGAAATAATAACTACACCTTTATTTTTTACAATGTAAACATGGCAGTTGGGCTATTTTTACTACTGTTGTCCTCCTTAGGTGGTTTTATTGGTGTTGCCTCTTATTTTGGTTTTATCAACTCAGTAAAAGTCACTAAGTTTGGAATGCTAAAACAATAAGGAGAGCTGAGAGTCACAACTTGTTTCTCTACTAGCCTGAGAACTGAGGAGAGCTAAATTAGGCTGATGATACCACAGGTGCAAATAGACAGCTAGGCTTCAGCTAGGCTTGTGGATTACTACAGGAATTTGTTCTTTCTTTCACAGTTTATTAAACTTCCTATCTATTATATGATTTCTTTAATTCCATCAATAAATAATTTCACAAGAAAGACAGCATCCCTTCAAAATATTATTCTCCACATAAAGTCACCTTTTTTTTTAAAGTCCAATTATTTTATCCTACTTTATAGTCTAAATCAGCCATGTTAATAATAGTAAACTTATAAGGTGACCTCTGAGCTCTGTCCTGCTCAGAAATTCTGTGGGCTAGTAAATACATTCATTAAAGAAACTCCTCACCCATAGTACTCAATTTTCATTTTCTACCTTTTCCCTTTAACTTTATCGTGCTCTTTCTTCGACTCCTCACTTGGTTTCTAATGATAAAGCTCCTTAACTCTGTTTCCCATACAGTTATCCTGGACTATTTCATATTCATTTGTTCACTCATTCGTTCAGGAAACTTGTATAAAGTGAGTACAATGTGTAATGCTCTATGCTAGGTACTGTGGAGGTGGGGAGAACACTGGAGTATGAGGAGTTGGAAGATTCCAATTCTGTTGGCAAGTCACTTAATCTCCCTACAACTCAGTTTCCTTATCTCATCAAAAGAAGTGAAATAAAAAATCTTGCAGATTTGTTTAGAGGAAGAAATATATGCAAAATTATTTCTTAAAGGCTATGAAGCCAAAATGCAACTATAGTTACTATTATTGTCATAGTAGTTTTAGTCATTATTGCCACCAGTTGGTCACTCACCTACAACTCCATCTCAGACTCATTTACAAAAAGCTCCCATTGATGCTATCGTACCACTCACTTACCCTTTTCTGCAGCTTCCCTTACATTGTATCTGAGCAAGTCAATAACAACCTAGAGGCTGGATAATAGAAACCTTTCTTTCTTGAATAACACTATTATCCAAAGACTTTTTCATCTTACTTATATTTAACTTATCAACAAAAATAATAATAAAAGAAATAGGAATTGAATCTTCAAGTAAAACCCTAAAATCCTATCTACAATGTGATAAGCATATTGACAACAAAATTAAACCAGATTCTTTTTCTTATGTGTATATATATATATGTGTGTATATATATATATATATATATATATAGTTATGTGTAACAGGAAATACAAAACCTCCTTCTCTCTCTACCTGGTCCAGGAAAGTAGTGACAGAAAAACAGATAGATGTTACCCAACAAACTCTTAAAGTTTTTATGACAAAGCCTCTCGGCAATTTGAAGCAATTAATCAAACAAGCATTTAACCTAGTCCAGGTTGGAGGGAGGAGAAGGTTAGAGTTAAAATAAGGGAGAAGATTTGTCTCTGTTTACTGCTCTCGATAATTTTTTTAAAAAAATCAGTGTGGTATTGGAAAAAATATTAAACTTGGAATCAGGAATTTGCTAGGATGAAATTTTTCTTTTGATAATTATTAGCTATGTTACTATGGTTGAATCACACAAATCTCTTTAAATCTTCGTTTACTCACCTACAAAACTAATATTTCACAGAGTGGTTGCTAGAATAAAATTAGATCATTTGTAAGATGCTTTGCCAACCTATGTGGCTATCACTTATTGTTTTTATTCTGCTCTCCTCTAACACATAACAACACTCTTTCTCAGGGGGTCAGCTCATTAAGCTAACCAGCTAGAACCAATCTGAGAAAGAAAATTTAGTAATTCAGAAACCATATCTCTGTTAGGCTTAGTCTTAGGCTTAGACCCATATCTCCAATAGTTTTCTTAAAAGATTTATTATTGACCACATTTCTGGCTTTGTGAGCCCCATGTGCTTTGTAAGGCAACCTGGTAGCTGCCATTGAAGAATGACTGCCATTTCTAGGTAGGTGCAATGATTCAGATATGTGAAAAGACTTTTAAGCTGGACTTGGGCCATCCATACCAAAAGTGAGCCCCAGAAAAGGGGGCTTCATTGCTGCCTCCTAGAATCACTCTGATTTCCACAGCTTGAGTTCATATAGTGTTCATTTTCTCTCCCAGGGGACTAAGCTTAATCTGGCAGAGGTACACAAATTCTCATAGGTGTTTTATATGATTCAAAAAGAATATCTCCTTTAGCTTTATATTTTCTTTTATACATAACCCCTGTACCATATATGTCTCACACTGGTTTACTGTTTTAAAGGAAGGGAATTCCTCTTTCTTATACAATTCAACAAGTCCATCTTCAATACAACAAGTCCATCTTCAATTCCTTAAATAATTGTGGTAAACAATAAGAATCACTGAGTATTAGAGCCAGAATAGAGATCATCTAATCTAATCCCTTCATTTCACAAATGAAGAAACTGAAGTTTGGGAAGGTCAAATTACTTGTCCAAAACACAGAGGATTTACTTCCTCCTTCCCCTAACACCCATATTTCCTGCTGTATAAATGAAACTCTGCTTCCATTTTCCCTGATTCTTCTTCAATCCTCTCATTTTCCTCAAGGGCAAGAAGGCCAGATTAGCTAAACACAGAGGTGATACTTTAGAGAAATGTCTGAGAAAGATGTATGGAGCCTGCTACTCCCCTTCTGCACATCTTCAGGGAGGAGAGGAAAAATCAAGTTCCTTACTAAACATGCAATAATTGTTTACACTGAGGCAGCTGAGCAGTGCAGTGAACTAGGTAGTGAACAGAACTTTGGGCTTTGAATGAAAAAGATCTCAATTCACATCTGGCCTCAGACGTTTACCAGCTGTGCAGCTCTAGGCAAATCGATTAACCTCTGTCTTAATAATATAAATAGCCTGACTCTACCCCCAACAAATTGAAGCTGGTTGAGGGTCTATGTGGAATGAATCTATAGAAAGGATGTCTTTTCTCCTAGGTTTCAAGGACATTCCTTCCTTTTAGCCCTGAGTACACATGCATATCCTATTTATGCTGCAGAATAGTTATTTATTTTCAGAATTAATTCTGTCTCTCCTTTACTGCCATTTCCTCTTCTAAGCATTAAGACACAAATCCCACTCACAAAAATAAATACTCCTTTCCTTTCAGAACTTGGGTAAGGAATACATCCATTTCCTGTTCAGATAAATTCATTTTTTCCTGGGAGTTTGTTTTTTTCCCTGCTGCCAAAGCCATTATACATGTGTGGGTTGTGGTGTGGGGCACACTTTAAATAGAGGCCTCACTAATTAAAGGGTGTATCCTGATGTGAACATTGCATCTGGGACAAGTCATTGTAAGTGGCTTTTAGTCCACATTGGAAGGCATGCATGTTCAGAAGGTATTTCTCATGTTATAGGAATCATTTAAAAAAAAATAAGTCTATTGTGGATTATTCAGATAATTCTTTGCATAAACTAAGTCAAGCTTACTTTCAAATATATCCATTGGAATAACCTTCAAGAATAAGGGCAAACCAGGAATGGTTGTGCATGCTTAAAATCCCTATTGATGGAAAAGCTTGTGATTGATGGATTGCTTAAATTCAGGAGGTCTGAGCTGCAGTAGGATCAAAAGTCATCATATCTGCACTAAGTCAGACACAAATATGCCCAGGAGTGGAGGGCCACGGTACTTCCTGGAAGGGACAAACCAGTCCAGGTGGATGAAATGGAGCAGCTTAAAACTTTTGTGCATATCAGCGGTCACTGCACTGCCAGACTGGGTATGAAAGGGAGACACAGGATAGGAAGGAGAGAAGGAGGAGAAAGAAGAAGAGGAGGAGAAGGAGGAGTAGGAAAGAAGAAGAAGAAGAGGTGGTAAGAGCTGAGAGAAGAAGAATAGAAGGAAGGAGGAAGGAGGAAGGAGGAGGAGGAAGAGGGAGAGGAAGAAGGAGGAAAAGGAAGGGGAGGAAAAAGAGGGGAGGAAGAAAAGGAGTTAAGAGGAGAGAGGAAGAAGAGGGAGGAGGAAGAAGAGGAAGGAGGAGAAATAGGAGAAAGGAGGAGGAATAGGAGGAAGGAGAAAGAGGAAGAGGGAAGAGGAGGAGGAGGAGGAAAGAAGAAGAGGAGGAGGTAAGAGGAGAGAGGAGGAATAGGAGGAAGGAAGAGGAATAAAGGAAGGAGAAGGAATAGGAGGAAGGAGAAGGAAAAAGTGGAAGAGGAGGAGAAGGAAGGAGGGAAGATGAGGAGGAAATGGAGGAGGAGATCCTTAATTATGGACAAATGATATTCTGATGGCAAATTTCTGGGAGGTTATAGAAAAGGGCTGCTTAAGCAGACAGACTTAGAATCTTGAAGAAAGTAGCCCAGCTATATCCTTGAAGTAAGTAGCCATTTAAGTCTGATCACAGTAATAGTCTAGGGATCAATAAAGTGAATTACTAAGATTAAATGAACCATCCAAAATTATAGAAGTGTTTGGAAGGAGAACCTGCAGTAAAGGTCAGTTCAGAGTTCTATTGATTAGGTTATACCAGACTCAAACAGTTGTAAGGGATTTCTGGATGAAATCTTTTAGAAAAGGGGATTGTAAAGATTTGCCCCTAATGCCAGCAGAATCTCCAATTGACTTCAGTTCCAGACATTTACTGAATGATTACTACATGAAACACAATGTAGCCATTGTGCTGAGGAGACTACCAAGATGAATTAAACACCATTTCTGCCGTAAGGGTACTTATTTGGGAGATAGAAATCATATATATGAACAGGTGTAACTGAAATAATAATGAGTTTTATAAATGAAAACTCAGACATACTATATGAGTGACCTTGGCTAGGTCAATTACCTCCTGTGGGACTCAGTTTCTTTATCAGCAAAATTGAAAAATTGGATTAGTTGACCTCTAAGGCCCTTCTAACTCTAAATCTATGATTCTTTGTGTCTCACTTTGTCATTAGAAGAATGACAGATTTAAGATTTAAGTACAAGACAAAAAAAAAAAAAAAAAACTCTTTCTCCACAAATATCATGCTTCACTCAGGATAAGCTCATCACCAAAAATATCACCATCTTGGAAATTGTTTCAGCTATTTTCTTACCTCCTCAAGACCCTCAATTGCTTTTTTATTTTGATTGAATAGCGGGGTGCAGAGCAAAAAGCTCTCTTTATAAACAACTCATAATTGTCAACTATTCATTTTACTATCAACTTTTCTACTTGGTTTGGACTTCATATATATCATTCCCTGCTTTCCCCTTTGATGGTCCCACTCTGTCACATCCTTCTTTCTAGTTTCCTTTTGTATATATCTTCCACCATTAGGTTGTAAACTCCTTGAGAGAAGGGATTCTTTTTCTTTTTTTTTTTATTTGTATTTCAATACTTAGCACATAGTACTTATCACATAGTAGGTGCCTAATCAATTTTTATTGTCTATGATTATTGAGATGGGGCTAAGTATTATTTGTGATGGCCTGTCATCCATAGTGTTCCTACTGACATTGGTCCATTATTGGGGGAAAAAATCACTCATCCTCTTCTCTTATTTCTGCCTCCCTTTTTTTTTTTTTTTTTTTTTTTTTTTTAGTCTCCATATGTTCAAACTAGAAGCTTGGAATTCAGATATGTGGGCTTCTGTTCAACACTTGCCAACTGTGAAAACTTGGATAAGTCATTTAACCTTTATAAATCAATTTCACTTGAAGACAATAGCATTTCCACCTCTTACCTTTATAAGTAGAATCTATATACATTCATTTATATATACACATACACACATACACATTCTAGCTCCAGAGAGCCCTGGTCCTAAAGAGTAGGGGCTTTCTCTCTCATTGGATCTCTGGCACTTAGCACAGTGCTTTGCATATAACCTTTGATTAATAAATGCTGCTAGCTCATTTATTTATTCATCTGATTATACTTCTTCATTGAAGGTAGTCCATTATGGTAATTATCACTTGTAAGTTTTTGTTGTTCCTTGCATTAAATTTATTAACCCTTTAAATCATTTTTACTCTATATAGACTTGATAACAATCAATTATCAAAAAGAGCATTGACAGAGAAATATGAATTATTAGATAATGAGCACATCTATACAATAGCCATAAAATTGCTAAAGCTCTGCTCTCCAAGACTGGAAAAATTCTTATTGGACAAAAGGTGCTTTGGATCCTTGTTACAGGGATCTGAAATTTATATATTATATGGAAGCTCAATGGTGATGTAGATTGAGTGCTGCAATTGGGGTTAAAACAATTTGAGTTCAAATAGAACTTCATAGAACTAGTTCTTCATACTAGCTGTGTAATCCTGGGCAAGTCATTTCACTCTCATCTCAGTTTGCTCATCTATAAAATGGAGATAATATCTCCCAGTGTTGTTACGAAAAAAAATGGGATAATAATTGTAAAGCACTTTGCAGATCTTAAAAAGAGCACATTAGCACTATTATTTCACTGTCTCAAATAACAGGCAAAAATCTCTTACCCAAATAAAAAGTTGAAAAAATAAATTATGAGATATATATATATCTTAAAGGATAATATGGTGATTTAACAGACTGAAAGAATAAAGGAAATTCCAGGGAAGGAGAAAAGTATGAACAAAATGACAATGAGAGCATTGCAGGGTGTCTTGGGGGACAGTAATTCAAGGAAGTTGTGTCAGTAGGGAGCACAGTATATCTGATGTATCTACTTGGAGCTTAATAAGTAATTGATTAATTGATTGATGGAAGGACAAAATAAAAGCAGCGTTAAGTGATTTAACAAAAACTATGCAATAAGCTACTGGCACAATCCAACTCAAACCCTAATCTCCAAACCCCAACTTCAGTTTATGGAGTACAACAGCAGGTGAGTGATAGGGAACAATGTTTTATACCTGTGGAGATAGCATATCATTATTACTATAAAACCTGACCTTTTACTTTTTTATACTTTAAGGGTGGCTTATAAACATTAATCTATGTATTAACCACCACATTTGCACATAATAATCCTATGGAGTTAAATACTACACAAATTTATTATTTATATTTTATAGATAATGCAAATGAGATTCAGAAATCTTAAGGGATTTTTCTGTGGGCCACACAAATAGTATGCAAGATAGGCTATAATAATATACTTCTCCTGATTTCAAATCCAGGCTTTTTTCCTACTACACTATGCCATTTCTTTTATAACTACTTTTATTACATTGTCATGGATACTATTTATATTATTATATATGATCTATCACCTTTCTTCGCCCATTTCAGATTTTGTAAGTGGAATGCTGATTTCTTTTGAATGACCATGGATCTTACTGATAAAAATCCTATAGGATTCTAGGGTATGATAAAATCAATGTGTTATTCAGAAATAATACCATATGGGGGACCTTTACAGATATGGACAATTCTTCCATTTGTCCCACACATGGGACATCTTCCATGATGCAAGTGACAAACACTTTTGGTTGAACATATAATTTCTTCTATTATACCTCTCTTAATATTGATAATCAGAGAATCACAGGTGGACAATGAGTTAGATCCAAAATTGAATTATAGCAAGAAAGGAGTTTGGCTTGCATTTGGGAAATCATTCATTGAATTGCCCTTACACAAATTTTTAAATGTCTTTTCAAAACCAATATTCTCCCAGTGATGCTATGATACTGAATCATGAAACATTTAGTTCTTTAAAGAAACCAAATTATGGGTGAACTAAGGGCAACACAGAAATGCCTAGTAAGCATTTAGGCTGGGGCGTACCACCAATTCAGGAGATGCCCAATTGGAAAAGGAAATAGATTATTCATGTAGCAAGAGCAAGTGTACACTACTACCTATGAGATGTTAAGAAATCTAGAGAAGGAACTATGGGAAGACATGAATAAGAATGTTAGCATCATTGCAAGACCATTTTAATATTGAAGATAAAGATATTTTACCAACTTTTCACTCACGTTAAAAAAAAAAAAAAAAAACTTTGGGATTTCACAATCCTAAAGAATGACTACCAGGGAGTGATATTTCCATTCATAGCCTCATTACCATCTCAGAAAATCTCAAAGATCATTTAATTTCTATCCCAGAAGTCCCTTTTATCAAAAACAACAAAAACAGATAAGTCACTAGGCAAAGAGCTTTAAATCCTTAAAGGAATTCCTACTAAAATTTTATTTTCACACAGAATGGGGTTCAAATACAATTGTACCAGCATTTTACCAATTAACAAAATGTTTCCTAGAGCTTCCCTCCATTTAGCAACCTGAGCTTGTTTGATGACAAAAGAAATACCAGGTCAGTGAGTCGGGTCCTATTTCCAAATGAAGCTGGAGTCCCTTAATTCTTCTTACATAGAAGGGTGTAACAATTATGGTCATGCCATCACTCCTTTTTTTTTTTTTATCCCTGTCATGTAACATTGACCTTGTACATGTATATTTATAATGTTGGAGACCAGATTTCATGCTGAGCTTTGTCTCCAAGAAGTCAGCTTTGTTCTTCACCACTAGGTGGTGCCAGTATATTACAACCCTCCCCAAAGGGTTGTTTATTGATTTAGAGGTGTTGAAGATGGTTTTTTCAAAGTCTTGCAAGATAAAGGAGCTTTGTTCCCTAAATGTTAACTACTGTTCGCCTCTGGGTAGATGCACACTACAATTTTAGTGAAATTATTAAGCCAGATATTACACCAAAAGAGGGGGGAATCTTTTCCTATTTGTAATTTTTAAGACAAAGGAAAAAAAATTAGTATTTTCTAACTATTCATCATTTCATAAAATATTTAGGATCCCCCAATCAACAGTAAAGAATCTGAGTTCATGTTGAGTTATTGTGTGTTATATATGGGATGGGGAAATCATTGTTAAATATAATGGCTTAATGATAAAAGAAAAAATCAGTGACAGGAGACATTTCAAAAGTTTAACTATGATGTCAATTAAGAGTCTTTAGGGATCTATTGAAGTAATTTTCAAAATTTCTAGGAAATATGATACAACATAAATCATTGTAATTACTTCCCCCTCCCCCAGCCATACTTTATAAAGTTTCTCATACCAACAATACCAAATTCAACCCACAAATGGAGGCCTGGGACATAATTTCAAACTTGTTTGCACAAGAAGGTCATTTAGGGATACTTTTTAAGTTGCCATATTAACTCAGCAGTGAAAATTTGTTCTCAATTTCCACCTCCCTGTTGTGAACCACAGGTGGGCCAGTATTTTTGCTTATCTTTGTGTATGGAAGAAAAGGCCTCAGCATACTCCAAGCTTATTCCATGACCTTTGAATCCAAAAAAACTTCCTTCTGACCACAGAAAATTATTTTCTCTCCTTACTGTTATTTTTATAAGATTTCGGGGCAAGATATTTACTTATTAAAACTGTTTCTTTTCACATATTCCAGAGATGAATGAATGGAGCTATTTGTAATGGGGGAAAAATAGAAGAAAGGAACTGGATCTTTAATGTCATTAATTCAGGGAACTTCCTGGTAAAGGAATTCCTTCTACCAAGGAAAGTTAATTCCATTTTTTTCTCTTAAAGTCTTAGAGTTGTCTAGATCATAACAGTTTTGATGACTTGCGTTGGTCCATATTTGTATTAGAAGCAGCACTTGAAATCAGGTCTTCAAGGTCAACTTCCTATCCACTATAGAATACTATCTCAGTAAAAATAATCATAATAAATTGTTTTCTCACTGAATAGCCAATATCCATCCATCTATAAATTAAAAGATAGACAAAGCATACCTGTTATAATGTCATATAGGTTTCTTTGATAGAAACTTCATACTTCACAGTAGATCCTGAGTGTAAAAAAATAAGAAATGTCACTATGCCTAACCCCTTTCTTGGAATTCCCTACTTCCTTGTGTTGATTCAAATTCTACCCATATAGAAGGACTTAGCTCAAGTCCATTGTTGTTGTTGAGTTATTTCATTTGGGATTTCCTTGGCAAAAAATATTGGAGTGGTTTGCCATTTCCTTCTCCAGCTTATTTTTACAGATGAGGAAACTAAGGCAAACAGAGCTAAATGTCTTATTCAGGGTCACATATGTGTCTGAGGCTGAATCTGAATTCAAGAAAATGAGTCTTCCTGATCCCATGTCAGTCCCTTACCACCAACCTGCCCTTCTATCAAGACTTCCTTGACCTTCAAAACAAGCTATAGTCTCCTTTCTCTGAACTTAATAACTGCCTTATTATTTGAACTAAATTATAAAATCCTTAAAGGAAGAAATGCTTTATATCCACCCTCAATACTACCTCTGCTATGTCCTGAATAATGCTTTGTACCTGTGGTGGCAAACTTAATTTGAAAAGGAGACCACTAAACCACACATAAGGATCTTTGGAGGCTACATATTGACCTAGTTTTTTGGGTTTTTTTGTTTGTTTTTTTTTCCCCCAAATACATGCAAAGATCGTTTTCAACATTCAACTTTGCAAAACCTTATGTTTCAAAGTTTTCTTGCTCTCCTCTCTTCCCCAAATCAGCAAGCAATCCAATATAGTTTAAACTTGTACAATTCTTCTAAATATATTTCCATATTTTTCATGCTGGGCAAAAAAAAATAAATAAAATAAAAACATGAGAAAGAAAATCAAGGAAACAACAAAAGTTGAAAATACTATGCTTTCATTCTGGAGAGCAATTTGGAGTTATGCTCAAAAAGTTATCAAACTGTGCATACCCTTTGATCCAGCAGTGTTTCTATTGGGCCTATATCCCAAAGAAATCATAAAGGAAGGAAAGGGCCCCACATGTGCAAGAATGTTTGTGGCAGCCCTTTTTGTAGTGGCTAGAAACTGGAAACTGAAGGGATGCCCATCAATTGGAGAGTGGCTGAATAAATTATGGTATATGAATGTTATGGAATATTATTGTTCTATAAGAAACGACCAGCAGGATGATTTCAGAAAGGCCTGGAGAGACTTGCATGAACTGATGCTGAGTGAAGTGAGCAGAACCAGGAGATCATTATACACAGAAACAACAATACTATATGATGATCAATTCTGATGGACATGGCTCTCTGCAACAAAGAAATGCTTCAAACCTGTTCCAGTTTTTCAGTGAAGAAAGCCATATACATCCAGAGAGAGGGATGTGAAATGTGGACCACAACATATCATTTTCATGATTTCTATTGATGTTTGCTTGCATTGTGTTTCCTTTATCTGATTATTCTTTCTTGTAGATACTATTTTTCTTGCACAAAAATGATGTGTGGAAATAAGTATAAATATATTTGATTTGTCAAGTATTTTAACATAATTAATATGTAGTGGATATCCTGCCATCTAGGGGAGGGGTGGGGAGTAGGGGGGAAAATTTGTAACAGAAAGCTTTGTAAGGGTTAATGTTGAATAATTACCCATACATATATTTTGCAAATAAAAAGTATTAATTAAAAAAGAAAGAAAGAAAATATTGTGCTTTGTTCCACATTCAGTCTTCAGTCCCTATAATTCTCTGGATGCATCACAAATCTATTGTAATTGCCTTAAATAATTTCATTGTTGAAAAGAGATTGACTTAGTTTAAAGACACAATATTATCTATGTTTTATTGTATTCTTATTTATTTTGTTAAATATTTCCCACCTGGAAGGAGATAAACAAGATAGCAGAGAAAAAAAGCAGCAGCTTCTCTGAACTCTCCCTGAAACCCCTCTCAACATCTTTAAATAATGCCATAAAACAATTCCTGGAATAATAGAACCCAGGATAGAGTAAAATAATTTTCCAGTCAAAGACAACTTAGAAGATCAGCAGCAAAGGTCTATCACATCAGTATGAGAGTGGAACCCAGTTCTTCAGAAGCCACACCAGCATAGCCCTGGTTCCAGCAAACCAGGAGCAGCCTTGGGGACTCATTGAATCTCTAATGCAGCAGCTGCTTCCAGAGCCCTCCAGTGGGTCACACAACTGATCAAAAGGAGATTACAGGGCTTTCTTTGCTGACACTGGTTGCAAGACTCTGTTGCTTTGTCCATACTCAAATCTGGGTAGCAGTCCTGGATGGCAGTCCCAGGGCAAGGAGGAGTACTAGCACAACAGAGCTTCTGGCACCCTATTCACAATTTCAGGACAGAAAAGAATGATTGTGGTCACTCACAGAGCACAGTCCAGGAAAAGGATAAATACCTCTTCTTAAATCATACCACCTTGGAAGAACTGAAAACTTAGAAGTTCTCAGAAGGATTTCTGAAAACAGCTGCACAAAACCCCTGAAGCTTGAGATAGTGCACCCTCCACCCTGGAAACAAAGTCCTACTTTAACAAAGGGTTAAAAGTCACGAAATAGGCTAGGAAAATGAGCAAAAAAAAATTCTGACCATGGAAAGTTATTATGATGATAAAGATCAAAATATAATAAATCCAAAGAATATGAGAAGAATATATTGAAAAGAAAAAACCTGCCAAATAGAAAAAAGCACAAAAATTTGCTGAAGGGGGGGGGAACTCCTTAAAAAGTAGAAATTGCCAAATGAAAAAAGAGGTACAAAAGCTCACTGAAGAAAGTTATTCCCTAAAAATTATAATTGAGAAAATGAAAGCAAATGTCTTTAGAAGAAACAATAAAACAAAATGAAAAGAATAAAAAATAGAAGACAATGTGAAATATCTTATTGCAAAAACAAATGACCTGAACTAGAAGAGATAATTTAAAAATTATTGTACTACCTGAAAGCCATGATAAAAAAAAACCTAGATATCACCTTTTATGAAATTATCAAGGAAGATTACTTGATATTCTAGAACCAGAGGGTAAAATAGAAATTGAAAGAATGTGCCTATTACCCCCTGAAAGAGATCCCAAAATGAAAACTCCCAGAAATATTATAGCCAAATTCTAGAGCTCCTGAGTCAAAGAGAAAATAATACAATCAACCAGAAAGAAACAATTCAAGTACCAGGGAGCCACAGTTGGGATGACACAAGATTTACCAAATTCTACAACAAAGGATCAGAGGACTTGGAATATAATATTCCAGAGGGCAAAGAAGTAGGATTACAACCAAGGATCATGTACCCAGAAAACAGAGTATAATCATTCAGAGGAAAAAATAGATATTCAGTGAAATAGAGAATTTTCAAGCATTCTTAATGGAAAGACTCAAGGGAAGCATAAAAAGGTAATAGAAAATGGAAATCATAAAAGACTTTATAAGGTTGTTGTTTACATTTCTATATTGAAAGATGGTATTTGTTCCTCTAACAAACTTTCTCATTACTAGGGCAATTAAATATATATAAATATATATTAAGTATATATTATATATATATATAAAGCAAGGGCACAGGTGTGAGTTGAATATGATGATATCTAAAAAAGAAAATCACATTAAAGAAAGAGAGGAAATGCATTGGGAGAAAGGGAAAGCTAGAACAGGTTAATTATCTCACATAAAAGAGGCAAGAAAAAGCTTTCATAGGGGAGAGAAGATTGGAAAGGTGAAAGTAAGCTAGTGAACTTTTCATCAGATTGGTTTAAAGAGAGAATAACATACACACTCAATTGGGTATAAAAAATTTCTCTTACCCTACAGGAATGTAGGACAGAAAGAAGGGGAAAGAATAGGGTGTGATAAAAGGGAGAGCAAATTGAGGGAGGAGGTAGTTAGAAGCAAAACACTCCTGAGGAAAGACGGGTGAAAGGAGAAGAATAGAATAAATAGTAACAATGCTAACTATGGGAAAAAAATCTGAAGCAAGTTTTTCTGATGAAGGCTTCAGTTCTCAAGCATATAGAGAACTGAGTCAAATTTATAAAAATAAAAGCCATTCCACAATTCGTAAGTGATCAAAAAAGGTATAAATAGCTTTTTGAATAAAGTAATCAAAGCGCTCTATAATCATGTGAAAAAAATGCTCTGTCACTATTAATTGGAGAAATGCAAATAAGAGCATTTCTGAGGTACTACTTCATATCTATTAGCTTGGCAAAATAACAAATGTTCTAAGAAAGATGGGGAAAATGAGATAATAATATATTGTTGGTGGAGTTGTGAACTTATTCAACCACTCTGGAGAACAATTTGGAACTATGTCCAAAGAGCTATAAAGCCATGCATACCCTTTGACCTAGCAACCACTACTAGGTGGTAAAAGAGATTTTAAAAAATAAAAAGTAAAATGCTCTATATGTACAAAAATATTTATAGCAGCTCTTTTCTGGTCAAAGAATTAGAAATTGAGGAGATGCCCATCAATTGGAAAATGGCTGAACAAATTGTAGTATGTAGTTATGATAGAATATTATTGTGCTATGAAAAATGATGAGCACAATGCTCTCAGAAAAACTCAAAAGACTTCAATGAGCTGATTCAAAATGACATGTGCTGTGTACCAAATAATACCAATATTGTAAGATGATCAGCTGTGAATGACTTAGATATTCTCAGTAATACAATGATCCAAGACAACTCTGAAGGACTTCTGGTGAAAAAGTGTTATTCATCTCAAGAGAAAGAACTAATGATGTCTAAATACAGATTGAAGCACACTTTTTTTTTACATTCTTTATTTTTCTTGAGTTTTTTTATCTATGTTTTCTTTCACAACATGAACAATATGGAATTGTGTTTTGCATGACTACACATGTATAAACTATATCAAATTACTTGGCTTCCCAATGAATGGATTTGAAGGATAAAGGAAAGGAAAGATTTAGAACTCAAAGTTTTAAAAATGAATATTAAAAATTGTTTTTATATGTAATCAGGGAAAAATAAAATACTAAACACAATTAGATAGGTACATAGAAAAAATAAAGGATGAATGCTATTTCTTGATTACAATTTAAACTGATTCATTCCTAGGCATGAATTTGACACCTCTGTTCTACACACAGTAAGTACTCAATCAAGATTTATATACCAATCATGAGATTGATCCAAAATCAGCTATCTTGAGAAAGCAGCCTACACATGGTATCTCCACTTCCATTTTTAAACATCTTGTAGTCTGGCTTCTGTCCTCATCACTCTCCAAAAACTATTTTTCCCCAATGTTAATATACAACTCTCAACTGTAAAATTAAATAGTCTTTTCTCATTTCTCATCCTTCTTGAACTCTGCAGCATTTGACAGCATATTCCTCCCTTTCTTCCGTGGATTTTCATAACATTGATATCCCTTAATTCTCTTCTTACTTATCTTACCACTTCTCATTTTCCTTTTTTGTATCTTCATCCACACACAATCTATCCAGTAACCATGTGGATCCTCCAAGGGCTTCTCCTAGATAGTAATTACCTAGTAATTTCATCAAATCCCTCATATTTGATAATCATCTTTCAAATGAGGTGACTCTTAGATCTCTATTACCAGCCATAATTTGCCTCTAGATAGTCAATCTTACACTACTACCTATTAAATATTTTTAAGTTGATGTCTAGTAGGTATCTCAAACTCAACATGTTCAGTACAGTATACCATGTTCATTGTCTTTTCCCAAATCCACTACTCTTCCAAATTTTCAGTCAAACAAGTTCACACCCCAGTGTCATTCCCCTATACTTAACCTTCACTCATCCCATATATCTAATCCATTATAAAATTTTCTTATTCTTATCATCACATTTCTGATATCCTGCCTCCCTCAATCAATCATTACCATATTTTAGACCCTCATCTAGACAATTGTAATAATTTTCTAAATGGTTTTCTCTCAAGTCTCTACTCTAATCCAACCTGAATATAGTCACAAAGTGACTATCCTAAATAGTAGATCTGACCATGTCACACCATATGCAAATCAACTCTAATAACTCATCATTTCTTCTATAATCAAGTATAAAGGTCTCTGGCACTCAAGTTCTTCATGATATGATCTCTTCCAATGTTTCTAGTCTTCTTATACATTATTCCCCTCTTCATACGCCGAGGTGCAGATGTACTATCCTACTTGTAATTGTTCATAAGTTAAGCACTTCTGTCTCATGCCTTTTCACTAACTATCCACCATGACTGGAACACTCTTTCTCCTAACCTCTTCCTCTTGGAATCCATGGTTTTCTCTAAGATTTAATTCCAGCACTACTTTCTGCAGGATGCCTATCTAATCTATTTTACCTCAATCCCTAATCCCCAGCAGCTGATACCTTCCCATGTAAGATTACCCAGTAATCACAAATAGGTTGGATATAGCTATATATGTACCCAATTTTACCCTATCAGAACATAAACTCCTTGAAGTCAGTAACTGTTTCCACTTTTGGTTTTGTATTCTCAGAAATTAGCAATAATACTTAGCACATAGTAAGCATTTCATAAATTCTTGTTGGTTGATTTATTGACTATGGGATAGAGGAAAAACAGTATAGCATAAAATGTCTCATTTATTTCTGTATTTTTCTCCTTTAATCTGAATACTATATGCCTAACAGATTCTTAAAATCCTATTTTACCCATTTTATACAAACAAAACCACATCAGTCAATAAACTGACAAAATTCAATTCATTTCAAGTTCATTTTAATCAAAAAGAAAGTGTATTAGGTCAGGATAGATTCACTTCCTATAATATTCATTGTGGATTTAGGTTAACAAACCATTTTTGATGATAGAAGACAGATCAGGGGTATTTCTCTGTTTTCTCTTTCTAAATGACATGATTTTGGTACAAGTAAAATGGTGTTTTTGTGGCTTAGCCTCCATATTTACTTTTGCCTGACTCCCTTTTTCCAGTTTTTCATAGTCTGGAGAGGAAGTGTGGTCTGGTGGTCAGAGCAGCAGCCCAGGAAACAGAAGTCTTGGTTTCTATTTCTGTCTCTGTGACTGACTCATTGTATGATGAGAAAGTCAATTTGCCTCTTTCTTACCTCAGTTTCTCCATTTTCCTCCTACATATATCCTTATACTGATTAGGTCATTATTCAGGCTATTTAAAAAACAACAACACTTTTAGTACTTCTAGAAAGATCACTATGTAAATGCAAGATGTTTCAGAATCACAGAATCTCAGTGCTCACATCGACTAGACAGGGCATTTAATCCTTCCCTTACCAGAATAAAAATGCTCTATATAGCGTGTGACAAGAAATATCCCATTAAAGCCTTTGCTTATAGGTCTCTAATGAGAAGGATTCTTGTCCCTCCTCAGGAAGCCCATTCCATCTGCGATAGATATAATTATTAGGAAGATATGATTTTTTTTGTTTTTTGCATTTTTTTCTCTTACTGACATCAATTGTGAATTTGCTTTGTTGTCTAAAACAGAACTCATTCTCTTTCTCCCACATCCCTCCCTTCTTCCAGACTTCTCTATCAGTGTTGAGGACAGTACCATCCCCTCAAAGTCAGCTAGACTCACAATCTGGTTGCCATCCTCAGCTCATCCTCACTCATCTTGTGTCCAATCCATTGCCACGTCTTGTTTCTACGTTCAGAAGATTTCTTCTGTTTTCTTCACTCATATACCTGCCACTTATCAGACCCTCATCAGCTCTTGCCTAAGCTATGACAATAGCCTGGAAATTGGTTTCAATTGCACTTAGCTGCCCAAGTGATCTTCCTAAAGGTCTGACCATGTCCCTCCCTTACTCAATATACTCCAATGGCTCCCTATTACTTCCAAATAGAAAATCCTCTGTCATTTAAAAACTCTTTAAAACCAGGCCTCTTTGGGTTTTCTTACATTTTCTTCTCCAACAGCCTTCTAGCCATCCCTCCCATAGAGACTCCATTTCCCATCTGTCTCACCTGCTTGGCCTTACTTCTTCTTTTTTTTTTTTTTTGCTGAGGCAATTGGGGTTAAGTGACTTGCCCAGGGTCACACAGCTAGGAAGTGCTAAGTATCTGAGACCAGATTTGAACTCAGGTCCTCCGGACTTCAGGGCTGGTGCTCTATCCACTGCATCACCTAGCTGCCCCCCAACCTGCTTGGAATATCCTGTCCTCCAGATTAGTTTTCCTGGCTTCCTTCAAAATTCAATTAAAATTCTACCTTCTCTAGGGGGCCTTTCCCAGCACACACGCTCTCTCTCTCTCTCTCTCTCTCTCTCTCTCTCTCTCTCTCTCTCTCTCTCTCT
>JAJPUD010000764.1:278465-367568 GCA_023553655.1 Myrmecobius fasciatus | reverse complement strand
TCTCTCTCTCTCTCTCTCTCTCTCTCTCTCTCTCTCTCTCTCTCTCTGTCTCTCTCTTGTCTCTCTGTCCCTGTCCCTCTCCTGTCTGTCTGTCTCTGTGTGTCTTTGTGTGTCTCTGTGTCTCTGTCTTGTGTGTGTGTGTCTCTGTGTCTCTCTCTCTGTCTCTCTGTCTCTCTCTTTTGGTGCTTCCTTATGGAGATTACTTTTTTATCTATTCTGTATGTCCTTTGAATGTACAGTTATTTTCAGTGTTTGATTCATTGTATCACGATTGAGTAATTACAACTACAAATTATTACTGTTCCTAGTTCTGCCATCTACAGCCCAACAGAACAAAGCTAATCCTTCAAAACTGTGATAACACTGTCATATGCTTAAAGACACATATGTTCCCCCCACCCCAGTCTTCTCTTTTCCAGGTTAAACATCCCTAGTTCCTCCAACAGATTTACAGGTGACATATGAACTTTACCATCCTGATTGTCCTCTCTGAATGTTCTCCACTTAATCAATGTCCTTCTCAAAACATTGCACTCAGAACTATGGAAAGGACTGTAGGTAAGCTCTGCACAGGGCTACATACAGCCAGGTTAGCACCTCCCTAGTGTGGGATAGCACACATATCTTAAGGCAATCTAAAATTGAATTAGTTTCCCTGTATATGAAATCACACAGTTAACTTGTATTGAACTTTCCATCCGATAAAAAAGAAGAGAAGGAAAAGGAAGGGTTGAAAGAGAGAGGAAGAGGAAAAAGAACTCAACAAGAAGAAAAAATCAATTTTGTTTTCATGTGAACTGCTTACTTACTAGACATTACCCATCTACATACTTGTTGTGTACTTCAGAGGTTAATTTTTTTTTATCCATGTAAAACTTGACCCTGATTCTAAAGAAGTTTCATGCTATTGATGATATGAGTTTTGCATTCTACCTGTGACATCCAGAATAAAATATTTGTTATTGCTTTTAGATTAATGTCATCTTCAGATCTTATAAGAATGCCATTCATGGTTTTCTCCACCAGAATGCCCCTTCCCCACCAGAATTCACCTTTCCAAGCAGGAAATAAGAGTGAAGAGAGCCTCAGGAGGCATCAAGGTTGGAATGGTATGGAAGAGCTCTGGTCAATCATTCCCAAAAAAATCCAAAGAGGTCATACCTCTCAGCTGGATATTTCAATATAAGGTCAGGGACAAGAGGATAATCTCATAGCATGTACTTTGCCTGGCCCTGACCTTGAGTCCATTTTGTGTGCTCCATGAGCAATAGTAGGCAAGCTGTACGAAATGTAGCTAGAGGTCTTTGGGACACTAAATAAAGAAGCATTGACTGTAGGATTGTTTGTCTGTACCAGGGTTCTCCCAAGTCCCTGTCTTATTCTCATATCCATAGTTCCTGAATTTTTCATCTAATTAACCATTCTGACTGCTGTTCATGAGGTAAACATCAGTTGGGAATACTAAAAATACTAATTTTAATTTAATTTCTCACAAGTAGAACAGCTATTAGAAGGGGAAGAATGAGGTAAAGTATGTCATTCTTAGAACTATATAATAAACTAGTATTTCTTAGAATTATTGGGTTTGGTGAATTTTATATATTGTCTGGGGAGTCCTAGGCCAAGGGGAAGCCTTTGGTGTACAACCAGATGTTCTATTATACATGTTTATTCCTTTTATTGTTTTATTAAAAAAAAGAATAAGAAAAAGAATAAACACTACAAAACAGTTAATATTCAAGGAAGTGTCTAAGTCTCTTCACTTGTGACCAACTTCATTATGCCACATTCTCTTCATTAGGGATCTATGAAATATACTAGATCCAAGGAAGAGGCAGGGGTTTCCAGAAAGTAAGGATTGTCATTCTGACTGTGTAAATTCACATTAGCCCCATTCCCTGAGACTAACAAGATAAGCATTGCCACCAAGAAAGGTGCAAGTAAGAGACAGAAAGTTATACACTCTCTGAGATTTATAGAGAACATAATATTATTTCCAAAAGCCCCCTCAGTGGAGTAAGGTGAGTAGCCATCAGAATGAGTGTGAAACTTCTCAGGGCCATGTCTTTTTTAGTAACTAAAATCAGTTTAGTTACTAGCAAAGGCACTTAGTAGTCAAAAGAACAATTCATAAATAATATTATCATTGGTATCTATGAGTAAATGTGGAAAGAGCCATTGAGTACAAAAGAAAGCCATTTAGAAGGTAATAGTATATAATCATATCTATTTTGGATTGCTCTCTTGTCACCATGTAGAATGTTACTGTGGCTAAAAGGATTATGAAAGCTTAAACAAGGTTAGAGGTAGATACACACCACCACAGGAAGACAATGACTGAAAATGCATGATAATCATAAAAATTCCTATTCTTCATACTATATATTCCAGGGGTTTCTTTGAATGGTGGAAGGCAGCCTGAACTTTTCAATACCTGTCACCGGATTGTTGTGAGGAAAGTGAATTTCAAACTTTGAAGGATTTTTAAAATGTGAGGGGTTTTTTGGTTGGTTGTTTTTGTTTTTGTTTCTTTGTTTGTTTGGTTTTTGCTAAGGCAATTGGGGTTAAGTGACTTGCCCAAGACTTTTTTTTTTAATTTTCTTTACCACAAAGCACAAGGCATTTCATGTAAGAGATTTTTCATTTTATACAAATGAATGAACATTCCAGAGATAGAATGATAAGAATTAGTTCTATTCTATGACTATTGAAATAAATAAATGGAGAAAAAGATAAAAATCTTATAAAATTAAAATGCTTAGCTTTGTTTCTAAGCAACTGTAAGAAAATATGATGATGCCATTTTTCATCTTTAGGAGTTTTTTAAGAGTTGTGAAAGAAATGTCTAAATTAATAATAGGGAGATTTTTCGAAAAAAACAATTTATTTTAAAAAATAGGATAGCACTAATCTGCTTATTGAAAATAATTTGTAAAATATTTAATAAAATAAAAATAAAGGAAAAATTAAAAAACAGGATATTCCTTCTGTCCCAGATTACTTGTGAAACTATTTGTGAAGAGATGTCTGAATTTTTAAATTCAACTTTAGGAGAGAGGAGGTGAAGAGCAATGATACATATGTACTCAGAAACTTAAATGTGTCTTAAAAAAAACAAACAAACAAACAAACAAAAGCAAAAACCTACCAGAACCAAAACTTCCTATTTTTTCCCAAGTTGTTCCCTTCAACTATCAGCAGGACACAGACGGCCATAATGGAGACAACTAAGCTGATTATAGATAGCAGTGCCGTTTATGAGGTGAGGGGAAAAAGGGAAGGGTGGAATAAATGAGAATTTTTCTCATATTTTTCTGCTTGTATGAAGACATTATTGTTATTGACGTTGTCAAGAAACAAGTGCTAGTTTTCAGTCTTGTCATCTACAAGGTGAATAAAGTGGTTATGACAACAATTCACATTTATATAGAACCATAAAGTATACAAGACCTTTCCCCTGCAACAATCTTGTGAGGTAAATAAAGGAACTATCATTACCCACATTTTATAGATATTGGGAATCAAGAGGAGTTAAGTAATTCACTTAGAGTAAGGACTCATTAACCTCTGATCCAGGACTTTAAGTCTTCTGACCCCAAGCCCTGTGCTCTTTCCATTGAATCATGAAGACGTGGCTCAGTAGAGGTAGCCCAATGTGATAGAAAATGAAATGGTTCAATGGGGGTAAAGCACAGTGAGACAGAAAATATGGAAAAGGTGCAAACGAAAAACTGTTACAAATAGAAAACATTTGAGATGTTTAAGTGATTTTCCCCTTTAGGTATTAATTCCTTTCTTTGGTGGGAGGGGGGACGGCTAAAGGGGAATAAATCTCAAAAGACATTGATATGGGAAAATTCCTGTATGAAATCTTCTGTCCACATAGAGTAATGCTTCTTTTGCAGCTTAAACTTAGAAATTGGCCTAGAAGTTAATAATGGTAAAGTAAATTCCAAGCACAACAAACAATATTTGAGTTGTATCATAATGAGATTTTATCTGTCACTTAAAATCAGATTACCTTGGTTTTATGATGATTTGGTATGTATTCTCACCTTGCCATTCCCCACCTCTAATCCCAATTGGACACTTTTGGGTGAATCATTGGATACATTTGGGTGGATCTTTCAAACAAAAGAGAAATTACCCCTGACTTACTTAAAAATACTATTCTATTGATAATTCAGGATTTAATGATATTTACCTATAGCATGAATAATTAAAATTATAGTCAACTCTTAGCCATAGAAAACTTACTTTTCTTTGGTCCATATGAGCTAGATTAGAAGTCAAGTGACCTGGATTGCCGATTTGAAATATTTTATGACCTATTACTTATCATTTATGATTCTTATTCCAACCAGGCACTAAATAGTTATATGACTGGACAAATCATTAAACTTCAGTTTCCTCATCTATAAAATGGAAAAATTAAAATGGATATCTAAGGTATTCTATGAAAATTGTATTGCATGTGTTTAAAATGAGCTAAACTTTAAAAGTATGGTGAGAATTCATTCTTAAATGTTGCTCAAAGCTCTAAAGAAGAAATTCATCAAGCACTTTCCAAATTTATGAACCAACTATATCCCAAAAGTGAAGTTTTAAGGCAATTCAACTTAATTTAGTAAGCCTTTGGCAATCACAACACTCTACACTCATCAAAATGATTATATAGGGGCACTAAGTGGCACAGTGGATAGAGCACCAGCCCTAAAGTCAGGAAGACCTGAGTTCAAATCTGGTCTCAGACACTTAACACTTCCTAGCTGTGTGACCCTGGGCAAGTCACTTAACCTCAATTGCCTCAGCTAAAAAGCTAAAAAAAAAAAAAAAAAAAAAAAGATTATATAAATGATGAATCAGGGTTGCCAGACTAACCCACAAAAGTCCATTCTAACATAATATTTATGAACTATAGTACTAGCCACAGCACTGAAAATAGAGACAAGGGGACAAGAAAAGTTGGTGGGTTTTTTTTTTGTTTTGTTTTTTCTGCTAACTAATAAACTAATGAGATAAAATTTTGAAATTTGCAACATCTTTAAATCTTCCTCTGTTTTCCATGTGCCTTTCTCCCTCTGGTCTTCATGTAACTTTCTAATACCTAAATGCTGCTCATCACTATGGCATTCTAACTAAATAGATTTTGCCCTGCAAAGTATTCCATACTATGAAATTACCTTTATTCCTTTTTCTAATCCCCAAAGACTTCTATTACTTTAATGTAGTTGATCTTAAGAAGAAATCTGAGTAAACAAATTAAATCTGAATTCAAATCTGGCCTCAAACACTTACTGGTTATATGACCTTAATCTCTATTTGTTACAGTTTCCTCACTTATGAAATGAGGATAATAATAGCACCTATCTCCTAAGGTTGTTGTGAGGATCGAGTGAGATAATAATTGTAAAGTGCTCAGCACAATGCCTTGCACACAGAAAGTAATATATAAATATTGACTATGATCCTGGAAATAACTGCATTTTTAAAAGCTACTTATTAATCCAAATCAAACTCAAATGGGTATATTAGCAAAATGATTTCAGGCAGTATGGGTGAGGTGAAGAAGGAGTTTAACCAGAGAAGGGTAATCAGGATGATGAAAGCCCTCAAAATCATGTCCTCTGAGGATAAATAGTTGAAACTGAGAATGTGTTGCCTGGATAAGGAGAGACTAAGACAGGACACAATAGTCACTTTTCAGCTGTCATGTAAAAGAAGGTTTAGATTTCTTTTGCCAAGCCCTAGAGAAAAGGGATAAATAGCAGAGAGGCAAGTTCCAACCCAAAATAAGGAGGCAAATCTTCCTGACAATTATGAATTTCCCAGGGTAGAATAGGTTTCCTTGGGAAAGAATACCCCCTGTAACTAGAGGTCTTCAAACAAAAGCTAAATTACTTCTCCTTGGATAGAGTATAGAACAGGTTCTGCTTCATATACCTCGAGGACCTCTAAGCTCTCTTCTAATTCTAATATTTTATGATTTTAAAAAAATCTCCTATTTCTAACATGTGAAACTGGATCAGGGAATTGAAAGATAAGATCTAGCTTTGCTATTTATTACTTCTGAGATCTTAGGCTAGGACTTTTACTTTTTGGATTTCTACTTTCTCATCTGCAAAGTAATGGGTGCACTATCTACATCAAAGAGTTGTGAAGGAAACACTTTGTAAATCATAATGTATGTGTAAGTGTAACTTTGTAAATATAAATGATTACTTCTGTAGGGCTTCTGCCTGAACTCATACTCAAATTTGAGCTTCCTCAGGAGTGACTCACCCAGACTCAAGTTCTCTTTTGGTTCTTACTTCTTAAACTATGGCTCATGTAGTTGTACTAATGGATTTACTTTTAAGAGTCAGCCAATTGACAATTGGCTCAAAAGAAAAGGGAGTAATAGGAAAACCCATCAATGCTGGTCATGCTCTCCACAAAGACATGTAGAATCTGTAGGAACAGTGGCCCCAAATATAAAGACTATGTTGATTGAGAGCTATATACTTAGGGGAGACCTTCAATGATAGAGGGTTGGAAGGCTGCCCAAGAGCTTGCACTGTCAGACAATAAGTGCTTATTAAGCCCATTATGTAATATCCTTGTGATAAGTGCTAGAAATACAAAGAAAGTCAAAATAGAGTACTTATTCACAGGGAACTTACAGCCTGAAGGAGATGACATAGAAACAACTATACAAACAAGACACAACAGGACAAATCAGAAATAACCAACAGAGAGAAAAGACTAGCATTAAAGGGACCAGAAAAGGCTTTGTAGAAGGCAGGAATTTAGCAGAGATTTGAAATAATCCAGTGAAGTTTGGAGACAGAGATGAGGAGAGAGTGAACTAGGCATGAGAGGGAGCCAGTGAAAATAGGCAGATCAGGAGATGAAGTATCTTACATACTCATACATATAATGCTGCTAAGGTAGAATCAATAGGATTAGTAACATATCAGATATAGGTGGGGGATAAGAGATAGGGAGGAGCTGAGGATGACAGCTATGTTGGGAGTCTGGGTTACTGGGAGGATCGTAGTGCCCTCCACAGAGCTAGAAAAGCTAGGACAGCTAGGTGGTGCAGTGGATAGAGCACCAGCCTTGAAGTCAGGAGGACCAGAGTTCAAATCTGGTCTCAGACACTTAACATTCCCTAGCCGTGTGACCCTGGGCAAGTCACAACCCCAATTGCCTCAGCAAAAAGCAAAAAAAAAAAAAAAAAAAAAAAGTTAGGAGGGGTCTGGGGGAAAATAATAATGAGTTCAGTTTAGGACATGTTGACTTTATGATGTCTACTAGTCATCCAGTCAAGCTGTCCAATAATCAGAGAGTTTAAAAATGGATAAGTACATCTGAGAATCATCAACTTAAAAATGATAACCAAATCCATAGGACTTAATGATATTCCCAAGTGAAATAGTGTAGAGGAAGATGAGAATAAGGTCCAGGATAAGAGCCCTTTGGGCTATCCATGATTAGCAAGTGGATCCTGGATAAAGACCCAGCAAAGACTAGGAAGGAATATTTAGACAGGAAAGGGAAGAACCAAGAGAGAGCATTGTGAGAAAATCTCCAGGGAGAAAAGTGGCAAAAACCTAGAGAGAAGAGGGTGGTTGCATCAAAAGGCAAGAAAATGAGAATTCAGAAAAGGCCATTATATGTGTCCATTAAGAGATTACTGATAATTTTAGAGACAGCAGTTTCCCATGATCAAGTCAGAAGCCAGGATGTTAAAAAGAGTTAGAAAGAGAATGAGAGGAGAGAAAGTGAAGAGTTTGGTTGTAGGCAACTCTCTCAAGAAGTCTTTCTCCAAAAAATGAAGAGGTATAGGATGATACCTTGTGGGGATGAAAGGATCAAATGACTTTTTTGAAAATATAGGAGATATGAGCTTGTTTGTAGGCAGCAAAGAAGCTAACAGAGAGGGAGACTGAAGATTGGTAAAAGAATGAGGATGTTAGAGGTGGCTATGTGCTGGAGAATATAGACTGGGATCACTTGTACAGGTAGAGCAGTTTGCTTTTATAAGAAGGGCCATGACTTTGTGTGAAACGGTATAAAGAATAGAGAATATAGATAATAAGGATACTCTTCACTCTAGAGATTTTGTCACATTGCTCTCTCCTGGTTCTCCTCCCTGACTGAACCTTCCTTCCCAAACTTCTTTGCTTGATCTTTATCCAGGATATACCTGCTAACCATACATGTCCCACAGAGCTATGTCCTGAATGCTATTTCTCCCTCTTTTCTCCCTCTGTATTATTTCTTTTGGAGATCTCATTAATTCCTATAAATTCAATTATCATTTCTTTTTTTGATAATTCTAATGTCTACTTATGAAGGAGATTATAGTGGCAAAAGAGCACTCTATATATATGATAAGGAAGTGGAGAGAAGAGAGAGTTCCCAGTGAATGGCCTCAGTTTTTTCAGTGAAATATGAGCAAACGTTCTCAGACTGAGAAAATGTGGGGAGTAGAGAAATCAGAGATTCAAGGACAGATAAAAAGCTACTGTGATGAATGGGATAATGAACTGATAATTAAGGTATGAAATTACTATGCCACAGTAAGGTCCCAGTTGAAATTATATAACACAAATTTATAGTGCGCCTAAATCACAAATAACTTAAAGTAGCTGGATATAAAATAAAATCATCAGCATTTCTTAAACCATACATGTTTAAAATGGGTATTCAATTTGAAGATAAAAGATGGCATCATTTTTTAAAAAATGAGGTGCAAATTTTCACATATATAACTTAAAAGAGAATCCAGAATCCCTACCTTTAAAAAAAAAAAAGATTAGAAGAGGTCATATAAAATCAAACAAGAAATTTTAATTATGCAGAACTAATTTTTTGCTTGGATAAAGGCAACAAAGATGGAAGACAAGATGTAGAGTGGGAAAAATATATCTAACAATTATCAAATATCATTGATAAAATATTTCTATTACTTTTCATCTTGTAGCCAAGAAGCAGAAGGAATTGATGCATAATATTAAGCTTTATTCTCTATTAGAAAACGATCATTTGAGGTTTTTTTTTTTTCAAAAAAAGAGTTGCAAGCAATAAATGATCATTTGAAAATGTGTTCCAATTCACCGATAAGAGAAATAACAATGAAAACAACTCTGAAGTTTTACCTCACACTCTGAAAAATGACAAAAAACACCCAAAAAATGTGGAAGGAAAGCAATCTGTTGGAAGAGCTAAGGCAGGTCAGCCTCATTCAAAATCTAGTTGTTGGTTTGGTTTTTTGGTGAGGCTTTTTGTTTTATTATGAGGGGGTGGTGAATTAAATCAACTGTTCCATCAATTTGGAATTATTAAAGAAAACAGACTAAGTTCCTAAAACCTTGGTTCAGTAGTCCACCTGCTGACCGTAGACTCCAAAGAAAGAAAATATACAAATAGATATTTAAAATATGTATAATAGAACTTTATGTTAGTAATTAGAAACAATTCTCCATCAATTGTAAAATGGCTGGAAAATCTATAGTTCTCTATATGAAGGTAGCAAAATGTTATTGTCTAGTAAAAGGTTGAAGAGTACAAAGAATTTAGAGAAATATGGAGGGGGGAATTATATAAATAATAAAAAATGAAAAAGAGAATCAAAAGAAGAAAAGGAATCCAAATTCTACCTTACAGAAAAATTAATTATAGTTCCAGAGAACCAATAATGAAACATACATCTGTTTTCTTTCAGCAGAGAAATAAGGTACATCTAGGGTATTTTGCCTATACCTTGCCTATATATGTCAGATGTGATCACGGATATATAGATATATATATATAGAAACCCATACATATATGTGTACATATGTGTAGATATGTGTGTAGATGTAATATAAATATATACATATATTTGATTGTTTTCCTTTGATGAAAGAGTTCAATTTTCAAGTGGCAGAAGAGGATTTTTTAAATAAATAATTATTAAGACAAAAGGCATCAGTGGTTTTGTATAGCTATTTTAAAATAGATAACTCCTAAACAAACAAACAAAAAAAAAAGCCCTATTATTTTCCAGGAAATAACATGACCTGGTAGAAATTATGATATAGTATATATAAAGCAAATTTTTGAGTTAGGAAAATCTGAATTTAAGCTTTAAATCTTAAATACACTGTGTGATGCTAGGCAAATAACTTCTCTATCTCTGTCTCTCTCTTTCCCTGTGTGTGTGTGTGTGTTTGTGTGTTTGTGTGTGTGTGTGTGTGTGTTTGTGTTTGTCTGTCTTAGAGAAGCCTGGAAGTTGCCTTCCAGTTTCATTATTACAAAGTCTCATTTTTGATGGGAGCTCAATGTAAATTTTCTATTCCTCTTCTCTCCAAACAGAAATAAGCTCTAAGAGACATTAGAGAAACTAACTGCTGACTAAAAAATAAAATGAGAAATCAGTCTTTTCATATGTCTCTTTAATCTAGTGACTATAACCAGTGTCTGGATGTTGTCATTTAAGTTACAAATATCACAAACCTGATTCAGGTTCTTCATGAAGGAAGGGAAAATTCAGAGGTTATCTGACTTTCAGATGGCTATCACTAAATATCTGCTTCTCCATACTATGGAGTCACCAAAAAATGAAAAGCCTACTAATGGAAAATGGGAAAATTATCTTTCCACAGTTTCAATTTATCCCACACTACAGTGATTTGATGATCATTAGAGAGTAACAAATTGTTTCTAACAAATTGTTTCTATACAGAAGGATTGAATTGAAAAATACAATTGTCTTGCTTCAAGAAACTGATTCCTCATGAGATCCCTCCCCATTAAGACCTGGAATTTTTCATAATAAATATTAGAGCTTATGCAGTTGCAGGAATATTACTAACTCGTGTATTATGTCTATAGTTTGCAACTGACAACAGATTATTCTTTTTAATTCTACTAAAGAACAGTTTATTGGTAACCAGAATGACCTAATTATAGACTGAAAATCTGACTTTTTGCCTCCAACTTGGAATAGTGTTCTTTCTTGTTTTCTGCTCTGGTCCAGGAAGTTAAACAGGGACTGGTACGTTAGGCAAGCACCCTAAGAATTGAAGTTAATAATGCAGTTTACAAGATCATCAATCTAGAACTAGAGAGAAACTTTAAATTCCTTTAATCCATCCCCTTCATTTTAGAAATCCTAGCAAAAGAGGTTAAATGATTTACCCAGGGTAATTAATATTACAGGGTATATTTAGATCCAGGTTCCCTGGCTTCAGAGTCTATGACCCCATTCAGAATAGGATGGAGAAGAAACTAAAAAAAAATCAGTGTATAGGATAATTAGCACATACTTTTATTTCTGAAGAATAGCTAAGATACACAGCATAAAAGTAAAGATTTAATTAATTAATTTTATTAAAGCTTTTTATTTTCAAAACATATGAGTAGATAATTTTTCAACATTGACCCCTGCAAAAACTTTGTGTTCCAAATTTTCCCCTCCTTCCCCTCACCCTCTCTCCCAGATGGCAAGTAATGCAATATATGTTAAATATTTATGTTAAATCCAATATATGTATACATATTTGTACAATTAACTTACTACACAAGAAAAATCTGATCAAAAAGGAAAAAAATTTAGAAAGAAAACAAAATGCAAGCAAACAACAACAAAAAGAGTGGAAATGCTATGTTATGATCCCCACTCAGTTCCCACAGTTCTCTCTCTAGGTGTAGATGGCTCTCTTCATCACAAGATCGTTGGAAATAGCCTAAATCGTCTCATTGTTGGAAAGAGCCATGTCCATCAGAATTGATCATTGTATAATATTGTTGTTGCCATGTACAATGATTGTGTGGTTCTGATCATTACATTTATCATCAGTTTATGTAAGCCCCTCCAGGTCTCTCTAAAATGACCTGCTGATTTTTTCTTACAGAACAATAATATTCCATAACATTCATATACTATAACTTATTCAGCCATTCTCCTGCTGTTGGGCATCCATTCAGTTTCCAGTTTTTAGCCACTACAAAAAGGGCTGCCAAAAATATTTTTGCACATGTGGGTCCTTTTCCTTCCTTTAAGATCTTTTTGGGATATAAGTCCAGTAGAAATACTGCTGGGTCAAAGGGTATGCAGTTTTATAGCCCTTTCAGCATAGTTCCAAATTGCTCTCCAGAATGGCTGGATCCCTTCATAATTCACTGGATCCAGTTTTCCCACATCCCCTCCAACATTCATCATTATCTTTTCCTGTCATTTTAGCCAATCTGACAGGTGTGTAGTGGTACCTCAGAGTTGTCTTAATTTGCATTTCTCTTATCAATAGTGACTTAGAGCACCTTTTCATATGACTAGAAATAGTTGTAATTTCATCATCTGAAAATTGTTCTTATCCTTTGACCATTTATCAATTGGAGAATGGCTTGAATTGTAAAGATTTAATTTTAAAAATGAATTATGTATAAAATTATGTATAAAATATTAAGGCTTTTTAAATCATGGCAATAGATAAAATAGATATATAGATATGTTGATAGATGTGAGGGAGGTTGAGAAAGAAAGAGATGAGGGGAAGAGAGAAAGAGAGAGGGAGAGGGAGAGGGAGAGGGAGAGGAAGAGAGAGAGAGAGAGAGAGAGAGAGAGAGAGAGAGAGATTTTCAATTATTTGGGGGAAAATTAAGTGGGCTTGTTGTGGTGGCTATTATTTTCTCAAGAGAAATCTCACTTACTACTTAGTATTCAATGCTAACAGAGACTCAAATAATGTTCCAGCTATAAGGAAACATTATTCCTTTATATATAAGGGAATATATATTGTATATATAGTATATATATATAATATATATATGTATATATATATATAAATGGTATCTACCACCTAGAATCAAGATCAATCAAGAAATATTTTCCTATTTTCATCATAACAGAGCACAAGTTGAAAAATAAAGCCTGAGAGAAATTAGGCAAACCCAGAACTGAAAATAATAGACTTTGAGCTAGAATTTGAAAAAAGTCATTTAATCCAACCTCCTTATTTTACATAAAAGGAAAATTATACCCAGGGCCATTTTAAGATTCAATCTTAAAATGAAGTTAAGGGACTTGCCCAAAGCCACACAGATAGCAGAGTCAGGACTTGAATCCAGGTCATTTGGCACCAAATTTAGTGTTCCTTTCTCACACAAGTCACTTAGCATCACTGGGCTTCAATTTCCTCATCTATAAAGTGAAAGGATTAGGCTAAATGGCTTCCTCTATATCTATGATCTCACGTTTCACCAAGTTAGGATAGCCTCATATTCTTTATTTACTTCAACATTCTAATGTTTCCTTCAGGAAGAAAATAAAAAGGTTTTGCATGTTCATTCTTATAACAATTCAATCAGATCCATCTAACCATATGTCATTTGGAATTGGCCCAAATCTATCACATACTGTGTTTCTTTTATCAAATGATTTCATCTTAAAGTAAACAAATAAATTCAATATTCAACCTTAATAGCATGTATGTATGTATGTAGAACATATATGAAATCACCTCTATTTTAATTCTATTCAAAAGTTTGTTTTCCAACATTTTTGTCACACATGTACAGTCATACTATAACTCATAAAAACCAAGTCAGTTCTCTAAACTTCACCCTGTTCTACCTCTGACCTCAGTATGTCATCATAAATAGGAATGCACACTGCTCTAAGAAAAACATTTGGATGAAAATCCAAGAAGATAAATTATCCACATTGCAAAAGCGTCCCAATGTCAAATACAAAGGTATTTTAGAACCTTTAAATATTTACAGATCATGAACTACTTGACAGTTAAGTTAGAAGCAAAAAAAAAAAAAAATGAAGCTGAAATCTGAAAAATAAACCCCTTTTAAGTAAAGATCAGTTAGGAAGGATTATCAATGACATAATGGGAAAATGGGCTTCAATTTATACAGATTTTTTTTAAAGAAACATCCATGTGTCTTAAACTATCAAGCCATGACTATTAACTATAAAATTCTCATTCTAATTCTTAAACTTATAACTTATTTTCAGGGGTAACTGCTATTGGCCTTATAGCAGGGAAAAATCATCACACAGTAATAGCTCTCAGGGTTGGAATAGAATTAATTAATAGATTACCTAAAGCACAAAGATTTTCTGCATTCATATGTCTATCTGATCAGATTATATAAATTTATGCCTGCTCGATGCAATAGTCTAAATGTATTTATGGGAAAGTGTGGGATCGATCCATGTATAGATTTGAGGTATTGATTATTTCCTCATTTTCTTCACTTTAAATAATTGTAATGTTATAATTATTCTTGTTTTGTCTTATTTTTTAAGGAATTATTTTATGTTTAAGAGTCAACAGTGTCATAGTAACTGCGTCTGTGAGCTGAGATGGGCTGTGCATATAGCAAAAAGAGGGAAAATAGTTGAATTATTTGAATGATTCACTGTTAATCATGCCGCATTAAAAAGTTTAAAGCAAGCACTCTAGCATTTTGGGTCAGCCTATGAGCACCTTAAAGGAAGGATTTTGGAGGGGGGAGGCCTATTTTCTGTATTCTCAGTGGTTAGCACAGTGCCTAGCACATAGTAAGCATTTAATAAATGTTTGTTGACTTCTGATTAATTGATGTGGAAAATTTATTGGAAGATGGATAAAATGACAAGGAATAAATAGGTTGTGAACTGTTTTATTGAGCAGTCACAATGACAAGAACTCTAGCTGACTGAAATGTTGAAGTAATTATTAATTCTACACTGGGGTTTTGAAAATCAGCTTCAGAAATATAGAAAGAAAATAGTTTGCTCAATACCAGCTTTTTAGAATCACATCATACATCTACCCAATTTTTCTTTCAAATTACCTAATTGCTGACAATCATAGACATATGATTTACATTTCCACATATAAAACATAAACAGTTTGTTCATTGAGTCCCTTGAAATTAGATTCTGTTTACCTTTTATTTCTCTTAGATGTTGTATATCAAATTTTTTTATTAAGTTTGGATTTATTTGTAACAATCTTCTGAAAATCTAGCAATTTCTTGAATGACCATTATTTTTATTTGGTTCAGTATTATTCTTAACTTTATTGGGTATAATATTTTTGGCTCCAACCCCAGTCCTTTTGCCATTTGATATATAGTTTTTCAAGACCTGAGGTCTTTTAATGTAGCTGCTGCTAGGTCTCATGTGTCTCAAATTGCGATTCCACTGTATTTGAGTTGTTCTTGTTTTTCTTGTTGCTTATAATAATTTCTCCTTGATCTGGGTGTTTTAGAATTTGGCTATGATATTTCTGTATGTTTTTCTCATAGTATCTTTTTCATGTGGTGATTAGTAGATTTTTTTCTATTTCTACTTTCCTCTCTAGTTCTAACAATTAAGGACAATTTTAATTATTTCCTGTATTATTATATCATGATTCCTCTTTTGATTGCAGCTTTCAAATAGTCTGATTGTTCTTATGTTTTCTCTTCTTGATCTGATCTCTGTATTAGTTGTTTTTTCTTATAAGATTTCACATTCTTTTCAATTTTTTCATTCTATATATATATATATATATATATATATATTTAAATTTCTTTTAACTTCACTGGCTTCTCCTTGCCCAGTGCTAGTTTTGAAGGAGTCATTTTCTTCCTTAAGATTTTTGGATTTCTCAATTCTGATGGACATGGCTCTCTTCAACAATGAGGTGATTCAAACCAGTTCCTATTGTTCAGCAATGAAGAAAGTCATATACATCCAGAGAGAGGCCTGTGGGAACTGAGTGTGGACCACAACATAGCATTTTAATGCTTTTCTGTGAATGTTTGCTTGCATTTCATTTTCCTTCTTAGGTTGTTTGTTTGTTTTTCTCTTTTTAGATCTGATTTTTCTTGTGCAGCAAGATAACTGTATAGATGTGTATACACATATTGGATTTATCATATATTTTAGCATATTTAACATTTATTGGACTACTTGCCATCTAGAGAAGGAGGTGAGAAGAAGGAGGAAAAAATTTGGAACAGAAAATTTTGCAAGGGTCAATGTAGAAAAATTATTCAGATGTTCTGTAAATAAAAAGCTTTAATAAAAAAAATTTTTTTAAGATTTTTGGATTTCTTTTTCTAGTTGGTTGACTTCATAATGTTCTTGTTTTTCTTGGATTGTTCTTAATTTTTTTTTTAGTTTTTTTCTTCAATCTCTCTCATTTGACTTTTAAAGGTTTTTTTTTAAAATTCTATGAATTCTTTTTGGGAAGATGGTCTTTTGACATTACTTTACTTTTTGGTGTAGGAGAGGTTTGTTTTTTGACTTAAATATTCTCCTCTGAAGATGAACTTCTATTTCCCTATCTCTATAGTAACTTTCTATGATTGGATTCCTTCTCCTTTTTCTGCTAATTTAAAAAAAATTATAGCAGATTATTAGTATAAACTCCTTTGATCTTAGGAAGTAGAAGATGGTCCCACTGGTCTCAGGTCTTCCTTCAGTTCTCCCTTATGGACTAGAAACTGAAACCAAGAACTACCCTTCTGTAAGTGCCCACATCCAGCATGAACCTGGTCAACTGCTATTCTTTCCTTGATGAGGACTATATACTACCTTCCCAAAAGTTTGCTTCTTATACTCATCTGCATTTCATATTCCAAAAATATTTGTAATTTTAGGGCATCCTAAAGGGGAATAACAGTTTCTTCTTTTAATCAATCTGTAGAGCAAAAAGGTTGTGTTATTTTAAACTATTTATATAATTATTGAGTTTATTATATCTAACACCAAAGAACAGAGACTCTAAGAAAGACCTGAATTGTGAATGGCTAGTTGGGAAAGATTGAGGAGAATTTGTATATTCTCTGAGCTAATATCATGCTGCTGCAAGTCTTAAGTTAAACTGGGAACCCTCATCTTTCACCTAAGTGAAGAATGCTCCATTTGTTCTCTATTTGCAAGAAAAGGAGCAAAATGAGTTAGTATGCTTGGTTTTTTATGTCACAGATTTATTTATTTAACAATATCAAGTGTCCTCTATTTTAATAACCCTTATTTGACACGATGGGAACCCAAAGCAGTCACCTCTTAGTTCTGGATGCTTGTAGTTTTTATGGATACAGAAGGATCTTAATATGATCACTATACAAGATAATGGTTTAAGGGTCTCAAAATTGATCTAGATAGTAAATGTTATAGATTCAAATGGCATAAGCTATGGGTTGACTGAAATAGAAAGAAAATATTTCACAATAAGAAGAAGGACTTAAGCTGAATCTTGTAGGATAGTGGGATTTAGATGGGCAGAAAATAGTTGGGAGAGCATTCCAGGTGAGAAGAAATAGTATGAGAAAAGACCTGCAAGGAAGAAGTACATGGTGTGTTCCAGAAAGTGACTAGACAATACCATTTATTTTTTACACTACTATGACATTAATTTCCCTTACATACCCTTTTCATTATGTCATTCCCTTGTGGAGAAAGCTTAAGCAGATTCCTGTTACTGATAGGATAAAGTCCAAACTCCTTAGTTTCATAATCAAAACCCTCCACAGACAGGCTTTAGTAACTTTTAAAATATACTTTCTTACTCTAAACTGGTTATGGACTAACCAGAATGATCAAGTGTCTAGGACCATACATAGGAACAATTAGAAATCTACTGTAGGGGAAGCTAGGTGGTGAAGTGGTTAGAGCACCAGCCCTGGAGTTAGGAGGACCTGAGTTTAAATCTGGTCTCAGACACTTAATACTTCCTATGTGTGACCCTAGGCAAGTCACTTAACCCCAATTGCCTCAGCAAAAAAAAAAAAAAAAGTCTACTGTAAAAATCTAAAAGGGTATATGTGTATTTACACATTTATATTTATTTCTATAAATATATTTTAGTATATATAGAAAAAGGATATATGAGTTATAAATATAAATTTATACATTAATATTCATGTATTTCAACAAATACACTATAGACCAGATTTTATATATTTTATATATTTAACTCTTTCTTTAGTATATATTGAGGGGAGGATATGATGTAAATATATATATACTTCAACAAATATACCATAAGTCAAATTTTCCATGGAAACTAAGATGCAAGTTCCCCTAAAAAAATAAGAACTAATCCTCCAAAATGCCCTGAACCCTTGAACTTAGCTGTCTGATCTTAAGAATGTGTTTATATGCCCTACAGAACCAATAGCCCTTCAGGAAGAGACCATATTAGAGCAGTGGATTCAACTATACCCAGCTGTAGATAATATATGGTAGCAGACTGGTAAGTGGAAAACCACTAGCAGGAAGCAACCTCTGTCTTTATGCCTTTCTGGGATATTTATATACTCCACTGTGGCCAGTCAACATAACTAGTATGACTTGGATGAAATTTTAATTATACGGGATCTTAATGATTTAACTTGCTGTGGGAAGAGAGAAAAGGAGCCATACTGAAGGAGTAAAGGTTCAACCAAGTGCATCTCTTTGTTTTTCTAGGGTCCCTAAAGAAAATTTAGCATTCCAAAATAAGGTCTTTGGGTTCAATGCTTAAGGTAGAAGATAACCACATAATTTTAGTTATTATGTATGTTCACAGACTTTGTGAGTATTCAGACTTGTCACTGTTTCAAAAAAATCAGCTTAAACACCTGAAAATGGAGGGTTTTGCCTTATTACATACTTCAGTTACTGACAAAGTTCTCCCTTTCTCTCTGACTCCTAATTCTCTATTTTGCATTTTCCTTTGGTAAATGTACTATGAACCATGCTAGGTTTGAAAGATGTAGCAGAGTTTGCAACACACTTCATCTTCATGGAAGTCTAAGGGGTCCTGAAGACTTTATGAGAGAAATTAAGTCTGTCAAACATCAAAAAACAATACTTTCCAAGAGATCAATATAGAGATGAAGCCAGGAGAAAGGTCAAGAAAGAGGAAGAGATTTTTCTTGTGGGTCATTTCTCTTTGGCTGTTCTTGAGACTCATTCTGGAAAGAGATTCCTATTCTATCATCCCATGTCATTATTTCTATGTGGGACAGGGTTCTTAGTTCATCACTTGCTGCTTGCTATGTCTTCACGACATGAAGGTAGCTTGAGTTGGGTACAATAACAGATTAGTAGGGGTAGATTTTAGAGCATAGTAGTGATAATATAAAGGAAGAGAGTAGAAATCAGGATAACGTATGAGTGGTGTGAGATAGACCAGAAATAAGAAACAAAAAATAAAATTAAACCAAAATGGCAGCTTCTAAAAATATCGATGGAGAGTGAGATAGAGAGGATAATCATTCTTATTCCCTCATTTTCCTTTAGGGAAGTCCTGCCCTTTCCTCTTCCTCAAAAGGGCCTAGAAGAGGTTGCTCTACTTTTAATCCATTCATGACTTTCAGATACTAAAATAGGTGAGAATGGCCAAAATGATTAATAGAAATTCATGGAGTAGTTCTTTAAAATATCATTCATTTCTTGGTACAATAAAATATATGTATGTGTTTGTTTATGTATACAATATGAATTGTCCATGTAAAATGACATGTACATAATATAAACAGCTGTGAATGAGAAGAGGAGATTCCCAAAATCAGGAATAAGGATGAATACACATGAAAAATATCCTATATTATTATTTTTTGTGCATATTCTATATAATAACTCTAACTCTATGTTGATCCTAAGGTCAGCACCATATCATAAGCTTAGAGTAGCATGAAGGGACTTAGTTTAAAAAGTTTTAGGCTGAGTATCTTCTCATGAGTAGTATGTTATGGGTTCACAAAAGGCCAGCCACAGACACACTGAATACCTGTTGACATGTAATCACAGAAAGGATCAATATATGTTCATAAAAGAATTCAAAATAGAATAATATGAGAAACTTGAGGAAGACAACACCATATAAATATAGGGACTAAAAGAACTGGGGAAAGGAATAGGACAATTATGAAATCTTCATTTAAATAAAATATTAAAAGAAAAAATAAGCTATTTCAGTTATATAAAATGTAAAAATGCATGAACAATATCAATGCAGCAAGAATAAGCAGAAAAAAAGATGGATTAGAAAAAATATTGTAGATAACTACTAGGGAATTCAAGAAAAATTTTATGGCACGCAAATGTCAGAATAGGTATTGGACTTGTGATTCCTGATTGGAATAGAGAACTGAATGAGTAACGTCATTCCACTACAATAGGTTTGCACCCTCTCTCCAATTTAAAGAGGGGGGGGAGCCAACAAAGGCACATTTTTGAACACCCTATGATAATAATAACTGCCACATGGTGGCCAAATTATATACTATGTTTCCTTTTTGTTATTTAATTAATTAATGGACAGTCCATTGTATTGTAGATTTCAGGAAGCAAGGAAATAATCCCATTTGTCAAACACAATAGATAATATTTGTTCTAAATTATTAAAATTTCAATGCTCCTTTATACACGTGATGAAGAAAACTTTGAAACTGTGTTAACTGGATCTACTGAAAATTTATATTATCTTATCTCAGATCCTCACTGTCACAAGGATATCCTTCACATCTCCCTAATTCATTCACTATTCCATTCCCCCAAGTTCTTCCAAACCTTTTCCACCTTTTTCAAACCACCCATAGTTAATCCTCCCCTATTCTCTCAGCTGAGAATGTCACCTCATATTCCACTAAAAAAAAATTTAAATCATTCTTCGAGAGCTTTCTCTTATTCCCTTTTCTTTCTCTTCTTCACCCTTCTCCTTGCCAAGGCAAAATCCTCTATATGCACAAGTTATTTCATTCTGTTCCATTTTCTCCAAAAGATTGCTAATTGCTTCCCTTCTACTTAAAAATGCCCATATGAACTCCATAAAATCCTAATTTAATCCATCCATCATCAATAACTATTTCCCCATATTTCTCCTACCTTCTGTGGTTAAACTCCTTAAGAAGGCCTTCCAAATAGATGCCTCTACTTCTTTCCTCTAAATCTCTTTTTAAATCTACATATTGGCTTTGGCCTTCATTATTCAACCAAAACTGCTTTCTCCAAAGTAATAAATGATCTCTTGATTGCCCAACCTAATGCCCTGTTCTCAATTGTTATCCTTTTTTGACACTATCACTCAATCATTCCTTTCTCCTTGATGCTGTTTTCACCATAATAGTCTCTCCTGTTTCTCCATTTACTACCTGATGCTTCCTTCCCAATCTCCTTCATTGGCTCTTCATCCAGCTCACACCTGCTAATCCAACAGGGTTATGTCCTAGAATTTCTCTTCTCCTTCTATACTCTTTCATTTAGTGTTCTCTTCAGCTGTCATGGATTCAATTATCCTCTTACACTGATGATTCCTAAATCTACTCATTCAGTTCTAACCACTCTGCTGACCTTCAGTCCCACATCTTCAAGGACTTATTAAACATTTCAAACTGGATGTAAAACAAAATTCATTCTACTTTCCCTAACTCTTCCTTTCTTCCTAATTTTCCCATTACTATGGCAAGTACTTGCATCTTCCCAAGCTCACCTATTTGTCATCCCTGAGCTCTGCTCTTTCTCACTTCCATATCCAATCGATTGCCAAAGTCTGATAATTATACCTTTTTAACATTTCTTGAATATGTCCACTTCCTTCCTTTTTCACACTGCCCTTCTCCTCCCCCCCCCCACAGGCTCTCATCATTTCATACCTAAATTGTTGTCATAGGCTAATAGTTGGTCTTCCTGTCACAATTCTCTCCCCATTCCAGCCAAGTCTCCATTCAATTGCCAAAATAATCTTTCTGATGTTCATATATAACCACAGCAACCCTCTACTCAATAAACTCTAGTGCATCATTATTGCTTCCAGAATCTAACACAAAACTCCCTTGCATTCAAAGTCATTTCCTTTCCCCTTCCCACTCTTCCAGTCTTCCTTATACCTCACATAGCTCCATCTATGACAACGGCCACCTTGCTGTTCCTCCCACAGGACATTTTATCTCCAGACTCTGGACATTTTCACTATCTGTCCTTCATACCTAGAATTTTCTTCCTGCTCACCTCTACCTCCTGGTTCCCTGACTTCCTTTAAGTCCCACTTAGTATTTCACTTTCTATGGGAAGCTTATGTTGAGCCCATATAATTTCAGTGCCTCCCCTCTATTTATCCCCTCTAATTATCCTATATACTGTTAATTTGTTCATAGTTGTTTCCCTTATTTTCTCCCCATTAAACTGTGAACTCCTTAAGAACAGGAAGTCTTTTTCTTTTCTTCACATCTCCAATAATTAACACAGTGCCCATAGTAGGCAATTAATAAATGTTTGTTGACTGACTAATGTCCCTTCTTTCTGTCAACAAATAACAAAAAACAAAAAAAAATGTATCATCAGATATAATTACTTCTGATTTTGCTTAACTTGCTGGTTTTGTTTAGCTTTCTATGGGGAGACATAATAGGGGTGCTTTGTTGGTAAGTAATATATCAAAATAACTATTTTCTTTATGTGAGGTTACATGGTGGATACAGGTGAGTGGGAGGGAAGAGGATAAAAGATTTTATGAAGGAGTTAGCACCTTGAAAGAAAAAGAGGATTTCAATAGGGAAGCATATGAGGAGCACCTAGGCAACTGAGACATCATACCCAAAATTTATTTTTGTTCTCTAACTTCCATGGAACCTAGCAAGATTACAAGTGTTCAGCAAAATACATAAATGAGTCTCAACCTGGAACCCACAGACTCCTAAAGAGTTACAGAAAATTTTCAGGAGTGACATGAACTAAAAAAAATGATGGAATGAAAGCAGGGAACAATGAGACCGTCGCTATATATCCAATATAATATGTGATTAAGTTTGAAAAGTAGGTTGAAGCCAGGTGATGAAGGGCTTTAATTATCAGACTGTCTTTTTTGTTGTTTTTGTTCTCTTTCTCTTCTGTTCTTTCTAATCTGTCTACTTTCACCTCCATTGTTAGAGAACTAAATGAGTCTGCAAGAAGTAGGAGTTCAGTGTTGAGTGATTGATTAGTTGATAGTAACGGCCAGGCCAGTGACACAAGGCACTGGATGACAGGAACAGCATGTCTCAGTGATGCATCAGCTCAGCATTCACATCCATTTCATACACCAGGCTGAGACATCACTGGTGTCAGCACTAGCTACAGAGCTATTCATCCAGATATCATAAGGCCCTTCGATGGGACCTTTAGACTCTGTAACTGTGCCCAGGAGACACATCATTTACATTAGTTTCAATGGCCCTGTAGCATCATTGCTATGACCACACAAAGTGTAGGGCAGAGGTGCCCCAAACTTTCTGGTGTCACAAATCTCTTTAGTAGACTGCTAGAGTCTATGGTCCCCTTCTCAAAACAAGGTTGTTTTTTATTATAATGTAAGGAAATGCTAACCTTCACTTGGAAATTAATAAATATAAATATGTAATTTTTTTCCATTCTGGTTCACATCACTCCTGAAAATTTTCCATAACTCTTTAGGAGTCTGTAGGTCTCAGGTTGAGACCCATTTATGTAGTATCTTCATTAAGCTGTTTGCTAAACACTCATAATTTTGCTAGGTTCGTTGGTAGAGAACAAAGATACATAGTCTGTGTTATTGAGAGATATATAATCAAAAAGGAAAGGAAAATACACACAAATAATTATCATGCCAGATTAAAATGTGGTAAATGCCATGTGAAAAGTCTAGAATGCTATAGGAAGAAGGAAGAAAGAGATTATTTCTATCTGGGGTAATTAGAGAAAACTTATTAGAGTAGATGGCATTTGAAATAGAATTTGAAGAATGGACTCCCTCAACTGCAAAATGAAGTAATATTGCTTCCACCATCTATCATTCAGGATAGGAAAGGACTGTTTAATCACTATATAAATGAGAGTTAATTTTTTAAAAGTGTGAATAATTTGAATGGATCCATCCCTTCTGCCTACAAATATGTCCAAATTTCTTATATCTTCAAAAATGTTCATTTACGGATCCAACCATTCTGGAGAGCAATTTGGAGCTATGCTCAAAAAGTTATCAAACTGTGCATACCCTTTGATCCAGCAGTGTTTCTATTGGGCTTATATCCCAAAGAAATTATAAAGGAAGGAAAAGGCCCCACATGTGCAAGAATGTTTGTGCAGCCCTTTTTGTAGTGGCTAGAAACTGGAAACTGAATAGATGCCCTTCAATTGGAGAATGGCTGAATAAATTATGGTATATGAATGTTATGGAATATTATTGTTCTGTAAAAAATGACCTGCAGGATGATTTCAGAGAGGCCTGGAGAGACTTACATGAACTGATGCTAAGTGAAGTGAGCAGAACCGGGAGATCATTATATACAGCAACAACAAGACTATATGATGATCAATTCTGATGGACATGGCTCTCTTCAACAATGAAATGTTTCAAACCAGTTCCAATTGTTCACTGAAGAAAGCCATATACACCCAGAGAGAGGGATGTGAAATGTGGACCACAACATAACATTTTCATGCTCTTGATTGATGTTTCTTACATTGCGTTTCCTTTGTCTGATATGTCTTTCGTGTAGATATGTTTTTTCTTGCACAATAATGATGTGTGGAAATATGTATTCATATATTCAATTTGTCAAGTATTTTGACATAATTAACATGTAATGGATATCCTGCCATCTAGGGGAGGGGTGGGGAGTAGGGGGGAAAAATTTGTAACAGAAAGCTATGTAAGGGTTAATGTTGAAGAATCATCCATACATATGTTTTGCAAATAAAATAAAATTAAATAAAAAATTTTTTAAAAATGTTCATTTGACTTTTGCCCTCTTCGAGTATATGCCTTACTATAAGATATCTAGGTCAAAATCCCCCTAGCATAATATCAAATTGCTTTCCAGAGACCATTCAGCATTGATTATTCTCATCTTTTTTCCTTCTTTGTCAATTTGTTAGATGTGAAATGAATATTAGGGTTGTTTTGATTTTCATTACTCTCATCATTAGTGATTTGAAGAAGTCTTTCATATTGTTAATAGTTTTCAATTCTTTTTGAAAACTGACTATTCATTCCCTTGAAGGAGATTAGGAATTGGATTAACAAACCAAGCCTAGAATTCAGATTGGAGTGCTGCTACAGACTGCTAACTCTCTCAAGTTAACAAGGAAATTTATTAACAAGGAAAAAATTCTATTTTGTTTTAGTGTACTTAGCACCTAGCTAGCACCTTGCAAGGTACAAGTATTTACTAAATGCTATGAGGATTTGAATGGATTGGGTTGCTGAGGTAGAGAAAGGGAAGTGGGGAATGGAGAGAGGTCAATAATGTATCTTTCTAGGTACCAGAATTTATTCTTCAAAGTATCTTATAGCTTTTGAATGAAAGGTCTCAGAGGATTAGAGAAAAAGAAAGCCAATTCTTGGTCTCTGAAAATTCAATATCAATTTTAATAGCAAATAATGAATGAAGAGGTCAGGGAAACCATTTCTGCAAAGAAGTTGTAAAAAGTCTCCACAGATCAATCCAATAGAAAAAAATTCTAAGAGTGTTTCCTTCCAACCATGAAAAAATATAAGGAGAACAAATAACAAACAGATCACCTATTCCTAATTCCTAATTGCCATCTGTACTATTCCAACCTTGCAGTGAGATATGGACCATTTTCCCATTGATTTTGATCAATGTAAGCAGAAACAACAAAGACTTGGTATTCTTCAACTTATTCCTACACTGAAGAAAGGAAGTATGGATAGCCAAATTCCTTTGTAATAATCATAAAAAAAATCAAATATCCCTGTATTATATTACTGACCCTGAAAAAATAAGGTTCACATAGGTGACTAAAAGAAGTCAGGTTCAGAAAAAATCCATGGGTTTTTATGAAAAGGTGAGCCTAAAGCCTGAAAAGGATTTGCTTGCTATGCGTGCACAATTAAAACAGGGATGTAGTTAAGAGAAAGATACCTGTGCTGAGATATGTTTCCAAGGTCTTTTCCTCTTCCCACTCATTTGTATGACAGAGAAATAGTTTTGAAAGTGAAAAACTGGAAGACTCTGAATCCCTGAGCCCTCAGCAGTTTGCTGAAAGTCTACTAGACATAATTTAGCTGATAGAAACTAAGCAAGGAGCTACAAAGATTTATTAGCCCTAAGCTAGAGAATCATCTCTTGCAGAAACAAGTTTTAAAAATGACCACAAAATGATGATCAAAAGTATAGAATTAAACCTAAGGGTACTAGCTAGTTGATATAGCCCAGCTAATGTGTTTCAGAAAATTTGACTCTTAGTTGAAGATCTTGCCTTCTCAAGAGAAGGCCTCTTCTGATCAATGCTCTGAAACAAACAGAAAGACTAATGGGGGGGAAATTATAGAAATCATGGGGTAAGAGGTTTGAACCCAAAAAATATTGGGGATCCAGGCCAGCATTGCCAGGTATCTCAAAGAATTTGTATGCTTCGACCATCTCCAAATCAAGAGGCAAAGATTTTATTCCACAATTGACAGCCAGGTAAGTTACAAAAAGGAATTAGCCTCACTGTTACCACGGGGAAATATGGGAAGAACCTGACACCATTAGGTGGGCAAAGTTCCTAAAGAATTCATCATTTACAGGGGGAAAGATGCCATAGGACAGGTAAAATTCCTAGTGAACTTGCAGTTAACAAAAGGGAAGGTAGGGTGTTATAGAATAAAGGAATGATCTTGGGGGTTGATAACTATAGCTTGGCCTCCTGATTATATAAAGCCCACTGTAACAAAACCCCACTTAAAGTCAGCAAAGGTCCTCTCCAGTCAATGCCTTTCCCCATGGCCCATCTAGGACGTGGTCTTTTGCGAAGGTTTTGTTCACCCCATCAGAAAAATTGTTTTGATTTGGTTTGGTTTGCTCTATTTTGTTCCTAATAAATTTTTTGTTTCTATTGTTGTTGCTGCTGTTGGTTTTTGTTTTTGTTTTTGTTTGGGGGGGGGGGACTTTTTTCCCTTTCTAATCAAATGGCTAGGTTTTTTAAAAGCTTTTAAAAGCTATAGAGCTTTAAACTAAAAGATCATGGTAGAATCAACCCCAGCTCAGGACTCTAACTAAAGTCAGAATCTAGAAGTGGAAGTAAGCTCCAAAAATTCATGTCTAGTGGGGCCTTCTCTTGCTCACACTGATCACAGGGCCAACTATATGAAAAAACAAGAAACAGAGTCCCAAAGAGATTATATATCCAGTGTATGTATATGTATGTATGTCTGTATGTATGCATATTTAATAAAAACAATATGACATGCAAAATCAGTGAGAGCAAGATCAAAGGAAACAGCATGATGATAATTCCAGAAGATATCTGAAGTTCTATAGCAGCAGAGGAATGAATTACTCCTTCACAAATATGTTCCAATCACATTTATTTTCTACATATGTGCTTATACTCTGTGTGTCTAATCTTTTCTTGTTGGTATGAGAATTCTGAGGAGAGTGTGCCCTTGGATTAAAATTTGTTATTACTTTTCTTAATGTGTTATTTTATTAAATTCTTTTGCATTAAGCTCTGAATGTGTCCTCTGAATGACTAATAGTTGATTAAATAAAAATATTGGTGAGGCTTGTTTTAAATGATTGCAGATACACTGAGGAACTAGGGGTATCCATGTGGGGATGGGTTTGGATTCATATGTGAATTGGGCACATCAGACAAACACTATACATCAGGTATTGATTTTTTATTAGCTGATTGCCTAGATTAGGCAATCACTAGACTTAGTGATTGCCTCCATCACTTAAGAAAGTGATGGAGAAAATGTCAACAATGCAGATTAAACTTAAAAATACATCATACATACTGTTTTTTCTCCTGGAGAGCTGGTTGTTAAACATTTATCAGCATACCTCTGGTTAGGTGCCATATTTGTACACAACATGTTTTATAAATTCATGTTACAGACTTCAAGGTAGTAAGAAACGCTTCCTATTTATCAAAATGATTACAAGTGGTAGATAGAAGGAAAATGCTTTAGCTTTCTTTCTATACAATAAATTTCTGATCAGAATTGAGACATTGAGATTTACCCTATTTCCCCTTTGGGAAGCATTGTTCAAAGTAGGAACCAAAGCCAAACTTTCTAGCACATTTCATCACCGGTCACTCAGCCATGCTCACCTTTAAAATCTCAAGAACTCTTTGACCTCAAACTCAGTGACTGATCCCCCTAAAGCAAACTATCTTGTTCAAACATGAAGGCTCTAAGCCAAAGACTTGATTTTCAATTGGAAGGAAAGACATTAAGCCAACAACCTACATTTTGAGAAGGGCATGAAAACTGCATTCTGATCAATAGAAGCTGTTTATGCATCTCTGGGGATTGATTCACCCTATGCCAATTTAATATATTATATTCAATGTCTCAGGAGAGAAGGATTGCATTAAAGCTTATCAAGTAAATTACTGAATGTTAAATACAAATGCAATAAGGAAAACTGGATACCAAGTTCTTGGGAGAAGCATTTCTATATGACAAATATATTGACCCAGCCAAATTTAAATTCATTTATTGTTGTTCCTGAAAAAGCTAACATGTAACACAAAGCACATGATAATTCTGCCCTGGAAAGCTCCCTATTATACTAGAAGCCTTGGACAGGGCAAACAGGTTGAGGGTTGAGAGGAAGAAGGGGAAATGGAAGTGGAAAATGAGCATCAACAGACTGCCTGAATATTTTTAAAATAAGATGTTCAATGATGTTTGACTCTTCAAGACTCCATTTGGGGTTCTCTTGGCAAAGATACTAAAGTGCTTTGTCATTTCCTTCTCTAGCTCATGAGGAAACTGAGGCTTACAGGTTAAGTGACTCCCCTAGGATCACACAACTAATATGTGTCTGTGGCCATATTTAAACTTATGTCTTTCTAACAATAGGCTGGATACTCTATCCACTACTGTCCATTTTTCAAATAGGTCAAGGGATAAATCACTCACACAGTTCAAGATATCATACCCATTTTTCAACCAGTTAAATATTTCCATTGGCTTTTTTATCCCTTTCAGATAAATAAAGGCTAGTGAAGCTTGTTTCATTTTTTAAAAATTGTTTTAAGGCTTGTTTCATTTAACAGAGGAAATTAAGAGAGATATTTTTACATTCATTCAAGCAAATTATTCCTCCTCTGAACGAAAGAGATTCAAGCATTGCATTCTCCTTAAAGTGCTGCCTAAAGGAATATCAATATTGAAATCAGGGCATCTGTGATTATATCTATCAAGACCAGAACTTCTGTGGTTCTCAAAAAAAATGGATCTTGTACTTGTGAGGGAAGGGATCCCAAGACCCTTTAAAGAGATTCCTCAGGAACTTTTCCATATGTGTATAAGATTGAATTTTTGTCATATACTTCAACCAAAGCACTATACCGCAACAGATTGAATGCAGCATATAATAAAAATTCAATAAAACCTGCCATCAGAAATTTTATATATATGTACATGTGCACGTATATGTATATATGTGTGTAACATATACATACACATTTAACATATAAATGCACATTGGGTATATATACCCAAAAAAGCCACAGTTCACTATTTTTTGTTTTGAAAAAAATTGTTATTTTTCAGTAAAATATATTAATGTGTAATGGATTTATTATTTTTGTAAATGAATATTTAAAGGTATCATTGAATTTATAATATAGTAAATATTATTTTTATTAATATAAAACAAAACTCCTTGGAATACAGAATAATTTTTGAAGAGTTCAAAGGAACTCTAAGACCAAAAAGTTTGAGATCCATTGTTTTATGGGACTTATCCCTGCTTTTTTTTCATCCAATGAGCTTTTTTTGCTATAACCTTCCAGAGAGCCTCATAAAGAATTTGTGCTGACCCAGCAGTGTTTCTACTGGGCCTATATCCCAAAGAGATTTTAAAGGAGGGAAAGGGACCCACATGTGCAAAAATGTTTGTGGCAGCCCTTTTTGTAGTGGCAAGAAACTGGAAATTGAAAAGATGCCCATCAATTGGAGAATGGCTGAATAAATTATGGTATATGAATGTTATGGAATATTATTGTTCTGTAAGAAATGACCAACAGGAGGATTTCAGAGAGGATTGGAGAGACTTGCATGAACTGATGCTGAGTGAAATGAGCAGAACCAGGAGAACATTATACACAGCAACAAGACTATACGATGATCAATTTTGATGGACATGGTTCTTTTCAACAATGATGTGATTCAAACCAGTTGTTTTGCGATGAAGATAGTCATATACATCCAGAGAGAGGCCTGTGGGAACTGAGAGTGAACCACAACACAGCATTTTAACGCTTTCTGTGAATATTTCCATGCATTTTGTTTTCCTTCTTAGGTTGTTTTTTTCTTCCTCTCTTTCTAGATCTGATGTTTCTTGTGCAGTAAGATAAGTGTATAGATATGTATACATGTATTGTATTTGTCATATAATTTATCCTATTTAGCATGTATTAGATTACCTGTCATCTAGGGGTGGGGGTGGGGGGAAGGAGGGGAAAAGCTTGGGGAAAAAAAAAGTTTTTGCAAAGGTCAATGTTGAAAGGTCACTCATATGTTTTGTAAATAAAAAGCTTTATATATAAAAAAAAAAGAAATAGTGCAACAGAGGAAAAAAAATAAAGTGCTTTAAAAAATGAAAAAAAAAAAAAAAGAATTTGTGCTGGAGACTTCTCTATGCCTTGTACCATTTCACAGGCACCAGTGTACTATATAAATTGCCTATATGGCATCTCTCATTTTTGCTATGTGGTTGGTCTATTTCCTTTCATAAATTTCAGATTTCCTATATAATTTCTCTCACACCACTTTGTGTGTGAAACTTTGTACATAACTCATTTCCTTCAGCTTACGTGTAACCACTATTTATTTTTCCTTTGAACCTTATATCACCTGCAATTCTAATTCTTCGGAGATTATGGTAAAGATCCACAGTCACTGGAAAAATATTGGTGCTAAAAATATTGGGTTTTGTGTCAGCTTGGCTTTTTTGAGGAAGGTTGGCAATTTTTCTGAAATGCAATCTAACTCTAGTTCATCATCCATGCATTTGAATGCATTACCTATTTGAATATATGATAGTCTGGCAAAAATAAAATAAATTCTTTGTTTTTCATGTTTATATTATAAGATCAAATTCTTTTTAATTGATGTGAAATCTCTTTTAAGAGACTCTTCAGTTGGAGAGATTCTGGGAAGATGATGGAGGAAGTTGGTAAATTTCAAGCTTTCCTGATTTCCCCAAAAAATTAAAAATTAAAAAATCGCGCCTCAGGACATAGGCTGGAGAAAAATTAAGAAGACCTGGGACAGAATGAGAGTCCTCTTAATGCAAACCAAGATCCAAAGAAAGACCCAGGGCTGGGAATTAACCTGAGACTTTTCTCTATTCCTTTGGGCTAGCTCCATAGAAAGACCAAATGGGGCCCTTAGGGCTAGCTGGGTTTGACAGGAGCCTTGACAGGAATCACAGAGACTTTCACCTTCTGGATTGTGGGGAGTCTGAGTCCAGGAAAACTGAGGGAACCTTGGCTGATTAGGAACATCAGGTCCAGCTGTGCTGTGGGATAAGGCCCTGGGTGAGAGGAACCAGCACACCTGCTGAGTGCAGAGGCAGTGGGGCAGGGATGCTGCTAGCTGTGGGCACTTATAGGAGGGGAGAACTTTTGGTTTGGGGTTCCAGATCAGAGGGGAGAACTAAAGGGAAGCTTTGGGTACAATCCCCCCCAAGATTAGAAGTGTTTACACTAATACCTCTTATTTTAAAAAATAAACCAGCAAAGAAAGAATCCCACCATAGAAACTTAACTATGGAAATAGAACTTGGGTTCATCTTCAGAGAAGGACTCTGAAGTAAAAAAAAAAAAAAAAAAACAAAAAAAACTTCTATCCCAAAAAGTAACAGGAAAAAGTAAAAATAATAATAATAATAATAATAATAATAATAATTAAAGATTAAATGATACTAAAAAACAAAAATAAAAACCATCCAAGAAAAACAAGATTATGCAAAAAAGTTAACCAACTAGAAAAGGAGATACAAATCTCAAAGACAAAAATAACTCTTTGAAAATTAGAATTGGGCAAGGGGAAACCAGTGAAACTATGAGAGACCAAAAAAAAATACAGATTATGAAAAATGAACAAAATAAAATAGAATGTGAAACACAAGAAAAATGACAGATCTGAAGAACAGATCAAGAAGAGAAAATAAAAGAATAATTAGACTGCCTTAAAGTTGTGACCAAATAAGGACCTTAACATAATAATGCAAGAAATAAACCAAGAACTTCCTGCCATCTAGGGGAGGGGAGAGGACTGGGGGTAAAATTTGTAATGGAAAGCTTTGTAAAGATCAATGCTGGGGAACTACCCATACATATGTTATACAAATAAAAAGCTTTAATAAATTAAAAAAAAAGAAAAAGAAATAAACCAAGAAAATGTCCTGAAGTGATAGAACAAAAGGGGAAAGTAGAAATAGAAAAAATCCACCAATCACCACCTCCACAAAATCCTTTGTGGAAAACACATAGGAACATTATTGCCAAATATAGAAAACTCCAAATCAAAGAAAAAAATTTTTAAGAAAGAAGAAAAAAAATTCAAATACACTGGAGCTATAATTAGAATTATATAGGATTTATCAGCAGCCACCATAAAAGACAGCAGGTCCTAGAATCATATCTATAGACAATCAAAAGAACTAAGCCTACAGCGAAAAATATCATATCCAGTAAAATTATCTTTAATATTGGAGAATATTAAATATTGAGAAAAATGGACATTCAATGAACTTGAAGATTTTCAGGACTTTCAACCAAACCCAAACTTAATAGAAAATTTAACACATAAGATACATTATCAAAGATTAATTTCAAGGAACTAAATATGGACAAATTGTTTATGTTTTTTTTAAACATAGGAAACATATAGTCTATGTTTAAGACTGGCATCAACAATAGGGCAACTCAAAAGAAAGAATCGGACAGAATAAGGTAAAAATAGTAATTATACAAATGAGGTACAGAGGAAGAATAGACACAGAGGCATTAGAGGGGGATGGATGGCATATAGTTCTGAAAACCTACTCACATCGGGAATGGATTAAATAGGCAACACTATATATATACCAAGAAGGGTAGAGCACCCTCCAAATCTATAAAGAAATAAGGGGAGAGGGATGGGTAAAGAGAGAAGCAAAGGGTGAAGGAAGAAAATAAGGGAGGGAGAAGACATGGTGAGGGGGAGGTAAAGTAATGGCAAAGCAAGTTAGGAGCAAAATTAAAGCAAAGGGTCAGCAGATATAGGAAAGATTGTGTGGGGGAAGAGTGAGGTATATGAGATATATGATACATGAATATATCCTTTGTTAACTATAGCTTGCTTGGACATGATGGATGGGGACAAAAGAGGGAAAATAATAAAGAAAAAAAGTTGAGTAGCAGCAAACAAAAGAATAATTTACAAGAAAGTAAAGAAAAGATGATTATAATTTCTTCTATTGATATATATATATACTTGAATTGGTAATTTGTTATATATTTTGAATCTTCCTTGATGTTCTGCTGAGCATATGACTATGTTCTCTTTTGTTTTGTTTCATTTTGTTTTGTATTTTTTCTGTTTTTCTTTTTTTCTTATTCTGTTTCTTTAAATGAAATAAATTAAAAAAAAAAAAGAAGAAGAGACTCTTCAGTCTCCTGGGATTTGATAACATCAATGTAATGTTATCATCAGCAAATGGAAGTCTTTGAGGAACCTCATTATCAATTGGGAATCCTTTTTTACATATGGAATCTGCGCTAGGTATTCTACATGATAGTGCTAAAGGGGTACCAGGGTCTATAAAACTAGGAACATAAATCAAAAAGGCCTAGCAAAAGTATTAATAGCTTTCCTAACCCCTCTTTGAGGAAAAAATGATTGGTTTCTCCCTTTTAGGGTATTTTCATTTTTTTTAAACTATTAGACTAACATTTTATACCCAATTTAATAGGAACTGGACCTGTGATTTCAGGGCTATAGGGAATTCCTAGGTAAAGAAATCTTTTCTACCAATTCAAGTCCAAATTCTATACTAGGCTCTACAGCTTTATGGCTACATGATCAGGCTGAAAACAAAATACTGGGTTACTACTTGATTCTTTACCTACATAATCGATCAAATCACTTTAACTCTCTGTGCAACAGTCATATATAAAATGAGAGGTTTCACCTGTACTTAGTTTATCAGACATTATTAAATTGGATAAATTTGCATTGATAATTGTTAGAAATGACATATTGATAATGCTAGTTATTGTAATTTTTTTTTGTAGTGTGTGTTGAAGGTATTTAATAGTTGTGACCAGAGGGATGTGCTTGTCTGCCTCTCATTCCTCCTTCCTCTTCTCTTCTGAGACTTTTCTTCAGCCCCAAGGCCAGGAAGCAAGCTCCATTCTCCTACAAGTGCATATGTTAGACCACCAGACTGCCACCTGGACACTTCTTACCTCTTACCTCTGTGATAAATTTATTGCATTTGAGTAACTCTTTAGCCTCTCATGACCTCTCATCAGAGGTCACTCTAATGTCCTTTCCAGCTCAAAAATTGTGACACCTACAAAATCCAGGGTTAAGTAAAGTCTGTACAAATGTACACAAAAATGAAATATAATCAAATAGAGGTTACTGTAGGCTTTAACATTCCCTGAGGATGCATTGTGCATAAGGTTAAATTGGCAATTTCATTATTAAACTGCTGTTATATGCTTAGTGGTTGCCTACCGAAAGGGGGAAAGGGAAAGGGGGAAAAAGCTTCCATAAATATAATTATTAGATTGGCTTAGTAACACAGCATATAATTATATAGAAAAAAATTACCTAGGCCAGGAAGCAGAAAGTGATAATGACCAGCTTACCTCTTTCTGGTTATCCAGCAAAATTGAAATCCCCAGCTGCTAAATCAGGTTCTTTTCAGATGTGCTACAGAATAACTCTAAAGAATGTATTCTCTGGGCCAGAAAAAATATAATCCTGGAGACCATATGCAGTCAGTACATATTGGCAGTATACTTATCTTCTCTAAAAGCAAGCCAAACATAATACATTTTAGGTTTGCTCAGTCTTTCCTTCATTAAGAAAAACAATACAAATGCAGCTTTAAGAAGTTCTTGGAAAATCTTTTATCTCATAGCACACCTAAGGTCTGGCATATAGGCAGAAGAGGATAATAAAAGAGATTAAAGACTTTGCCCTTTAGAGTGAATTTTTTTAATAACTAGAATATTTCTGTTCCTAAAATCCTATAATGTCTAACAGTTAAGGACAACATAAGGTTTTATTTGGGAAAAAAAAAAAAAGAAATTCTACTTGAAAGACAGCTAAAGATTTAAGTACATAGTAGGTAGACAGGATTTCTAAATATCTAATTTTCTTTATATGACCAGTCAGTTGTGAGATTTTTAAAAGCCATTTAATTCCTCTTGACCTCAGTTTCATGTGAGATTTTTAAAAGCCATTTAATTCCTCTTGACCTCAGTTCCATATCGATAAAATGGTTAAGGCCAACTTCTTTTCAAAATTTCATCACACCATCCTATCAACTTTACGGAACATAAATAAAACATATTCCTGTGGAATTGATAATTTTCTATTGTTTTAGCAAAGGAAGGATAGACAATTCGACTAGTTTATTATCTTTATGATTTTCTAAATTTCAATTATAAGATTGCACTTGTGTTCAGATTTGACTTTCTTAGTTATCATCTCTACATATGTATATGTATACAAAATCCCAGTCTCTCTTCTAACTTCTACAACCTTGCCTCCAACTTCCTTTTGGATCTATCTATACAAATATTCTGCCAGCACTTCAAACTCGACATGTCCAAAACTGGACTAATGATATCCCATTAAACTTATTTCTTCTTCCAACTTTTTCTAATTTCCTAGAGAATAGCAAGTATCCCAAGGCCTGAAACTGCAACGTCATTCTTCATTTTCCCCCCTCCTTCACATCTGTCCCCACACAAATACCAACATCTTTTCATTTTACCTTCATAGCCTCCCTTGTATCTGGTCCATCTTCTCCACTTATTCAGCCACCACCCAGGTAAGTCTTTACCACCTGAGCTTTGAGACTAGTAGTATAACTGATTTCTCTATCACTAGTTTCATGTCTCTCACATTTTGCCAAATTCTTCTCACATTTGCCAAAAACAGTCTTCCTCACTCTTATAGAAAGTATCACTTACATCATTTCTGCAGTGATGGTGGAAAGATAGCAGAAAGCAAAGTAATAAGTGCTCAAAATCACAGAATTTTACAGCCATCTACAAGTATTAACTTAGCTGTTGGTACTCTAACTGTGAGATACAGGTCCAGTGGCCATTAAGCAAATATATTAAGTAAATACTAAGTAAAAACCAGACTGATTTTTGACATGCTTGTTATAAATGAACCCCACTCAGAAAAAACCCCAAATTTTGCAACTAAATGGGAAATGGACAAAGAAATAGACATCACCCTTATAATCATTTTTCATTTATTTTGTACGTGATTTCTACTTATATCTCTGGGTAAATATTTTTTTTCTTCCTTTAGAATTTCAGCTTTTTAAGGACAGGTTATTTAATTTTTGTCTTGAGATTCTTAGTGCATAACACTTAGTAGGCACTTAATAAATTATTGTTTAATGTAATTGAATTGACCGGTTATCATTCCTAAAAATGTAATGAATATAAACTGAATGCCACATCAAGCAGGCACCCAAATTCTACTAACTACCTAAGTCAGCACAGACTTGATTTCCTTATCCATCTGAGAGAGTCACAAAGGACAATACCGGTTTGTATTTGTAATATCTTGTAATTTTTAATATCTTGCAGAAAAAGATTGTGTATAGTATTGCATCATAAAATCAAAAGGCACTGAAGAGAAAAACAAATGGAAGCTCTAGCTAAGGAAAGTAATTCCAAAGCATTTGGGAACAAAACTGAAAAAAGAAACAATAAAAATGAAAAATATTTTTAAGTAACTATAAAGACATTGATAACAATTTTTTTCCATCAATCATAGTGGAGCCACTGCGTGTATATTGTAACATCATGGTCCTTGATGTGCTGCACATAAAAAATAAAAAAGATGCTAAACCAAATTAAGATGAGAATAGTTTGATTAGACTAAGTAGCCCTGGAGTGGGTCAGTGCTGGATATGACATCATTTTGAAGGGATTGAGGGACTGATTTAAGAGTATCTAAAAAAGAAGGAAAGGTTTGGGGGAGGGGAATCAAGATTTATTAATGACAACCAGAGATAACTAAAAATTTTAATCATTCCTAACCCATCTTTTTGTTTTCCTAGCTCTCCAAAAATTTTGAGAATTTATATATACATCTTTGATAAACATATAATAAAATAAGTAAGCTTTTTCAACTGAGATTCTACAGCATACTACTTTATAGTCACTCAATTGCTATAAATACATAGAGAAAACAGATCTTACAGATTTATTGCTTATTGAAAAAGCATTTTCTTTGATAGAGCAAAATGCTACCCAATGACTTTTCCAACGGGTATGAAAGATAGATAGATAGATAGTAGACAGGCATAGACATATCTTAAAATCATATAAGATTCCTTGGAAGACAACAGAGATAACTTTACTTCCTTTGATAATTAATGCCAAGTGTAACATAAAACAAGAAGTTGTACACTTGCCAAGATATTTGCTACTAACATAGAGAATGTTCAATTTGCAGTTTGAATGGAAAATGGACTCACTAAAATGCTTTTATTTGTGGATGGCATTGTATTGATTATATCAAGCCATGGAATGTTGGAGAAACTCCCCAATGATATCCATAATCATGTAAAGAGCTCATCCTAACTTTCCACAATGGAAAAAAAAATAGGTAAAGAATGCTGTTTACCCAGACTGTGATATGGATTAGATAGGTAACTCATAGAGTTGGCACACAGATAAAAAAGGTCCATTTCTTTAGTCAATATATTTTTCTGAGGCTAATTTATGGCTGCAAATCATGGTACTATATTTTTCAAATAATCAGCTTTAAGTCATTTAAAGGACAAAGGAAATGTTGGGCATGAGTGGATTATAATGCAATACTAATGAAGAGTTTTTAAGAGAAACAGCATAAATTATGTCATCTAATCATCATGTGGTGAGACAAAGGGATAATGTGAATTAGTGTGTGCTCTGTTTTTATTCACCCAATCTTAGGAGAACTGGAGAAAAGCCCTGACCACATTGGATAGACCTCAGGGGAGCTACACAGAAATTAAGGGCTTGGATGAATTGCAATCTGAATGCTTGTAGCTGGAAGACCCACACAGTCAAAATCATATCTCTCATCATAGTATCAAAGGATGTTCTTAATAGGGCAATAAAACCCTCCATAATTTTTAAATTAGTCAGAAGAATGCAACATATAAGTCTTTATATTAATAAAAAAGATGCCTATCAAATGGTGTTTATGAACATCAACAGTTCCTTAAAGATATTTATTTATTGGGTTCCTCTGGGCTCCTTTTGCAGTTATATCTGCAAGATATCACTCTTTTTTCAGTTGTAATTAGTTTGTGATCTCGAGCAGAACACCTATACTCTCTGGGCTCCCATTTCTAAATCTGTTAAATAAATGGGTTGGAGTAAAGGATCTTTACTTAATCTTGCCTCACTTGGGAAGTGTTTCTTGAGCTCCAAAACTATTTTAAAGGATGAGGCCTTATCTATTTCCCCAGCTTACGAGAAGGAAGAATAAAGGGAGAGATGCAATATAATTTCTATAATTTATCTCACAGTAAAATGATATAGGAGTTAAGCCGAAACAATCATATAATGGAATCCATTAATTACTAGTTGCATGCTAAATCAAAAAATTGTTTGTTCGTGGGAGAGAAGAGGAGAAAGGGGAGAGGGATAAATCTTGGTAGAATACATATAATTGTTTAATAAGGAAATCTGTTTCCTCATAAGTGAAAGATATATGCTTAAAATTTAAAGAAATATTCCACCCAGGAGATAGGGAAAAACCATCTCATTCACCTTGCTTTAATCAATGAAATTTCTTTTCTTTTCTTTTGTGTGAGATGAGGAATACTCAAAATCATTAAGATATAATTATGAATTAGCTCCTCAGTAGTCATTTCCTAAATTTGTTTTTAAAGTATAAAGATGGAAATTATATAATGAGTACTTTTTCCAAGAAGGCAGTTGCAGTTTAGTTTAGTCATTACCAATGACAAGAGGTCACTAAAGACTTTGAGTGGTTTTTTTGTGCTTTTCCTTTTTTAAAATGAAGTTAACCCTATAATTAAAGGTCCTCTGAGGACAGAGGCACATTCTACATGCATGGTGCTCTAAATTTGCCTCTAAGATTCAATTTCGGAGTCCTTAAAGTTATATACCATTAACTTCAGCTTTGCATCAGTATCCCACAACTTCTTTAATTTCTGGAGACTTCTCCAAAATCAAATCTTCTCAAAATAAAAAATATTATTGTATATATTTCAAAAATGTTGTTGTTGAGTTATTTCTGTCATGTCCAACTCTTTATTTCTGAATTTTAATTCCATCTTAATATTGTCTGAGCTACCCTTTACAATTTGAATTTCTTCTATGTTGATATAAAATATGAAATAAAAATATGACTTGAATATATTACAACATCTACCCTAGGCAATAGGGTGTCCTTTTTTTGTTTTGTTTTTTCTTCCCAATATAATTTCTATAAGCTTTTTCTTGTAATCTTTATTTTTAGTAGGCCTTAGCTTATTCTGCACATTAACCTTCCTGACAGTATTCTGTCAGGTCAATGGCACTTTTACAATAATAGTAACAATTACCATTATTAATCCACAATTATAAGCCCTTCCTTCCATATTTTTTAACTATTCTTCTAAAATGTAAGCCTAATGGGAAGCTTCCTGAAAAGCTATTTCAACATCTGTAGTGTCTCCCAAAAGAAAGTTCCCTTAAGAGCACAAACTGTTTTCATTTTTGTCTTTATATCCCCAGCAACTGACAGTTCCAAACATAATGTTGGTACTTAATAAAAGTTTTTTTTAATGGAAAAATTACTGAATAACTCATTTTCTTGCTCATTAGGTTTATTTGTCATATTGTCAGATTTTTATGAATGAATATGTCTCAACATACCTGAGCCTTCTCTTTTAGATTCTGAGAATGTAGGGATATGCTTTTCATTGAATACTTGTCTTGGAGTAAAGAAGGTTTGTCTTCAAAATACAGATATTTACTAGCTATGTGACTCCATGAAAATCACCTAAAACAGCAATAACAATAGCAAGTAACTCACAGGATTGCATTAAAAGTCAATTGAGGTAGAAGATGCAAAAATTCTGCATAATTTTATGCCATTATATAAATGGCAGATTTTTAACAGCAAAATCATCATCACCCTCATAATCATCATCACTCCTTTGATGTTTTTGATAGCAATTTTCATGCTAACTGCAAGACTAGACAAAATCTTAAAGTTTCTTTATATGTAAGACTGGGAAAATATCATTTGTACTATCTATCTCATAGTGCTGTTTTAAGAATAGTACTTTATAAATCTAAAAGCATGAGAAAATGTTTGTCTTTGCCAAGAGAAACAAGGCAGGTAATTAAGGAGCAAAATATTATTATATCTTGAAAAGATATACTCATGTAAGGAAATTCAGATATCAGAAAGAGGATAGAAATATGTATCATATTTGGGGAAAGATCAAGAGACTAGAAGAGAAGTGTTATGATTATTAAAATAGGCAGCAGGTAGATAGCAACAACCAGGATAAAAATAAGCAAAAACAGAGGAAAAGTTAAAGAAATAAATCATAAGCCTGGCAAAGAGGCACGATATTATAGGCTTCAATTAGCTGAACTTCTGAAACTGTCTCCATATAAAATAGAATAACTAATAAGTTATTGATTTGATTTAACAACATATTATCTTTCAAAATGTGAGGGCACCAAGGAAGGGAAACCCATTTATGAATCTTCTTACCAGCAAGATGAAACTAGTTGCTATAATAGAAGTAAGCTTGAAGGAAAGTAAGTGATCCCTTCATCTTAGAATTTGTGACACAGAATAGGTAGGTGGAGCAGTGGATAGTGCACCAGTTCTGGAGTCAGGGGCACCTGAGTTCAAATCCAGATCAGACACTTAACATTTTCTAGCTACTTGATCCCGAGCAAGTCACTTAACTCTAACTGCCTTCAAAACAAAATAGTGATCAAGGAAAAAGAAATCAAGGAGAATCTGCCCTATACTCTACATTCTGGAAGATCTGATTCCAAAAAGTTTCCTACAAAGAATAAGTAATAGCTCATATACAAAATTCTATAGCAGAAATCAAATCTATTAGGTATATGAAACCCTGAAGATACCAATAAATAATTCCAATCATCAAGAAAATGAAGAATTATGAATATATCCCAACAAAATTAGATGAAAAGATATGAAATGGAGATAAAAGAAAGTCCAGATAATGGAGGAAGAATATAAAAGCATGACCTAGAGCTATAAGCTCAGGATCAGAAGTTCAAAATTCAAAATTGGTAAGCAATGGTGAGGAAACCTAAGGACCTCAAAAGGTTCATGGTTCTTATTTTTTGTTAATAATATCAGGAAAATGAGATTTAAAGAAGAGGTGAATTTGGTACCCAGTAGGAATAGGATATGATACTGGATGACAAAGAAAAGGCTTTTCTTTGACATTATATTGTCAAGAATGATTCAACTTCTATTTTCTTTTTTTCTTTTCACTGGCAAGGAGAATAATTTCTGGTCTACAAAGATGGGGAGAAAACAACACATAACAGGAAATACTCCGGTGACTAATAGGAACTTGGTGCCCAAAAATGCTGAGAAGAAATTACAAGAGGTCACAGTTGCCTTTGTTGAAATCCAACAATAAATATAGTTTCTGAGTCATTGTCAGGGATCTTAAGAGATTAGAGATAATGGGAGAGCTACCACAAGATTGGATAATGCCAAACATTGGTTGGTTTTCAAAAAGGCAAGAGAATTTAGTGTACAGATTATATAGGTCAGTGAATTTTATTTTTATTTTGGTGAAAATTTGAGCATAGGCCTTAAATTACAGAATCACTAATTCTACAATTAGAATTTCAGAAGTCATCTGGACCAACCAGTACATGAATAGAGCTCCCTCCTACAATTTATCCCATAAATGATTTTCCAGACTTGTTTGAAGATCTTATTTGAGGAAAAGCTCACTATGTCCCCCCAAATCATCTCTTCTCCAAACTAAAAATTCTGGACTCTTCCAACCATTAATAGAGTATGGCCTCCTATGTTCTCAATATCCTTCCTAATCAAGTGGGAAAATACTCAAATTGGGGCGTAGTACAGCAAGATTATCACCTTCTCCATTTTGAACACATTTCTCCCTTAATACAGTCTTACTTTTTTGTTTGATTTAGTTTTTTTTTTTTCTTTTACATTTTTGGCTGCCATATGATATTGTTTGAGCTTACTAAAGCCTTCAGATTTTTTTCAAATTAATGATTGTCTTGCCGTGTCTTTCCAATCTTTATGGAACTAATTTTTTTCTTACCTATTCATAGAATTTTACATTTTCCTCAATGGCCTATTCTGGTTCCTCTTAATATTGTATTCTTGAAATCGTGTTAACCAAATTCAAACTCTAACAGATTCTACAATCAAATAAGAAAGGCTTTGAGCATGGGATTGTTGATATATTAGACATTGTTTTCCAAGGCCTAGCCAAGTTTAACTAGGCCATCAACAACAGGAAAGTCACTTTCCAGTAATTTTGGTTTTAGCCCATAAAGAATTATCTACAGAAAGCACAGAGGGATTGAAATATGCATTAATACAAGGAATTCTAAAATAATAAAAATTCATGTTATTGATAATCATTGTGGAGCCATTAGACAGATTGAAACAATGCAAATATTTTATCACACCATCTGTTTTTTAAGCTCAAAGATTATGTATTTAATTATTTTTTAATCTTTCAGTGACCCTGTCTGTTAAAAATGTTAAAGTAATTGTGGGGGAGGGGAGTCAGTCTTTACAAACAATGCAAGAACACTAAGATATGAAATGCTCTTTTCAGCTACTCTGTCACATATAGAAAAGATTTCTGCTCAACGGGTACACTTCTATTACAAAGATAAAGTGTAGAAAAAGGGAGAATAAGATTCTGAAGTGAAGTGATTTGATAACTATAAAGTCCTGGAAATTATAAGACCTTTGTCTCCTGGGAACCCTGGGTTTGCACTTTTAATCTTTCCCCTCAATAATCTCTGAGTTGGCTTATTAATGAGACTATTTAGGGCAGGAAGGAGAAATAATAGAACAAAAACAGTATTTCTGAGCCTGACCTTTCTGTTTCCTCAATACAGGGAAACAGTAAATGAAGCACACTAAGACATTTTTGTTTTTCTCTAAATAAGTTTTTATTGATTTTTTTTTACATTACCAAACTTCCCCCCAGTATTCTTCTAATATTCCTCCTAAAGAGCTATCTTCTAGTACAAATAATACTTGAAAGGAAAATAAATAAATAAAAACAAGAGGAAAACCCACCATAACTGATCAATACAACAAAAAAGTCAGAAAAATGTGTAAATCACAACCCTATTAGTATGCAGAGGGGGAAAGATAGAGCTGTATTTTTAAATCTCTTCTTTGTAGGAATGCTTGTTCTTTTTAATTTTGCATCACTTACTTTTCATTTTTATGGTTCATTTTTCTATTTACTTACATTATTATAATTATGATGTATACTGTTATTTAAACTCTAACTTCACTCCCTAGGAATTCATGTGGATGTGTCCAGGTTTCTCAATATTTATCATATTTGTTCTAATAACAGCATAACAATATTCTATCACTTCTATGTACAATAATTTGTTTAGCCATTCCACAACATATGAGAATCCACTATTCTACCAATTTGTTTTCAATTCTTTGTTATCACAAAAAAAGTGGCTAAATATTTTGGTGTATATGAAGACCTTTGTATCAATGGCTTCTTTAAGGGTAGAAGTCCAATATCAGAATCTCTGGGTCAAAGAATATGGGAATTTTGGTCACTTTATTTGTATAATTCCAAAATGATTTGCAAAATGTTTGTACTGATTCACAGCTTTACCAATAATGCACAAGTGTCCCTATCTTCCTATGACTCCTATAATATTGACTACTGGCATTTTTATCATCCTTTTTTCCTTTTTTTTTTCAAAATAGTATTTTATTTTTTTCCAAATACATGCAAAGATAGTTTTCAATATTCCAGATTTTTTCAAGAAGCTAAGCATATCTAAAAGAATATGATTCTCATTGATGATATTTACCTTAATTTAAAATATACCTTCTGGGGGCAGCTAGGTGGCGCAGTGGATAGAGCACCAGCCCTGAAGTCAGGAAGACCTGAGTTCAAATCTGATCTCAGACACATAACATTCCCTAGCTGTGTGACCCTGGGCAAGTCACTTAACATCAATTGCCTCAGCAAAAAAAAGCAAAAAAAAAAATATATATATATATATATATATATACACACACATATATATATATATATATATATATATATATATATATATATATATATCTTCTGTCTTTGAACTTTTTTTATTTTAAGGCAAAAAAAAATGGCAAGAGAAATAACAAAAAGAACTAAGTATACAATACAAATTGCATATTCCAGCAGCTATTTAGATATCTAAATGTGCCCTGAAATGAAAATAAGAACAATTTTGTTTCATGTTAGTTTACTCCCATGTTATTAAACTCTACTGTGTTTTGAGAAGTTAATATGTGCCTTTGTGTTAGAAAAAACATAACCAATACAATTATAGTTATCTAGCAATTATCTATTAAAAAAAAAAAAGCAGAATAGTAGACTTTGGATGTCTCCCTCTCCAAACCTCCATAGTAGACTGACTCTAGAATGTGCCATGGTAGTTGCACTTGACTCTGAGTAGGTCACACATTCTAGGAATTTACAGAATTTCAACCAAAACTATTAAAATACTTTGTAAATGTCCAACTCTGAATAAACTGGAAAGCTAGCTAGATGCCCATTTCTACTTTCTTTCTCATTTTCTTGGATTCAACGATGGTTTCTCAGATCACTTGTTGGGTGCTTTTTTCCTTTCCCTGGATGAGAAGAGTTAATGTCTTGGCTTGTGAGACCTTTCTGTTCGCTCCCTAGGTTTTAAAAAGAGACCTCAGGTATCCTCCCTTTCTCTTCCTTTTCATTTACTATATTATATTACAGTTGGCACACAAGTCATTGCCTAGTTGGGCAACAACAGAAAAAAGAACATAATCAAAGATATCAGAAACAAATCCATTCTGCAGAAAGATTAAAGATAAGACTCAGGAAGGTAGCAAGGTGATAAAAGCTTAGAGTAGACAAGAGTCAGTCAACCATTTTATTGGTAGATGTTTACTACATACTAAATGTATGACTGTTACATACATGCCAGAGTCAAAAACTCAATGTCTAGACATTTCATTATTTGAGTAATCAACTTTTACACAATTTTAAAACATTGTCTTGAATTCTATCTTGGCCATGGTGAGTTGAAAATATATAAGATAACAAGGTCTGGTTAGTTTGAAATATTTTGGTCATCAACCTTTCATTATACACCTTTGACTCATTATTTCCAAAAAGAAAATTGAGGAAAATATTTTGATATCATTCAGAAGTTGATTATTCAAATAACAAAAACGTCTGGACACACCTTGAATTCTTGACTTGTTAAGCATGTAACAATCACATTTTTAGTGTAAATGAGACACCTCTATCAGAAAAATAGTCAACTACCCTAAGCTGTTATTTTTTTTTTGTATATCTAGAATAAATCTTTTATCTTTCATCAGAAATTTTTGTCTGATGACTTTAATGATATTCTCTTCTATGTTATTGCTCAACTAGGAGCTATTTGTCTACCAATTATAACAGTAAATAGAAGAGAAAGAAAGTTTACTTACGGTCCCTTTCCCATATCCAGACAGCATCCAGAATGGCTTTATAAGCCAATGTATTAATTACCTGCCTTCATTTCTTGAAAGGTAAAAGGCAGTTAACTAATCAGTAATCTGGCAGTAGCACAGTGGATATAAATCTGTCCCCAAACATTTACTAGTTTTGTGATCCAGGGCAAGTCACATTTCCTATCTGCCTCATTTTCCTGTATTGTAAAATGGTAATAATCCCACAGTTACTAGGAGGAGTAAATCAAATAATATTTGTAAAGCACTTATCATAGTATTTGGCAGATAGTAAATGCTTAATAAATTGTTGCTTCTTTCCTTACTTCCTGAAAGATCATCAGCTAAATCCAAGAAGGAAAGATGGATAGTTTTGGCATGGAGTGAGGAGCAGGGAGGGGCAAGATGAGCAAGAGAAGAGAATCCGGAATCTGGCTAGCTTTCTAGCTCAATCTGAATTGGATCTTCATGGAACATTTTGATCATTTTGTTTGAAATTCTGTAAATTCTCAGAATGTGAAGCATACTCATCGTTAAACACAACTACAATAAAATATTTGACAGCCCAGATTGCAGGTTTAGGGAGGGAGACTTTTCTTCCTTCTATTCTTACCAATCCCTTCAGGGCAAATTCATCTAGATGTCTAAATAGCTGTTGGAATATGCATTTTTGTGTTATAAATTGTTCCTTTCATTATTTCTCTTACTTTAATATGAAAAAAAAATTTGAAAGAGAAAATGTATATTTAAAGCGAGGGTAAATATTACCAACATGAATCAGATTCTTTTAGATTTGCTTACATTTTTGGTAGTGGATAGTGCAGGACTGGGGTTCAATGAAAGAGATTAAGGCTGATAAATTGATCTGAGAGTCAATTGCATAGCGCTGATCATCGAGTCCACTGGAAATGATGATATTATTAAGAAAATAAAGACAAGAAGGCTTGAATCAGATCAAACCAAGGATCTGGGAAGGCAGGGAAATGAAGAGCATACCCATTTTGTACCTTTTTTTTCATGAATAAATATTTTGCTCTTGATTTGCACACTATCAAGGAACCCTACAGTTAGATCCAAAAAATCCTATTATCCTGAAGTGGAATTAAGTAATTATGAGGGCCAACAGTATTATTTTTCCTTCTGTGTTTTCATTTAGTTCCTTTGAGCTACTGTAATACCAATAGACATTTGGAAAAACACACAGAGATAGCACATAACCTACACAAGTGCCTCTTTGGAAAAGCTAAGTTAAAGTGTAAACTTTACTCAAAACGATTGAAGATGCTGGAAAAGTATTTCAAAAGACAAGCTTTTAGGTACAGATTCTAAGAGATTCTTTACTTCTACTCTATCTTTTGAGATTGTCCCATGGTTTTCTTGTGATTTGGGGTATGTTAGATGCTTCACTAAATGTCTTCAGACAGCTGGGTATGTCATTCTGTCTTATTTATCATAAAGATACAGTACCTCTTTATTGTCATTTGTATTCAAATCTAGAATTGTGTTGTGTGCAAGGAAAGAGTACTTTATAGTCTCTGCACTGAGTCATATACTAAATGACAAAAATTGTATGTTGTCAGAGATAGCTCTTCTCATGGAGAATAACATGAGCAGTTGTGATAGGAGCTATCCAGATATATCTGATATAAAGGAAGATGGAAGGTAGGATAGTTTCATTCAGTTAGTTATAAACATACCTGCATACTCAAGGAATGCTGAGAGCCAGAAGTTAGGGAAATTCGTTGCAGAATTTGAATCTCATTCTTTTTTTTTAAGCTTTTTATTGTCAAAATATATGCATAGTTTTCAACATTTTCCTGCAAAACTCCATTTTCCAAATTTTTTTCTTCCTCCCTTTCCCTTACTCTCTACCCCAGATAGCAAGCAACACAATAAATGTTAAACATGCTTTTCTTCTATACATATTTCCACAATTATCATGCTGCCCAAGAAAAGTCAGATCAAAAAGGGGGGAAAATGAGAGAGAAAACAAAAAGCAAGTGAACAACACCAAAAAGAGTGAGAATGTTAGGTTGTGATCCACACTCAGTTCCCACAATCCTCTCTCTGGATGCAGATGGCTCTCTTAATTACAAGATCATTGGAACTGGGCTCAATCATCTCATTGTTGGAAAGAGCCACATCCATTAGAATTGATCATCATATAATCTTGCTGTTATACAATGATGTCCTGATTCTGCTCATTTCACTGAGCATCAGTTCACATAAGTCTCTCCAGCCTTTTCTGAAATCATCCTGCTGATCATTTCTTATAGAACAATAACATCCCATAACATTCACATAACTTGTTCAGCCATTCCCCCAACTGATGGGCATCTATTCAGTTTCCAGTTTCTTGCTACTATGAAAAAGGGCTGCCACAAACATTTTTGCACGTGCGGGTCCCTTTCCCTCGTTTATGGTCCCTTTGGGATACAAGCCCAGTAGAAACACTGCTGGATTATTAAACCAGGCACTGTTCTAAGGACTGAGATACAAAAAGAGGTAAAAGACAATCTCCTTCCTCAAGAACCTCACAATTTAATGGAGAGAAAACAAGCAAACAAATATTTACAAACAAATTATATATTAAATAAAATAGGAAATAATTAAAAGAGGAAAAGTAGTAGGATTAAGAAAGGCTTTGGTAGAAATTTTGTAGAAGATTTTAGAAGGGACTTAAGGAATCCAGGAAGATTGACAGTCAGAGAAGAAATGTGATAGACTTCCTGGCAGAAGGGAAAGCCAGAAAAAAATGACTGAGATTGAAAGATGGAGGAGCCTTTTATTCATGAAATAGCCAGATGGCCAGTGTCACTGAATCAAAATGTATGTGGTGGGTAATAGCACGTAAGACTAGAAAAGTAGGAAAAGGTACGTTATGAAGGATTTTGAAGACCAAACAAAGCCTTTTATATTTGATCCTGGAAACAATAAGGAGCCATTGGAGTTTATTAGGTGGGAGAGGGAGATGAAAATAACCCCATATGGTGGGTAATACAAATATTGTTGTCCTTATTTTGTAGTAGAGAATTAGCATGATTTAGTGCTCAAATACCCTCAGAAATGCATCCAGTTTCACATCCTATGTACTCTTATTTTACCCCCACCTCAGAATCACTCAAAGATGGCCATACCTTTCATCTTACAATCATCCACAAATACCCCACCTCCATGTTCAAAAATTCTGAAATTCTCTTATCCAACAATATTCTATTGACTTTTTCTTTCTTCTTCTGCCTTCCTTTACAAAATTCTACTGTTCATCCATTCTCTTCTCTTTCCCCCATCTTGACTCTTTGGTGAACGAATTCAACTCAATACTATCTGCTCTCTTGAATCACATATTTATTTATTAATCATATCACCAATTTTGCCTAGCGATGCCTCAGCTTTGGATCTCTGCCATTATCCATTGCCTTTATTTCTACACATGTATTGATTAAGGAAGATGGAGAAAATCATACAACTATTCTAATTAGATGCATTACAAATTTATGTTACATATATTCAACTGGGCCCTTACTGTTGCTAGACTATTCTAGTTTACTCATCAATTTACTATCCCACTCTCCATAGTGGCTCTTCTAAATCATTACATTCTTCCTCAAACTTCTCATGGCTACCCTTCCTCTAATTTCTCAGCTGAGAACTTTTTCTCATATTTTATAGAAAAAAAAAATGAAGCCATTTGCTGTGAACTCCAACTTCTCCCCTCTTCTGCATCTCCTCTCCCACAGATGCTTTTTGCCACAATTGCCTCCCTTAACCCTGTCTAAAATGAAGAAGTAGCTTTATTCCTTACCAAGACTAACTCTTCTATTTGTTCCCATTCTGTCCCATCTCTTTCAATATATTTCTCCCTCTGTCATCTCCATTCTTTCATTTACATTCAACCTACTGCCTACAAACATGTCCAAGGCTCTCAGTCCTAGAAAAAATTTCACTTGGTGCTTCCAATCTCATTAACCATCTTCCTATATTTCTTCCGTTCTTTCTAAGTTTCTCAAAAAGGCTGCTTCTATTTTTTTCTCTTCTCATTCTGTTCTTAATCCCTTAAATCTGGTTTCATACCTTATAATTCTACCAAAATTGCTCTCTCCAAAGTTACTAATAATTTCTTAGTTGCCAAATCCAATGGTCTTCTCTCAGTTTTCATTCTCCTTGACCCCTCTGTAGCCTTTGTCACTGTTGATCATTCTTTCATTCTGAATATTCTCTTATTCCTTGGTTTTTGGGACACCACTCTCTCCTGGTTCTCCTCCTTTGTTTTCTTGTCTAGGTCCTCTTCCAGAAAATATCCTCTAACTTTACATGTTCTCAGGATTTAATCTTGAATCCTCTCCCCTTCTTTTTCTGTATAATTTCATTTGGTGATCTCATCAGTTCCTATAGGTTTAATTACCATCTCTATGCTGATGATTCTCAAATCTACTCATCCCAACCCAAACTCTGCTGACTTCCAAGCTCACAGGTCCAACTTTTAAACATCTTGAACTGGATGTCTAGTAGACATCTTAAACTCAATATTTCCAAAATGGTCATTACTGTTCTCCCTAACCCTCCAATGCCCTTAACTTCCTTCTACTATGGAGGACAATACAATTCTCTCAGTCTTGCAGATTCATAATCTAGAAGTCTTCTCAGTTCCTTTCTATCTCTATATGCTACCCCATATACATACCCCCTTACCCATATCCATATCCCCCTACTCAATCTGTTGCTAAAACCTGTCAATTATACCTTCTTATCTCTCAAATACTTTGCCTTCTCTCTTCTGACTTTACAACCATTCTATTGTATGCAATATATTCTATTACAACCATCATCTCATCATTCCTTGACTATTTTAGTAGCCTGCTAGTGGATCTGCCTGTCTCAAGTCTCTCCCCTCTTCAATCCATCCTCTATTCAGCCAATAAAGTAATGTCCTAAAAAGCAGATCACCCCTCTACTCAATAAATTTCAGTCACTCCCTATTGATTCCAGGAGCAAAAAAAAAAAAAATGTTCTACTTACTATTCAAAGTCTTTAATAGCCCAGGCCCCTTCTATCTTTTCAATCTTCTTATACCTTATTCCTCAAAATATACTCTTTGATTCAGTGACACTGACTTCCTGGCTGTTTCACAAATATGACATCTCATCTCTCAAGTCCTAGGCATTTTCTTTGACTGTCCCCTGTGTCTACACCTTCCTTCCTCACTTTCTCCAACTACTGATCTCTAAAATTTTCTTTAATTCCTATATAGGAAGCTTTCCCCATTCCCTCTTAATTCTAGTAACATCCTTCTTTTAATTATTTCCTATTTATCCTGCATATAGTTTGCTTTGTATATATTTTGTCTCCCTTATTATATTTTAAGTTCCTTGAAAGCAGGAATTGTCTTTACTTCTCTTTGTATCCTCATTGCTTAGCACAGTGCCAGGCACTTGTCGAATGCTTAATTAATGTTTATTGATTAATAAGTACTGCTACTTGAACCACTAACTCCTCTAAGTATCTAATAATATCCTTTTGATTTATTCATGCACTTTTCGGTAGCATTTCACTTCATCCTTTAACACTTGGAAAATCTGTTTTTAACTTAAGAAGTCATCTAAAATTAGTCTCATTGCTTTTTTAATTGTGTATACAGAATAACAGTTAAATTTGAATCCAGCAGCCAAGGCAAAGGCAACCACTGTGATTTTTCTTTTTTCTTTTTCTTTTAAGGTCATGGACAATTGTATAGCACAGTCATGATATAAACAGGATAGATGAGCAGTATTTTCCCATGCTTGTGACTGATGAAAAATTGAATGTCTAAGGCTTTTTCCAGACATGGTAAGTTGGAGACGCTTACTCAATGGCACTGACGCAAACAATATTCCCATTGGTAGGGTGATTCAAAGCATTAAATACAGCAGATTTTTTTTCTTAAAGGATGAAAAGCATGTTTAATAGGAAAGAAGGGTAACAAGTAATTACAAACCACAGTCTGTAATGTTTACTTAATTTTTCCTGTGGTAGAGCTTGTGAAAACCTAGTTCATCTAGGGTAGAAACAGTCAAAAAACAAGTACCTGAATTAAAGACTCACAGGATGACCTGAGGACTTTTAACTTTCTCTTAAATCCTTCACTTGACCTTTTTGTCTTTTGTTTTATTCTTTCTCTTTCTTTTATGGGGAGGGAGGAATACATCACTGAATGCTTATAGCAAAAATGATTTGACTTAATAGCCTTATAGAAGGAAGTCAACCAACTGGGAAAATAAATAAATAATAAGCAGCCTGGGCCAGAGTTGCATTTTTTTTTTTTTGATAGTCAGAAAATTATTCAATTAACCACTCTTCTGAACAAGCTACCAAGGCTAACTGGTAGATGGCATCTCCAGATACTGAGGTCATTAATCCATTTATCTAATCCCAATAAATCCTTGTTTACAACATACTGGATCAGTTTGAAAGACAAAAGGCTCCATATCTCTTTACCATTCTCCCTGGTAATGCCCTTTCCTTAAATCTGACCTTAAGTCTTTCTGTCAGAAACTACTTAAAAGGAAATTAGGTTTGAGGAGCATTCCCAGATATCTCTCCACCTTTGGACTTTTAGCAGGGATGCTCCATGAACTTTTAAGCTTAACAAGTATAGTATAATAGATTTAAGGCTTCAAGACCATCAAGGTCAACTCCTTTGTTTTATAGATGAAGAAATTGTGGTCCAGAGAGATTGGGGACTTGACCAAAGGCACACAGCTAGTAATTGAGGAAGGATTTAAAATTCAGATCTTTCTAACTTCAAGTTCATTGGGTAAAAACCTACTGTATTATCTAGCTGCTTCTGGTTCAGTTTACTCATTTTCCCTTTTTGTCCTTGGTACTTGGTACTTAAGAGAATAGGCCTCAATCCTGTAGCTATTTATTGTTATTTATATGATTATGATCCTAGAGTTGAGAAGACCTGGATTCAAGCTCTGCCTTCAACACAAATTAGATGTATGACAATGAGGAAATTTCTGAAGTGCCCACAGGCAAATAATCCCATAAATAATAGAAAAAATTTGCTGAACATGGAAGATGTTATGTTTAAAGTATTTTTTTTTTAAATATCCAACAAATAAAGAGAAAAAGTAAAAAAAAGTAAAATTAAATTCCTTAATGGAGAGTGTTGACCATGAGGAGCTTGAAATCACAGGTCCTATCACCATCCCCCTCAAAAAAACTTTCAGTGAGTAAGAAACTCTTCCCAATCCTAGTACTGGAAATTGCACTGCTACCCCAACATATCTTTTCCTGTATGTGTGAATGCCTGAGCAACTTGGAAATTTTATCCTAATCTGTTACTGACAGTTTTCATCTAAAAATAATGGTTACTTTGCTTAGGATGTCAGTAAAACTCTTTTTTTTTTTTTTTTTAAATTCTGCAGTGCCTGGAAGAAAGCAATAGGGAGGGCAGGGGACTTGCTATGACTGAATAGTGATCTCTCTAGCACCCCAAGGAATGCAGCAGACAATCTTCAGAGTATATTCTACCCCATTCTGCATTTCACAGAATTATTCTGGGGTAGAAAGAGATGAAGCTAAGAAGCACCAGGCTTGTTTTCAGGCCTACATATAATGTAAGAACCACTGCTTTTCCAGGTCACTATCCAAGGGAAAATAATGAGTGTCATTGTCATAAGAGTTTGCGTTTTCATTTTCCAGTAATATTTTGAAATGAAACATTAAGGGTTACTTTCCAAGAAAAGGGTTGCAAGTGCCTTAAAAGCAAATACTCCTTTTTGGTTTTAACATGAAAAGAACTGGTATAAAAATTTTCCTTTCCACACATAAAATCCCAAACCCTAAGATTTTACCACCACAAGTTGAATGTGTGCCCTGGTCTCTCACAGCATGAGCATTAGCCTCCTAGACTGCTTCCTCTATGTGGGGTAAGATTTCCTTGTGGGTCTTGGATTCTGCAAGGTTACTGTATGAGTACTATAAACATCTGGATTCACTTACCAGTTAACAAAATAAGGAAGTCATTGCTCTCTTATTCATACAGCAGTTTTAATTTTGTTCTTATTCCCCTCAAGATAATTTCATCACAGAAGAGAAAATAAAAATCAAGAAATTTAACTTCACTTTTCCCCCTTTTTTCTTTTTATTTGTAGGACATTTAAAAAAAACAGAACATCTTTCATGTTCAGCAAAATTTAAAGTAACTTTGAATACAACTGAGCCTCTGAGGTAGAATTTTATTTTATAGGTTTATTTTATAGAAGAGGCATTGTAATATAACATCTAAAGAGCTGCCCTTGGAGCCAAGAACACCGGAATTCAAGTCCTGTTTCTGACATAAAATGGCTGTGTGAATCTGGGCAATCACTTAACCTGTCAATAATCTGGACAATTAACCTAAAACAAGGTGCTAACCTTCAATAGTACAGAGATGTCACATTGTACTCACATTAATTTCACATTTGGGCTTTTTTTTTTAATTAAAGCTTTTTATTTTTCAAAACATATGCATGGACAATTTTTCAACATTAACTCTTGCAAAACCTTGTGCTCCAATTTTCCCCACCCTTCCCCCATGCTCTCCCCTAAATAGCAAGTAGTTCAATACATGTTAAACATGATAGAAATATATGTTAAATCCAACATATGCATACATATTTGGTTATGCTCTACAAGAAAAATCAAATCAAACCAGTTTAAAAAAGGGGGGGGGGAAGAAAGCAAACAACAACAACAAAAGTAAAAATGCTATGTTGTGAACCATACTCAGATCCCACAGGTCTCTCTCTGGGTGTAGATGGCTTTCTTCATGACTGACTGAACAATTGGAACTGGTTTGAATCATTTCATTGTTGAAAAGAGACATGTCCATCAGAATTGATCATCATATAGTATTGTTGTTGCTGTGTACAATGATCTCCTGGTTCTGCTCATTTCACCCAGCATCAGTTCATGCAAGTCTCTCCAGGCCTCTCTGAAATCATCCTGCTGGTCGTTTCTTACAGAACAATAATATTCCATGACATTCATATTCCATAATTTATTCAGCCGTTCTCCAATTGATGGGCATCCATTCAGTTTCCAGTTTCTAGCCACTCCAAAAAGGGCTGCCACAAACATTTTTGCACATGTGGGTCCCTTTCCCTCCTTTAAGATCTCTTTGAGATATGAGCCCAATAGAAATGCTGCTGGATCAAAGCTTGATAACTTTTTGAGCACAGTTCCAAATTGTTCTCCAGAATGGTTGGATCTGTTCACAGTTCTACCAACAATGTATTAGTGCCACATTCAGGCTATTTTTGCAACCACAGCAAAGTAAAATGTTGGATTGTCCAGGTAAATCAGGCAAAATGACGTACAAATTAGCAAACAAACAAAAAAGGATTGAAGGGAGTTTTGTCTAGAACTCTCCAACTTGGGAGCATATATTTTCCCAGTACAGATGTAATATCAATACACAAGAAGGATAAATTAGGTCAGGCGGGTTGTTTTGTTTTTTGGTTTGTTTGCTTGTTTGTTTTTTGTCATATACCTCTTTGGTAGTTTAGTGTCAGCCCATGGACCCCCTTTTTGGAATAATGTTTCACTGCCTACATTCATAATTGAAGGAATGCTAAATTTCAAATAGAGGCTAGGAAAGCTATCTATTTTTTTTCTCATCTGAAGTTATGACCCCCTTAAACCTATCCATGTAAACCCAGAAACCCTAATTTATATCTACATTCAGATAAAATGATTTTGGATCCCTGCTGGATCTTGTAATAGTATTATCAACATTCATTTTCCAAATCCCAACCAAATGTATATAGAGATTTTCCTCTTTTACTGTGGTTTTTCTCTCTGGCAACCTAATTCAGTGTCTGCAAACTGCCTTTCATATTTGACTTCTTCCTCTCAAACTCCTTCCATCTTCTTGTAGTCAAAGAAACTTAGTTCCTACCACACAATACTGTATCCTTGGTCACCCTATCTAGTGTGAGAATACTTTCTTTGCTACCTCAAATCTCCACTACTTTCCCAAAAGAAAAATGGGCCTAAAGAAGTAAACAGTAACTTCCTTGCTCTTTATGGTTATTTATTGATCCCTTCTCTGCAGTTATTAACTCTGCAGCTTCTCCTTTGAGGATCACATCATCCATTCAGAGACTCTTGAAAGCTGTGTACCAGCCCCTTAGTCATTTTCTTTACTTTCTCAAGAAATTCATCCACCTAATTGACAGTTTTTCTCTACCTCAATTTCTGCCAGCAAATATGAGGAATTTCAGTATAAATATTGACATCCCTTCAAACAACTGAGTTCTCAGTTTATGAACTTCAACTCTTATGTCCTGAGTTCCAATTCAGTCACACACAGGAATCACTGTTCTCTTTGTCTCACCACAATATGCAAATGTTTTTCATCTAACATGAAAGACTTGTATTTTTTTATCTAACCATAACTTTCTCTCCATCTCTCCTGTTCCTCATCCTTCTTAAATATATTATTTATCTTACTGCTTTCTTCAATTACTCCCATACCTCTCTACCTTTTACAAGGCATCACTTTAACTCCAAAGTTACTTTCAACCATTCCTCATTTTACTCTTCCTTGATTGACTATCACACTTGCCATGGCTATTCCAAACATATCCCTAGGCTAAAATGTCTATTTGCATAAGACTCTCTTTTGGGGGGAGATTGATTATTCACAATTCCATGTCTGCTTGGGAGTGAAGTTGGTGAGAACTTAAGAGAAGAGAGATTCTAGTCTTCTGGATTCTAGTTTCAAAAAAGAAAATACTTGCTTTTAGATTCTTCTTAGGCCTCTGAGAAAGAAGAGAGTAATAGTGAGCAATGAAAGGGGAAAAAAAGAGTAAATAATAGGGAAAAGATACCATCTCCACTCTGGTTTTTCTTGACATGATTTTCTCCTCCTGTCTGACCAATACTTTTTGGTCTCCTTTCCTGGCTGATAAAGTATGTCCTAACTTTTAGAATGGGTATGCAGCAGAATTTTATCCAAGACACTCTATTCTTCTCTTACTATTTCTCAGAATCTTTCTCTAATCAAAACCTATTCCTCTAATGGAAAGATTCTGGGAAGAAGCCGAGATGTAGAGAATCTGGGACTTGCACCATGTTCCTACTCTTGGCTTATTATACCACAGACTCTAAGAAATTTACCTTTGGGTGAGATCTGAGAAGCTCTCTTGGTTGAGCGGTTTCCTCACTCCCAAAGGGAGACCTCATTTACTTTATATATTGATTGGCTTATATCCTCCTATGTATACTTTCTATGATTCATTTTGCTATCAATCTGGATAAATGAGTTTATTCACTATTAACTATAGGTATTCATTGTAGAACCAGAATTTGGTAGGAAGGGAATCAAGTCTTCAATATATGGCTAAGGCAGTCCTCCCCCATTAAGTGTTAGATCTCAGGACTTCAGTTTGAAGTCAGAAATCATTTTCTCTAGACTAACAATATTTAATGGATTAGCTATAACTCTAACCCAGTACCCTTTCTTTCTGAGGAGAGCAGAATGATCAGTGTCTGGTCTCAAACCCCTGCTTTCCTTCCTGATGAGAAGCAAATTCTCCTTTGGAAAAGGGGGTAGGAGGGAGGAAACTCCTGAGATATTTATTCTTACTTCACTGCAAGCCACATCTAGACAGACACATATAACCTACATGGGCAAAACAACACAGCATACCACAGTACCACACCCATACACAAACATTCTCTTCTCTCCTCAAACCTTGCAGACTTCCTCCTTCACCTCACCCTTCCCCACAGTAGAGTAACTAGACTGTACCCAAAGAATTGAGACGAATTCTCATGTTCTACTTCCACAGTTCAAATTCCCTGAACATTATCCCCAATTCTTTACTTTAGTCTTAAAAGAAGTGATAAATCCTCTCTTTGATAAAGTCAACCCTCTACTTTTGCCTTTGATCTCCCTTGGAACAAAGTCCTTTCTATTAGCTTTTTCTTTGTGTCTAACCTCCCATTATCCCCTGGTTCCTTTTTTAGACCTACAAACATGCCCAAATCTCTCCTATTGTTAAAAAAAAAAAGAGCAAACTCCATTGGAACTTGCCATCCTCTCAAGATATAGCCCTGTATTTCCCTTCCTTTAAACAGTAAACTTCCTAGAAAAAGCTGTCTATATTCATAGTCATTTCCTTACATGCCACTCAATTCTTAATCAATTTTAATCTGTGCACTAACTTCATAATTTAATTGTAACTGAGGTTTCCCAAAGCAACCAATGATCTCTTAATCCTTGACCTTAAGATCTATTTTCAGATCTCTTCCTTTTTGATCTTGCTATAGTTTTCAACACTCTTGATTCTTTCTTCTAGATAGTCCCTCTTCTATGGGTTTTAATGATGCTACTTTTTCCTTCTTCCTGATCAGTGCCTCTCAGTTTCCCTTTTTGGATGATTATGTGCATTTTGACCCTTCGGAATGAACATCATGGATGAACATCAGAACTCTGGAATAGTATATTTTCTTTATTCTCTTACTGCATTTTTCCTTAGTGAGTTCATAAGCTTTTATGTGTTTTTATTATTTTTTTACTGATGACTCATATCTTCAAATTTAGTCTTCATCTCTCCTCTGAACTCTGGCCCCACATGACTTATGATGAACTTCTCCATCTGCATATCATAAACAAGTCATTATCTTCCTTCTTGAAACATACTCTTTTAAAAAAAAATTCTACCATTAACAGACATTAAAAGGGGGAGGGGAATAACATTTCTATAGACATGCTATCATAGAAAATGAGATATATTAATCTACTACTCTCTATTACTTATTTTATTTTATTTTTTGCTTATTTTTTTCAATTAGCAAGCATTTACTTTCTCTCCTCACCATAAGGGATATAGTAAACTCAGCATTGAAACCTATCTTTATTCCTAATATTCTATTTCTATAAAGGACAAAAATCACCTTTCCAGTGACCCAGATTCAAAACTTAAAAGTCATTCTCAACTCTTCATTCTATTTCATACTCTTTATCCAATAAGTTTCCACATCTTGAGTCTATCTCTACAAAAATCTCACATATGTCCCCTTCCCTTTCTTCCTATGACAACCTATCGTGATTTATGATTTCTTGCTCAGACTAATAAAATCATTTAATTCGTTCAAGCCTCTCTCCTCTCTAATGTGTCCTCCATACAGCTATCAAATAGAGATTTCTAAGGCATATCTCACTATGTCACTCTCCTGCTCAATATACTTTAATAACCCCCTATAGCTTCTAGGATAAAATATAAACTTCTCCATTTAGCATTTAAAAGCCTTCACAATCTGGCTCCAAACTATTTTTTCCAGGCTGATTTCAAATACTCCCCCTCACAAACTCTATATTCCAGCTATCCTGATATACTTGCTCAACCCTATATATAACACTCCATTTATGCCACCAGGTTTTTGTGGCTCACACACACACACACACACACACACACACACACACACACACCACACACACTGAATGTTTTCCCTTCACATTTGTGCCTGTTGGATTCTATAGCTTACTTTGAGGCCCAGCTTCAGTGTCAATCAACTCCTACCTAGGGCTTTCCTGAATCACTTCATTTGTTGGTGTCCTTCCAATTTAGCTGAACACTACAAAATGCAATATAAAGTATTTGTATTTATAGTACTTTACCCTGTATTTACTTTGCATTGATGTGTTTATGTACATATTATTTCTTTCCTGTAGACTAGGATCTTCTTGAATACAATAAATGTTTTCTTTTTGTGTTTATAGTGCCAGCACTTTCCATGTGGAAAAGTGACTAATAAAGGCTTGTTGATTTGAATGGAATCAGATTGTGTGGTGGGAGAGAATGGCAACAAATTAAATGATGGAGCCTACAAAGTATCCAGGTGGAATAGTTAAAATTTTAAGATTATACCAAATAATTATCGAATACTCCAAGTAGAGGAACTACATATTATACAAGTAAGCATACTCCATACTTCCTTAAAATATGAACTGATGAAGTAACAATAATAATTTCATTTGATCAATATTTGTTGATCAGTGTAAGGGAAATGAGTGTTTTGGAATTGTGTGGATCTGTTTTTCAATACAACAAGCACTTATTAAACACCTAATATTTGCTAGGAACTGAGGACATCAACCAAAATTTTAATAGTCTTTGCTCTCAAGGAGGGAAATCAAGCACATATAAAAAATTAAATTACAAAATCACAAAATAATTCTGATAGAAAGACATATCTCTAATATGAAAAGTAATTTATTAACAGTAGAATGGGTTTCGATAGTTTAGTCGAAAGATATCAGGGGATAGAAACCCAGGACCAATGAACTAACATGCATTTGCTTTATGAAGAAAGGAGGAGTGGTCAAAGAAGGCAAGTTTGACCTAGGCAGTCCACTGATTTCAGTTTACTGGGTGCCATATAGGCAATAGATTGCCCAGTCCTTCACAGAGGCAATACTAATATAGATTTAATTGACAATTCCAGAAACAGAAATGGAAAATGGAAAGGGAGTGGTCCTGCCCTTTGGCAGGAAAGATGACCAATTCTTAATCTTCACTGGTATTCAGGACAGTGGTACTTTTGAATTCCTTTATTTTTCTACAAAAAAAAAACAAAAAAAAAAACATTTTCACAAAGAAAGAATCTAAACTTTATTTCAATAAAACTTACTATTGTTTATATAGTTGAGAGACATATACAAATAAGCACATAATGTAAGCCCTTATTAAAGAACTTCCCTCCATCCCACATCCCATAAACAGATATAATGAGGAAACTTGTCTAAAAAGTGAAGCTGTAAGGAAGTGGTAATGAGGTGGGGGTGGAGGAAGCAGGAAACGTGTGGGATATTGAATCTGTGCCACTTGAAAAGAAAAATAATGACATGGTTCCAATTTAAGAGTGCAGGCCCCCAATGCACACATACTCTGATGTAATATTGTAAGGTAAAACATGGACAGAAGCAATACACCCACTTTAGCAAATAAATATGAAATTTAATGTGAAGAAATCTAATGTAGGAGTCAAAGTTCAGGGTGTAAAGTTTAGGTAGTATAGTCTTTTTAATCCTTTGCCTATCAGTGTAATTGTAATTAGTGGAATAATAAATAAACATATGTAATAAAAACCCATCAAATCATATCTTCCAAACCAAAATACATGACTTTTCAGGCTATTGTACTGCTGTTTTAGACTAGATTAGAAAGAAAAGAGCCCACTTACCAAAAACTCTCAGCAATTGTCACCTGAATAACAGATTAGAGCTGGAAGTAATCTCAAAGGCTACCTAGTAGAGCTTATTCATTTTATAGATAAGGAAATAGAACTAGAAAGGTAAATGATAGTCAAGATCTCATAGTTAATAAGTAACAGCAGTAGGAATTGAATCCACTTCTTTTGACTACAAATCTAATGATTATTCCACTATGCTATATCTGTTTGCTAGTTACCTAGGGAAAATATAAATATGTATCCTGACTGTTTGTTACTAGAAATTCAAAGATGTCAGATAGGAGTTTTATGGACTATCCTATGTTAGACTGACTATGATACAAACTCAGAGTTTTGATGTCTATCAAGTTTAAAGGAAACCAGAAAGTACCTCTTGCAGTGGTTAAAAGTATTTACATCATCATTTAAAGGACTGCCAGCTTTTCAAGGAAGCCACAAACACATGTGGAATATGGCTTCTGAAACATGACCAAGATTATTGCCAAAAAGAAGTTGACCATCATCATTAATCATAAAATAGATAAGTTTGACTATATCAAGTTAAAAAGTTTTTGTACAAACAAAATGAATGCAGACAAGATTAGAAGGGTAGCAGTAAACTGGGAAAATATTTTTACATCCAAAGGTTCTGATAAAGGCCTCATTTCTAAAATATATAGAGAATTGACTCAAATATATAAGAATTCAAGCCATTTTCCAATTGATAAATGGTCAAAAGATATGAACAGACAATTTTCAGATGAAGAAATTGAAACTATTTCCGGTTACATGAAAAGGTGCTCCAAGTCACTATTGATCAGAGAAATGCAAATTAAGACAACTCTGAGATACCACCACACACCTGTCAGATTGGCTAAAATGACAGCAAATGATAATGATAACTGTTGGAGGGGATGTGGGAAAACTGGGACACTGATACATTGTTGGTGGAACTGTGAAAGGATCCAACCATTCTGGAGAGCAATTTGGAACTATGCTCAAAAAGTTATCAAACTGTGCATACCATTTGACCCAGCAGTGTTTCTACTGGGCCTATATCCCAAAGAGATTTTAAAGGAGAGAAAGGGACCCATATGTGCAAAAATGTTTGTGGCAGCCCTTTTTGTAGTGGCAAGAAACTGGAAATTGAAAGGATGCCCATCAATTGAAGAATGGCTGAATAAATTATGGTATATGAATGTTATGGAATATTATTGTTCTGTAAGAAACGACCAACAGGAGGATTTCAGAGAGGCCTGGAGAGACTTGCATGAACTGATGCTGAGTGAAATCAGCAGAACCAGGAGAACATTATACACAGCAACAAGACTATACGATGATCAATTTTGATGGACATGGTTCTCTTCAACAATGATGTGATTTAAACCAGTTCCTATTGTTCAGCAATGAAGATAGTCATATACATCCAGAGAGAGGCCTGTGGGAACTGAGTGTGAACCACAACACAGCATTTTAACACTTTCTATGAATATTTCCATGCATTTTGTTTTCCTTCTTAGGTTGTTTTTTTCTTCTTCTCTTTCTAGATCTGATGTTTCTTGTGCAGTAAGGTAACTGTATAGATATGTATACATGTATTGTATTTGTCATATAATTTATCCTATTTAGCATGTATTAGATTACCTGTCATCTAGGGGTGGGGGATGGGGGGAAGGAGGGGAAAAGCTTGGGAAAAAAAAAGTTTTTTGCAAAGGTCAATGTAGAAAAATCACTCATATGTTTTGTAAATAAAAAGCTTTATTATTAAAAAAAAAAAAAAAAAGTTGACCCTGATGAATTCTGAACTGAATGAGATTGGTTTCAGTTAATTTGTTGGTTTTCAGTTGTGTCCATAACATCTGATAGCCCTGGAACCTGTTTCAGTAGTTTATCCTAATTTCTTCAGCAAAAGAATGTTTGTTTATATAGTAGAGGCCAATAAGTACATCTCTCTATTTGGTATTAAGTCTGTATACAGATTCTATACAAATCATGACATATGAGGCTTAGCTACCCTGTGCTACCACTAAGAAATGGGGGGTTCTGGTTTTGCCTTAGCTGTAACCAAAATGGACCTTTATGTCTGAATGGTTGGATTTTGTTTCATCAAAATTAAGCATAATTTTAAATTGTCAAGAAAAGAAAAAAATAGTGACAGTTGTATTTTTAAAGGCACCAATTAACCTATTTATAGAGCACTAAGTAGAAAAAATTTTCTTGGGGTGCCTGAATACACCTGTAACAGATGCCACTGGAGAGGCTGAAGCTGGTGGTTTTTCTGGACTCTGGAATTCTAGGCTACAATAGAATTGAAGTCAGTCCTATACTGACTCCAGCACAAATTTGATAAGCACTCAGAGCAGGAGGCTGCCAAATTGCCTTAGAAGAGGCAAAAAGACCTACATAGCAAAGTAAGCAAGTCAAACATTCAGTGCTGATTAGGAGTAGGCTTGGACCTGTGAGCTACAGCTATACTTCCAGCCAAGGCAAGATTTATCCAATTTAAATATATATGTGTGTGTACATATATATATGTACATACATACAGACAAATATATATGTGTGTGTGTATATATATATATGTATATATATATACACACACACACACATATATGTATTGGCAGGAGGGAGGGAGGGATTTATAATAGGAAGCATATCATAGCTTAAGTAGCCCTTCAACCATAAAAGAAATGGATATGGAGCCAAGAGACCTGGATTCAGATTCTTGTTCCAAAATACACTAGCATGTGACCAAAGATTGGGCGCTAACTTTTTTGAAATGCTAAAGGGTATGAGATAGTACATTCTCTCTCTGGCTACACTAGGAAGGATTAAAAATAGTACAAAGTCCTTTTCTATGGCTCATTGGAAAATGTGGCACCAGCTGCTTGCCTTTTGGTTCTGAGATGACCAATATAGAGAGATGTATTTATTGGACTCTACTATATAAACTAACTCATGAAGCAGGTTCTACAGTTTACAATGTGTCTCCTGGCAACAGTACAACCTTGCAACAAATCTCCTTGAAAAAAATTGTGTCTTTATATAACACAATCCAAATTTATGTCCTAAATGATCAATTCTAAGGCAAAAGCTTAAAAATGTCACTATAAAAGTTTCCATATGGTAGGGAAAATATACATTATATGTCATAAGACCAATGAATGTAGTAGTGACATAGTAGCCACAAGGAAGATATATGATGTATTTTGAGCCAGAAATGAGGAGCCCTGGGCTCTATTTTGGGCTCAGACATGAACTAGTTCCATGACCTTTGACAAATTACTTCCACTCTCAGGGCTTCTGTCTTTATCTATGAAATGAGGGACTTGAACAAAATTATCTCTAAGAGCTCTTCCTACTCTAGTGTCTCTAGTTCTATGGGTATAATTCTATCCAACAAATTGGTTTTCCAAGGGTTATAAAAGAAGAGGGTGGCTAGTTAGAAGACCAGAGAGAAGCTGTTAGTGTTCAGTTGTTTTTAATCCCATCCAACTCTTTGTAACCCTTCTTGGAGTGTTCTTGTCAAAAGATGCTGATGTAGTTTGCCATTTCCTTCTCTGGCTCATTTTACAAATGAGGAAACTGAGGCAAAAAAGGGTTAAGTGACTTACCCAGAGTCACACGGCTAATAAGTGTCTGAGGCCAGATTTGGACTCAGGAAGATGAGTCTTCCTTATACCATGCCCAATGCTCTACCCACTGTACCATCTAACTGCCCCTTGAGTGAAGCTAAGAAATATTAACTAATTTTTTTTAATTAAAAGCTTTTTATTTACAAAACATATGGGTGATTTTTCTCCATTGACCTTTGCAAAAAACTTTTTTTTTTATTCCAAGCTTTTCCCCTCTTTCCCCCCACCCCCCACCCCTAGATGACAGGTAAGCTAATACATGCTAAATATGATAAATTATATGACAAATCCAATATATGTATACATATCTATACAGTTATCTTACTGCACAAGAAACATCAGATCTAGAAAGAGAGAAGAAAAATAACAACCTAAGAAGGAAAACAAAATGCATGGAAATAAGAAATATTAACTATTGAAAAAAAAAAACTTGTATAAGAAGTTTTATAATTTAATACCTTCTTTGTAAGATGGTATTTTTATTAAAGCTTTTTAATTTTCAAAACGTATGCATGGATAATTTTTCAACATTAACCCTTGCAAAATCTTGTGTTCCAATTTTTCCCCGCCTTTCCCCCACCTTCCTAGATGGCAAGTAATTCAATATATGTTAAACATGGTAAAAATATATGTCAAATTCAATATATACATGGATATTTATACAATTCTCTTGCTGCAAAGAAAAATCAAATCAAAAAGAAAAAAAAGAGAAAGAAAATAAAATGCAAGCAAACAACAACAAAAAAGTAAAAACGCCATGTTGTGATCCACACTCAGTTCCTATGGTCCTCTCTCTGGGTGTAGATGGCTTTCTCCATTACAAGACCATTGGAACTGTCGGTGAATCATCTCATTGTGGAAAAGAGCCACGGCCATCAAAATTGATCAAGATTTTTTTTTTTTTAATGCTTATTGCTCACGTTTCTGCATTGCCCTGAAAAAACCTATATTACACAATAAGCCCATTAAATTGTTGCTTTATTGCGTGTCCATTGACACAACATCAAGCCTCACAAAGTACAATGAAGTTTCAGAAATGGAAAGGAGAGTCTTGGCCATTTCCTTGAAGAAGACCACAAAGACGCATTGTGGAGCGTCAAGAAATCAAGCTTTTTAGAGTCAACCTCCCTCACCAGAAACGCTTGCCTCCGCCCCACCTGCTTCCTCTTAACCTCTCTCACTTCTACCTCAGCATCATATTTCTATTCAGTTAGAATCCCAACAACTAATGACAAGTCCCCGAAAGGTGGAAGCCCAGAATGGCGGGTGAACTGGGTGCCAAGAAAACCTCTATGCTTTTCTCTGAGCATGAAGTCATTTAACCTCTCCACACCACCACACCACAATTTCCTCACTTTAAAATGAGACGAGCAGGAGAGATTTGAAAACCTCTCAGGTTCCTTACAACTCTAAGACTATGAAATCCTTTTGGTAAAAAATTGGAAAGTTGACTCCATCTTGACCAAACAGTGCTATGCACTATCGCCCTCTGCTGGCTGGCTCATGCCAGATACAACCTCCAGCAGGTCAGACATATTGGAGTAATTTTCTTGGGTGTGTTTGTCAAGCTGCCAGTCTTCATTATCCAGAGCTGAGGGGTCTGGACTTTGAGACCCTAGCCGGAGTACTTTCCTTCTGGAGCCTGAATCTTTGGCAGACAGAGGTGCTGTGTCAGCAGCCAAAAGTGCTTGGGGTTTTGTTTTTCCCATATCACCCAACGACAAGGCAGACGAATGACTGTAATGCTTAAAAGGAGCCAAACACAACACCTCTTTCAATAGAGCTGGTTAAATTGTCATAAACAGGAAGGAAATTTCAACTTTGTTTTTCCCAAGTGTCTGTGTAGTCTAGCTCACATTCAAAATTTTACCGAGCGAAATGTAAAATCTGCATCCAATCAACAGATCCTAGCAACTCAATTCTTTTGCTTGTTTACCTCTATTCAGCGACATTTAATAGTTTTGTACCTGGATGTTTCTAAGGATTGTATCAATGTTTACCTGTTATTTGCTTGATTCACATATTCTGAATCTGGAGCTGGGCATATATAAGTATGCAAAGTTAAATTCAGAAAATGGCAAGGTGAACCCAATTATTGGTCATATCAAAATAACCAAAAATCATAACAAGCAATTTGCTGAGAATCTGTTTGCTAAATTGACCAGAAAAAGTGAAATTTTCAACTGTTATGTCTGGGACTTTTTTTTTTTTTTCTGACACAATTGGAGTTAAGTGACTTGCCAAGGGTCACACTGCTAGGAAGTGTTAAGTGTCTGAGGTCACACTGCTAGGAAGTGTTAAGTGTCTGAGATCTGATTTGAACTCAGGTCCTCCTGACTTCAGGGCTGCTGGTCTATCCACTGAGCCAGTTAGCAGTCCCTATTTCATATTATTCTAATGTTATAGATGCTCACGATTTTGGATACCCCCATCAGTTTAAGAAAATATTTTCATATATAAATTTATGACCTTGTGAAAATATTCCCTCCAATGTCATAAATATTACCTCGTTCACATATTTTTAACTTGTATGAATCAAATTCTTGTCAATTCCCTAATATAAATCATCCATAAAAGTCTTCCCTTATATGAAGGGCCATCCTCTATCTCTTGCTGTTTAATGGGTATGAATGAAGGGTATGATTATTCGTTGCTTATCTCTCACTTAGCTATGTGGCCAACCTACTTTTGTATCTAGAAAAACATAAATCTTTTTAATGACACCCTTACCATGATTTCATTTGTATTATTCCTTGGTACTTTAGAAGTAACCTGCTGACACATACTAGTCACCTCTCCATTGCCCTTTGGCTGGATTTCAATTTTAATTCTTCAGAAACTGGAGTGTTCCATGTTACCAGTCACCTCAAACAAGAATCAATAAGTATTTGTTAAGCATTAACTAAATGCTACACAAAACACTAAATGTGACCTAGTAGTAACATTACTAGATCTGTATCCCAAGGAAATCATAAAGGACGGAAAAGGATCCACAAGTGCAAAAATGTTTGTAGCAGATCTTTTTGTGGTAGCAAAAAATTGGAAAAAGAATGGATTTCCATCTGTTGGAGAATGTCTGAATAAGCTGTGATACATGGAGGTAATGGAATATTATTATTCTATTAAAAATGATGAACAAGCTGATTATAGAAAGGCTTGGAAAGATTTAAATGAACTGATGCTGAGCAAAACAAGTAGAATCGGGAATACATTGTACACAATAACAGCAAATATGTGTAATGATCAACTATTGAAGGTTTAGTTCTTTTCAGTGGTTCAGTGATCCAAAGCAATCCCAATAGACTTTGGACACAAAATGTCATCTGCATCCAGAAAAAGATCTAAGGAGATAGAATATAAATCAACATATGCTATGTTCACTTATTTTTTTCTGTTTTTATTTTTATTTCTCTCATGGTTTTTCCTTTTTGCTCTGATTTTTTTTTCTCCCAACATGATTCATAAAGCAATATGTATTTTAAAAAAATAAACTTACTACAATAAAAAAACCACTAAATCTTGGAAGTAAAAAGAAAGACAAGAGGTATGAAGTCAAGATGGCAAAATAAAGGCACATTAAATCAAATTCTAAGCAGCACAACCAATAAACCATCAAAATGAGTCATTTTTTCAGGCTAGAACAACTTATGAAGTCAGAGAGTTTTTATACATTGGGATAGTGGCTGGCAGAAGCATAGCCTGGTGGAAATGATACAAGCTGTGGTCTTTTGAGATAGCAGAATGGTCAGTACCCAAAGATGTTAAGTAGATTGAATACTTGGTCAGGAAAAAAAAATTACAGAGGACCACTGTGCTGAGATTTGATATAGCTAAAAAATACCAAGGTGGGGGACATTTAGCAACTCTGTTACCTATTACCCAATTACATGTTGCAGTTCCCAAGCAGAGAGGAGCTCTAGCAGTTAGTCTCAAGGTGAAAGGGGAGTTGTGGTTGGGAGGGATCAGAGGTCTGACCTAATTAAGGATCACAGCACAGATAAAGGGCACTGACCACATCTCTTCCAGGATCACACACTCTTGGAAGCAATGAAAACTTGTAGACCCTCAGACCTAAAGGTGAAAACAAGAGGATATAAAAGCTTAAAGTTCAGAACACCCCTCTTCCTGAAACCCAGAAATAAGATGAGCCCAATTCTAACACGAAGTCCAAAATTAAAAAATAGGCAGGAGAAATGAGTAAATAACAACAACAAAAAGAATCTGACCATAAAGAACTACTGTGGTGACAGGAGAGCTCAAGATACAAACTCAAAAGACAATGACTTGAAAATACCTATAAGCAAAGCCTCAAAGAAAAATACAAATTAAATACAATCCCAAGGAGAATTCCTAGAAATGCTTTTTTTTTAAGAACAAAAAAAAAAAAGTAAAAAAGATAAGTAGAAGAAAAATTGTAGAAAGAAATGCAAGAAAATTAGGGGGGGAGGGAAAGGAACTGGGAGGAGCATAAAAATACTAAAGAAAAGAATTCCTTAAAAATCAGAAATGTCCAATTGAAAAAACAGGTATAGAACCTCACTGAAGAAAATAATTCCTTAAAAGTTAAAATGGTGGCGGCAGCTAGATGGCATAGTGAATAGAACACTGGCCCTGAAGTCAGGAGGACCTGAATTCAAATCCAGCCTCAGACACTTAATACTTCCTAGATTTGTGATCCTGGACAAGTCACTTAACCCCAATTGCCTCAGGGAAAAAAAAAGTTAGAATGGTGCATGTGGAAGGTATGTATGACAAAAAAGTCAAAAGAATGGGGAAAATAATAGAAAATATATCATAGGAAAAACTGATCTGGAAAATAGATCAAGAAGAGAAAATAATTTAAGAATTATTAGACAATCTGAAAGCCATGATTTAAAAAAAAAAGACAACTTCCCAGAAAATTTAGAATCAGAAGATAAACCACAAATTGAAAAAGATCCACTGATCACCTCTTTAAAAAAAATTTCAAAATGTAAACTTCCATGTCAAATTCCATAGCTCCCAGGTCAAGGAGAAATATAGTACAAGCAGACAGAAGAAAATAATTCAAATATTGTGGAATGAAAGTTAGAATCACACAAGATTTAGAAGCTACCTCAAGAAAAAAAAAAAAAGCAGAGGACTTGGAATATATTCTGGAAGATAAAAGGGCTAGGATTATAACATGAATAACATTCAGCAAAACTACTATAATCCAATGGGACAGGGGAATGACTATTTAATGAAATAGAGGACTTCCAACATTCCTAATGAAAAGACCAGAACTAAATAGACAAATTGACATTAAAATAAACATTGACATTCGAATATACTCAAGAGAAGCATAAAAATGTAAATATGAGTAAGAAATCATAAGGAATCTAATAAGGACAAACTGTTTACATTCCTAAATGGGAAGATGATATGTAAATCCCTAAGAACTTTATCATCATTAGATCATTAGGGCAGTTATAAGGATCTACTTAGAGAACATGGATTTGAGTTTATTATATTGGGATGATCTCAAAAGAAAAGGTAAGGTTGAAGGAGGATTTCAGAGAGGACTGGAGAGACTTGCATGAACTGATGCTGAGTGAAATCAGCAGAACCAGGAGAACATTATACACAGCAACAAGACTATATGATGATCAATTTTGATAGACATGGTTCTCCTCAACAATGATGTGATTCAAACCAGTTGTTCAGCGATAAAGATAGTCATATACATGCAGAGAGAGGCCTGTGGGAACTGAGTGTGAACCACAACACAGCACTTTAATGCTTTCTGTGAATATTTCCATGCATTTTGTTTTCCTTCTTAGGTTGTTTTTTTTTCTTCTCCTCTTTCTAGATCTGATGTTTCTTGTGCAGTAAGATAACTGTATAGATATGTATACATGTATGGTATTTGTCATATAACTTATCCTATCTAGCATGTATTGGATTACCTGTCATCTAGGGGTGGGGAGTGGGGGGAAGGAGGGGAAAAGCTTGGGAAAAAAAAAGTTTTTGCAAAGGTCAATGTTGAAAAATCACTCATATGTTTTGTAAATAAAAAGCTTTATATAAAAAAAAAGGTAAGGTTGAGAAAGATAGATGTATTGGGAGGAAGGAAAAAGAAAAACAGGAGAAATTATCTCATATAAAAGAGGCACAAAAGGAAAAGTTTTATACGAAAGAGGAAAATGCAGGGAAAGGAGCTTGAACCTCACTCTTATTTGAACTCTTTCAAAGAAGGAAGGAGTGTGTGTGTGTGTGTGTATTTGTGGAGGGGGAGAGAGAGAAAGAGAGAGTGAGAGAGAGAAATTCATCTCACTCAATGGGAAAGTAGGGGGAAAAGAGGATAAAAGAAGTGGACAGGGTGAAAAAAGAGAAGGATAAATAAAAGATAATAGTATGGAAGGAAATCCAGTAAGCAATCATAATTGTATGTGAATGGGATGAGCTCACCTATAAAAGAGAAGTGGATAGAAGAAAGGATTAGAAATCAGAATTCAAAAATACATTGTTTATAAGAGACACAATTGAAAGACACACACACAAAGTTAAAACAAGAAACTGGAGCTGAATCTTTTATGATTTATCTGAAGCAACAAAAGGCAAATAAATAATAGCAGCCCTTGTTCTCCCAGAACATACATTCTAATGGGGGAGAAAACATGGAAATATCTATGTATAGAGAAAGAATATGAAAGGACTCTGAAAGGGAGAAGCAATTAGCAGTTGGAAGGGTCAGAAGAATGACCAGTGCAAAATCATAGAGATGCAAGATGGATTAACCTATTTGAGGAAGTAAACTTAGTGTCAAAGAATTTGCATAAAAGTAAAGTAGAAGAAGGTTGGAGAGATTGGAAGAGGCCAGATTACCAGAATCTTTAAATCCTAAAAGGCTAATTTTGTTTAGAAGATGGGGGGGGGGGGTTTCTTTGTTGGAAGGTCATTAAAAGCATTGTACAATTCAACCTACTCCCTTGTAGCTCTACTGATTGTCCAATTATCTACATTCAGAGTCTGTCTAAGATAAATGGATGAATGGATATATCTATGTAGATGTACATATGCATTTATGTAAATATGTGTATATATTTGTGTATGAATACACACAGACACACATGCACACCAATGGAATAGTTTTATGGACTATCTCTCTAACTATGTATCACAATATGAACAATAAAATTCTTTATTCCCTTGTTTTTCCCATGAAAAGAATGAATTCAAATCTTTTTGAGTAATTAAGACTCTTTAGTAGGTACTACAATAGTCCTAGTTTTATTTAAATAATTATAATTTCATCTACAAATATGAGCATCTGGAATCCCTATTTCATTTGGATTCTATATTGAATTTCTTGCATGACAATGACAAATACCTTTGGTGAGTATACATCTCTTTGCTTTATGTCTTACTTGACATTTATAATGGAAGGAGCCCTGAAAACAGTTATCTCTACTATTTTCTACTATCTCTACTTCTTTCAAGGTCTTGTAGGACTTTGACATGCATGGGAAACGGCTTGGGGTTTGTTGGAAGAGAAACATTAAGCTAGTGCTCTGCTCTACCAATAAAAAATATTTTATTATCTACAAACAAGAAAAATAGTAAAATCTATTCTCTATTCCTTTCAGTTATTGTGTTGTTCAGTTATTGTATTGTCTATTACAGAATATCATTTCCAAAAGTCTGCTAATTTTCTCCTTATACCTTCATTCAGGATGCCATCTGCAAAGGTATACATTGTTTTTATTAAAATTGTATGGCCCTTTTGGTTGAGAATTACTAGTGTGTTTTGAGTCACCTTTTGGAAGGAACAATAAGGATTTTTTTTTTCAGACTCTTCATATACTTTGAGACCAGATCTCCTGTCCCCACAGCAATATAGTTTCACCCTGTGTGTATTTGATGTGGTGCAGATTGATTACCTGAGCAGAGCTGATCCAGCTGAAGATTGGAGAGTGAGTACCTGGAAAGCCTGCACTTGTCTGCAACTATCCAGGCCCTGGAAGGAAGGGAAAAACTTAAGTGTTTGAAAATAGTCCTAAAGTGCCTGGGAATTGAGTTACTGAAAAAGAATTTGGATTCTATATCATGGTGTTTATCCAGGGATAACATTAGTTCCATGCCACCACAGTTGGTGGTGGTGGAATTGTAAAATTTGGAGTTTTGCTTTTTTTTCAAGAAACTGAGGCCAAATGAGAGATAAAAATGGATTGAACAATGCCAGGATTGGTGGGAGGAAGGTGGGCACAGAGAAACCTCTCTTAGGTCATTGCTTTGGGCTTTTTTCCAGGAAAGAGAAACATATTCTTAGAATTCAAGGAAATGCTATGGGCAGAATTCAGGACTGCTGCTGAGTAAGGGATCCAGGTAGTAGAAAGGAAAGTAACGTCATACTGGAATTACAGTGGGAGCTGACCCAGACTGAGTGGAGCTTCCTTCTTCAGAGATCCTATGGGCTGCAAAAATAAAAGCTCCTTGGGGCTGAAGTTGGAAGGGTGAATAGGTTAAAGCATTGGACTGGGATTCAGGAGAGGTGGGACTGAAATCTGGTTCTGCCATTCAAGTCTTAAGTGGGTCATTCCCCCTCTCTGGGTCTAAGATTTGGGATTTGATCTACAGAACATTTAAACTCTTCAGATCTTAAATTCTATGAAAATTACCATCTTGCCTCCTAAATGAGAGTAGAAATCTAGTTCATAAACCTGAACCAAATTCAGTTACTTAATGAAATTGCTTTCTAATTTTCAGTAAGCAGAATTGATACTGAGATACCCCACCACTATAATAAAAGTTGTTTTGTTTTGTTTTTTAATAGCAGTGTAACATGCAAATTATTTTACAAAAATATGTGTCTATATGTGTGTGTTTGTTAATAGAGTGTGAGAGGTAGAGGGTAAAAGGGGATAGTGATAGGGTAAACCCCCCCCCCCCAAAAAAAAAGAACAAAAAGAAAATCATGGAGTCATTTCTTTTGAAATGGAGAGAATACAGAAGAAAGGCCAAATAGAAGCCTAAACAAGCAGGTCAGCATTGAGAATGACAGGATTAATTTACTGTATATTTTAAAAGTAAACTGTGCACAACTATGTGGTGAAATACATAGAGCTCCAGACCTCAAATTAGGAAGACAAGTCAAATCCAGCTTCAGAAACTTATTAGTTATGTTAGCCTGGGCAAGACACTAAATTCTATGAAAATTACCATCTTGCCTCCTAGATGAGAGTAGAAACCTGGTTCATAAATCAATTCAGTTGCTTAATGAAATTGCTTTTTAATTTTCTGTATGCAGATTTCCTCATCTGTAAAATGCAGATAGCAGTTTCATCTCCCTCCCAGGATTTTTGTGAGGTTCAAATGAGACCATACTGGTAAAACTCTTAGCATAGTACCTGGAACATAATATATATTATATAATTTTAGCTATTATTTTTATTATTATTATTACAATACAATGGAGCTCTATACTTTCATTTACAATCCTCTTTTTCTGTTCTATTTTGTTTATGAAAATTCCTATTTTATTTGGTATTTGCTAATTTCAGAATAAAAATATATTTTTAAAAGAGCTATGTGTAGAATGTCACAGAGGACTCTAGAGGGGTACCATAGGAAAAACAAATGGACCAACCATGATTCAAGGGCACAATTTATCAAGAAGAAACTCCTATTGGGGATGGATGAAGGGACAAGGTAAAAACAGAAATGTACTCAGTCGTTAAAAAAAAAAAAAAAGTCTTGGAGCCTTTGTTAAACCTCCTCTCAAATTTGTCTTCTCCACACAGAAGTTTCTGAGACCTCATGTCCAAAAAAAAAGTCTCTAAATATAAATATTATAGAAGAGAGCAAAGGGTAACAATTATAATGTTAGGATGGGTCCTTAGGTTATATTAGGATATAAAATTTTATAGAGAATTATATAATTAGTATATAGAATGATTCATGAGCTAGATGGGTGATGGGTAAGGAGTACAGATTAGAAGTGGTATGGTAATTCCTAGTAGAATAAAAGGGTCTGGACTGCAGGGGCTATATCACCTTTGTCTTTTGTATCTGCAGCATCCAACTGAATGCCCTGCGGGTATTTCATGTTTAAGAAATGCTAGGCAAATTGAATTAGATTGAATCCTAACCATCTTTCAAGACCTTTCATGTGGCAGTATGTATTGGAGGTGTCCTAAAGCTGGAGTCAGAAACACCTGAGTTCAATCCTGCCTCAGGTATTTAATGATATGTGAAAGTCACTTCTCATTAAAACCCAGTTTCCTCTTCTATAAATGAGAATAAAAGCATTCACTTCACTAGGCTGTTGTATCAAATGAAATAATGTGTGGAAAGTAATTTGCAAAGTATATAACTGTTGTTGTTATAGGTTCTGGATCACAAGAAGAGCAGGGGACCTTGAAGCAGGAAAGAACCAGGCCCACAAAAAAAAAAAAAATCCTCAAGAGGGCAAGAATGATAATATCAGATAACAGATAACAGATAACAATCAGTAAATATTTATTAAGCATTTACAATGTGACAGACAATGCTAGTGCTTTATATCCAAACTTCATCTGCCTCAGCAGCCCTAGCTTTCACTCTAAACTACTAATACTTATCCGTTTAGAGAATAGTTTGTTTTGAACTATGCATTATTTTGAATAAATTAATATTAATATTAATTCTTGGGAACTTTTAATTATATTCTTCAGGTGACTGCTTCACTGGTTCTTTGAGATATCACAGTCATGGATTTCTTTTAACCTCCTCTTAAGATTCCTCTCTTTCATAGAAAATCTATGGAGATTGGCAGATCTTCATACCTCACTTCCCCAATATCATTTTCATCAATTGTCCTAATTTCAAGAGGAAGGCAAGTAATTATCATTGAACTTGCAATGTGGCAATATTTTTATGATTACAAAACAACAAGTAGATTGGGAAGACTATGAAAGACACATTGTGATCATGATTTATGAAGCAAAAGACTAATTTCTTCCTTCATATTAGAAAGTTTTTTTTCCTGTTGCTGAATCGAAATGTAATTTGCATTTATTTTTAATGTCAACAAATAACTATATCTTCAAAGATTCGATATATGCATAAACATATATGTATGGTTCAGTAATTTCCCAGAGTCATACATACCAGAAGAAACAGAGTTGCAATTAAATCCCAAAGTACTTGATACCTTGTATAGAGCTTTTTTAAAGCAATGTTTCAATCACTCCCTCAAAGAGAGCTATACTCAATTTTTGTTATGTGATTAATAGAAATACATGTCACCCCCCCAATAATTAAATGCTCATAAATTAAATGAGATCCTTACTCAATTCTTGTCATATGTGATTAACAGAAATATATCTCTCTCCCTCAATAATTAAATAAATTAAAATGGATTCATGATCTTATCCATGTTCATACTCCCTCCATTACTGAACATTCCAAATCAAACCTGCATACCCATCCTAGATAACTCTTTTATTTTTTCTTGTTATTTTCCCACAGAGTGTCTTTCCAATGTGCTAGTCTTCATCTTTTGATATTTGATGGATATCAACATACTATTTAGGTTTATCCATTGGTCATATCTCACTCTAGATAATTGGCCTCCTCTTCCTCATCATCGCTATTGTTGTCATTGTCAGCAGCAGCAGCAACATCCATCATCATCATCATATTTTTAAAGAGGCAAAAGATATAGATTTTAATTACATGAAGATTCAAATTCTCCAAAGTAAGAAGGGTAAGAAAGCTTATATTGTAAGCCTTTTAGAACCTGTCTTTGTGGTGTCAAGAAATCCTGAACTCAAATCCTTCCTCAACATTTATTGACATTGCAACCATGGGAAAGTCATTTATTCTCTCTCTGTTTCCTCCTTTGTGTGGGTATAATAACAGCATCCGCCTTATAGGGGTTGTTGCAAAAATCAAATTAGGCAACATAAGTAAAGCATTTTGTAAAATTTAAATGTCTATAAAAATGATAGCTATTGTTATTTTACTATTATGTCTATATGGCTACATTGATGTAATATGTATATGAAATAAGGCTTTGCTTTGCACATGTCCAGATCACCTAACACATAGGCAACTTTGTGGGAGTCACCTGGAATCTCACCTCTAAGGCTGCCATTGCTCTAGCCTACCTGTGCCTAGAATTGAAAAAGATCAATAAAAAGCAACAGATCAAAACCCCCAAACTTGTTTTCAGGGATTTAAGGCCTCAAAGGAGAGGGAGGGAAGAAGTTCTTCCCTCAAACTTGCTCAGTTCATGGTCCAAAATTGGGGTAAAAAAAACTTTCACACTCTCTGGATTCAAACAGAAAAAAAAAAAAAAAAAGATGCACCATCCCAGGCTGGAGGTTTTAAAAATACAACTTGTTCCATGAATGCAACAAAGGGAAAGAAACTATTTCCACTCATATGGTGGGGGAATGTAGACTGTCTTCTCCAAGAAACAGGTCCTCAGTGTCTCCCACATGGGTCCCTAAGGATCTGAACTGCCCAAAGAAAAGCCCTATTAAATATCTATCTTCCACTAAAATCCCCATTCTGACATTTCACTGTGGCATGAAGTCAGCTTTCCAAAAATGTGCCAATGAAAGATAAGCCTTGGCAAGCCCTACCAAACTGGATAGACATACTGGAGCAGGGGGGAAAAGGGGTGCACTGAATGACTGTCCATTGCTTAATCACAAGGTTATCTCAGTGCAGAGAAGATTATTACCAGAAAATTGGCCACCAGTAATTATTTCTTTTTGTCCACAGCAACAAAAATATCTGTTATGGGTCATAAAGATTGTGATGTGCATGAGCAGAGGCAGTACCCACATCAATGAAATTACAGATCCCTTGAAGTACTGCATGTGCTGTACCAGAGAACACAATGAGGAAGAGGTACTCCCATTAGGTTTTTGGGTATGTAGGTACTGTCGAATTAACTGAAAATCTTAGATTTTTAATAACTATTGCTTATTTTTCACAAAGTTTTAATTTTTAAATAATTTAAAATATACATGTAAAAGGTTCATAGCTTCATTCCTAAGGTTTGAGAGTTGAATAATTATTATGAAATTTGATACGTGGGTTATTTTTTAATCTAGGTCATCTAACCTGCTGCATCTAATCTCCCTACATTCCCATAAATGCAAAAGAAAACTTAAAATGAAAAAATCTCAGTATTGCATTATAGAGATGACTAAGAAAATATACCCCCAGGGTCAATTAATGAGCATTGATTAAACAACAATTATACATGCCAGATTCCATACTTATTGATAAGAATACAAAGGGGAGGAAAAGTCCCTATATTCAACAAACTTGTATTGGTACAGAGGAAGTATGTGAATCATTAGTTACATACAAGATATAAGCAGAATGGCTGGAAGGTAATCTCATTAAGGTAAGGCATTAAGAGGCAGAGGAAAGGGAAAACCTCCTGCAGAATGTGAGCTGGGACTTGAAGCCAGTCATCAAAACTAAGAGGGGGCAGAACACTCCAGGTCTGGGAATCAGCAAGGCAGCATAAAGGCATGGGTGTACAGGTGGTATCGTTCATCAGCCAGCCAATTGAAATGTGTCACCCTTTCCAAAGCAGGAATGAGGCTTCTTTTCTTAAACCTCCTGAGAAACTTATTGAAATGAAGCCAAACCCAGCACAGAATGTCATATAAGTTACTTTTCTCCTTAATTCATCTCAGACGAATAGAGATGGCTTTTCAGGAACAAGTTTACCATCAAAAGCCAAAGATAATGTGATTGCCATTGTTTCAAGATTTTATTCTTCAAAATATAATGCAGGGAGAGACAGATGTCAAATCCAATGCCATATTTTATCATTTGTATTTTCAAAGCACAGTGGGAGAACATGAAGCTGTGTTCTCAGAAAACTTTCCAAAAAGCTTGATTTAGCTATTCTTGGCAATGCAGATGAAGATAGCAACTTAAATTTTAGTTCCTTTAAAAAATATATTCTAACTAGAAAAACTAAATAGGGATTTCCCCCTCAACTCTTCCATCCTTCTACACCTTCAACTACTCTTGTTACTCACAAAATTTACAATATTATTTGAGGATGTTTGGGGAAAGTAGAACATCTTTAAAGATGATTTAATCTATTCCCTAGATTGTAAAGAGGAAGAAAAGGTCATATAGTGATTTGGTGAAGGTCACATAAGTAACAGAGCTGAACCCCTGACTCCAAATCTAAGAACTCTTTCCACTACATCACATATGAAGACCCCTAATTCTTATTTTTTCTCTCTTAAGGGAGCTAGGTCATGTGATACAGAGAGTGCTGGGCCTAGACTTAGGAAGTCCTGAATTCAAATTCTACCTCCAACACTAGTTGTGTAATATTGGGTAAATCATTTAATCTCAATCTGTCTCAGTTTCTTCAACTATAAAATGAGTACACTAAAAGTACCTATTTTACAGAGTACCTATGTTACTCAGCAGAGTGCCTAGCACATAACAGATACTATATAAATATTTAATCCATTCTTTCCTCCTTCTTAATATTTTTGGGAACAGAACTATGGGCTTTCTTCACAGGATATATTAAAGGATTCTTTAAGGAATTGCATTTGAGATCTTTGGTTGAAAGAACTTCAAATGTAGAAAGGTAAAGTATTTTATTGTTGTGCCTGGTAAACAATTTTTTAAAGTTGTGGCTGTCTTGGAAACATTACTCTTTCATCCACTTAGATACCTATTAGTCATGGCTCAGAACTAAATGACCATTAGATATTTTCCTGAACTCTGACTATGTTTTGTTATAAGCATGAGGAGTCATACATGCTTAAATTTAGTAATCTACTAAAGTAGAAGAAAAAAAGCAGGGATCTGCGAAGATGAAGTCCAAAGACTTGAATAAATTCTAACGTATAGGCTCAAAGTTGGGCCAAAGATCATTTCTGAACAGCCCTTTATCATCAAAGGAAACATTTTAGGATAAACCGTCCAGAGTAGGAGCTTAGAAATTGAAAATTCCAATTGATACTGGAAGTTTATTTTCTCAACTTCTTCTTTTAAGAAGTTGAATAATGGAAGTACCCCTTCATGTTGGCTTGATCTTAATTATAAATATGTATTTTTATTAATTTATTTATAATTAAATTAATTAATCTAAATAATTAATTTATATTAATTATAAATTGTATAATGAGCATATAATAGTTGATGATGACTGAGAGAGAGGGAGAGACACAGAGAAAGAGAAAGAGAGAGACAGGCAGAGAGACAGGGAGACAAAGAAAGGCAGGGGGTGGGTGGAGAAAGGGAAGGCTTTACTTTATTCTCACAACTTCCATCAGAATTATATCTGTGTGTCTCTCTCTCACCGCCACCACCATCAACCCTGACTTTGTATCCTTTTAAACTCTTGTTATAATATCTTCTTGTCAGATATAACACATTTAGCGCATCAGAGTCTCCTAAAAGAACTGGGAGTGCTTACCCTTCTGAGTGTCCCTCTACTTCCCTGGGTGGTAGGTTATTAGTCTTCATTGGCCAGAGGCTAATGGTTTAGTGGCATTCAAACAGAGATGACAATCTGCACAGGAAGTGGATGAAGCAATACACATTGAAGTAGCTCATTTTTCCTGGAAAAGTCATCATGGAACAAAACCATTCCCCTCTAGGAATATTTGAACTAAAGGTGCTTTTTTTTCTCCCAAATTCAAGTTCAAATTGTTTAGAATATGTCTTTCACCTCTATGTCTCTTCTTGGCATTTCAAATCCATTATGGAGTTGAAAGAAAGACATGATATGAATAGTTTAAAATGTATTATTGTAACCTTTATCCATTCCAAATCCATCAAAGCAAAATACATTTTTCATCATTTGGATTTTATCTCCCCAAAGTAAAAGTAACATAATATGACAAATTACCGTGGTGATGATTCCCACAAAAAAATCAAAATCACCAAAGAACATTTTAAGCATAAGATGCATAGAGTTCTAAGGATCATTTCATCCAACAACCTTGCTTTACAGATAAGGGAACCCAGACCCAAAAGATTTAAATGGCTCATCCCAAGTCCTGGAGGATGTGATCTTAGGTCTTCTGAGTCACATCAGCAGACTTTTCACTTTAGCATAATTTGCAGGAGTAATTTCAGTTAGAAAGAGAAAACAACAAATCTCCATGAGGCTACTCCCAAGATCTCCCCCAAAAACAAATTCACAATATACCTCGAAACTGCTATATTAACATCAAAGGCAATTCTGTTGTGCCTTTAAAACATATAATTTGTATATGCTTTTCTGGAAATCATTAGTATATTCTTCACAAAGTCTCTCTTGAAAATTGCAGATCAAATTATGTGAGGGGGATTATGTTTGAATTGGGTTAGATGGAAAACAGAAACTTGAGAAAGCAGAAATTTGTTTTCAAGATTCTCTCTCTATTCCATGAAAATCAGTCAAGTGAGCAGTCTAATATTCCACTGGCAGCATGAGCAGGATGACATGCACTACTTAGTTTCTGCCAAGTTTACTGCCAGGTAGAAAGAGTTCAGGGTTTGACTGATCATTTTGACTCGTCATGGACTCAGAAGACTGGTAGAATTTCAGGGATACTAGGGCAGTAGGCCAACAACAAAGGCAGTTGGAATTGCATGGATCTTCAAAACCATTAGCAAATATAAACAACTAAAAAAGTAACTAGCAATCAGTGTGGTCTCCCTTGAAACTATAACTAGGAATAGGAACTGTCTTGATCCAGGAAGAAAATGAGAGACAGGCAGGTAAACCAAAAGACAGAAACAGAGTTAGAGAAAGAGACAAAAAGGAAGGAAAGAGAAGAGATAGAGAGGGAAACAGAGACAGAGACAGAGACAGAAACACAAAGATAGAGACAAAGAGACAGATAGAGAAAAAGAGACAGAGACAGACAGACAGAAGGAGAGACAGAAGAGAGACAGACACAGAGACAGAGAAAGAGAAACAGAGAAACAGAGAGAGAGAGAAACAAGCTGTATGTTCATAAGTAAGTTGCTTAAGATTCAATTCCCTTAGGCAACTCCCCAATACAATAAGTTTTCTATGAGTACTTCCCTACAACACAAAATGACAGGTCTGGAGAAAATAAATTACATTAAGAGTATCTTTGTGGTACACATTCAAGAAGAGAGGAAAGTGTCAAACAAGCAGGAGGGGAGCTTCAGGTTCTAGTCATACAAAATGAGTCCAGCCATGGTGGAACCATATTAATAATATTTTACATAAATCTATATGCTTTTTCAAAATAGTTTCACATATACTATTTCCTTTGGCTCTCTACAACAATGATTTACAATAGGCAGTACAGGTATAATGACATTTTACCAGTGAAGTAACTGAAACACAGGTTGGATAAATTAATTTACCAAAGGTCACAGTGAGTAGCTGAGACTAGACTGTTGATTCCTTGTCTAAGATTGCTTCTTACTATCCAGCCTGTTTGTGCATTTTTCCTATCTATTTGCCTCTCTTTGAAAGAAGTGTGGATGTCACAAATATATATTTTTGAGAGAAAAAAATTAAGCAAAAGTATCTCAATGAAGTCAGAGTTTGAGTAAATAATTTTTACAAAGTTTACCTGAACTAAATCTTTTGAGATTTTCAGTCATTACTATCTTTAGTCCTTGGAATCATAAAAAAGTATTAACATGATTAATTGCACTTGTATAATTGCTTTATTATTTTAGTCATTTGAGTTAATTTCCTTGTCTCAGATTTCCCTTTCTGCTGGAGAGTGGAAGTACTATAAGGTGAACTGACCTACATCTCTGCCTATATTTCTGCTCCATACTCAAATCCAGACCAGTCACCACCAGGCCTTCAGTGTTTCCCAAATACCACAGTGACACTATAGTTCATGTTTGCCTTGGGTGGCCTGAGAATAGACCCAAAGGTCCAAGCCTAGTGTTGCTGGATTTAAAAACCTAGATGAGTATTTCACCTCATCTGCATAACCACATGCAAGCTTGAGCAAGTTTCCTGAACCTCAGTTTCTTCATCTGTAAAGTGGAGATAATGACAGATTTTTCTATTGACCTCATAATATTGCTACAAGGGAAGAGTTTTACACATCCTGAAGTATTATGAATAAATGTGAATTATTTCCAGCATTTTTATTTATCCTCTACTGAATCTAAACTTCCAGTTGTCTAATGATTTCTTTCCCTTGTATTCTCTAGAGTCTAGATGATTTGAGAACCATCCTCACACAGCCCAGACCAGAATGATCCAAACTGTCCAACTGACTACATTCCCAGTAGGACCAGCTTTGTCAGAAATGGGTAAGAACTGGACTGCCCTCCAGAAGAAAGGTCAAGCAAATGGTCATTTACTTCAACCAGTTCTTTTATTTGTTTCCCAATGTAATCTCTTTCATTAGTTTAATGAATAAAATGTTATTTGCTGCTACTCTCTGTAAATCAATTGTGGATATAGGAACATAAACTGATGGATTTGTCAGTATTCTTAGTAGTGCAGGAACAAACATGTCATCAGAGCTTTTCAAAGTTTTTTAATCTTGCTTCTAAGGTAGGGCCATTTCTGTATTAGCAATAAAGATAGAACTAATCTAAAGATAAATCTACTTAAGTCTAATTTTTTTTTAAAGATAGACAAGATACACCCTCTCCAGTATCTAAACATTATAAAAGATTAGGCAGAAGACTCAGTTTTAAACATCCATTTGCATTTATCTTCAACTGTCTCACCTATTTATTATAATCAGAAATTAAGAGATTCCACATCAGTAAATATTTCTAGATTAGAAAAGCTTTGCTCTTTAAGGACATAAAATTTATGTTAATTTATTTTCATGGAAATATCTCTAAAACATATTAGAAATCCTGACTTATTAAGTAGCTTGTGCTTTAGCATTGAGGAAACCCAAGAGAATAAAGAAGATAATAAAATCACTCAGAATCTTCAATGGAATGAGGGGTAGGGAGTGCGATAAGGAAAAAAAAAAAAAGAATCAGAATCATAGCATCTGTCCAACACTCTTTAAATCCAATCAAACTAAACAATATAATTCAGGGAACCCCAGCTTCTTTCTTCATGGCAACTACCCACAGTTCCACACTCCTAGAAAACTAGGAGTTTTGCACAGCTTCTCACAGTCCTATCTCCACCTCCCTGCATATTCTATAGATGTCTTTAGGGTTTCCCTTCAAGTCTGACTTGAACTCATAAAATAGATTTCTAAGGGTCACTCAGAGTTCTTATCCAATGCATTCCTAAATATAATTTGTCCTATGGCATTGTCCTCTTTTTAAGTCCCTAGAATGGGACTTGTTCACACCTCATAAAGTGATAATGACCAGACTTTTATAGTTACTTCAATAACTCATTATCAGTCCCATTTCTGTGATTCCTGGGTTTTCAAAAAACCATTTGAAAAAGTCCTTTGCTGAACATAAATTACCTTTTCCTGGTGATTCAAGATGGATTGATTAACACGACTCAGTTTAAGAAGCTTTGCATTATCCCTTACTGCCTCTCTTGGTAAGCACTTACAATTTTGAATAATGTGATACAGAATTTTGTCCAAAATCAATGCTTAACTAGTCTATGATTTGAATATTTCACTCTCTTTATTCTCTTTAAAAAAAAAATAGGACATGTTCCCAATTCTTACACCTTGTTCCAAAATTGTAGCTTCTGGAGCAGGTAGTGCTAAACCTCACCCAGGTGGCTGGGTTCTTTCATCTGAGTATTCTTTTGTATCTTCTTTCACTTCTCAATCTTGGCTTCAACTCAACTAATTCAACCCATTATACATTTATTAAATACCCACTAGCTTCAGAAGTTCTCCTCCCCTTTCTTTTCTTCTATTTATAATCAATTGGTTGTTACAATCTCCAAAATTTAAAAGATGCAGGTGTTGGTAACAATCTCCCTGAGACAATTTTCTGTTGATGAACACTGAAATTCAGTGAATATTGAAAACACTTTCATAATATCTTTAATAAAGATGGGAAGGCATTAGATCAACAGGCAGATAAGCCTGTTAATGACTGTTCTTTAAATCTAATCATCACAAATCACTGTAATTACTAGCATTTAGCACTAATCTGTTCATCTTGTTCAGAAGAATATAATGTAAAAGACCATGTAAAATGTTCTATCAAAATCTAAGTATTTACTATCTATAATAGTCCCCTAGTCTAACACTCTACTATCCCTGCCCAAAAAGGAAATGAAATCGACCAGGAACATCCTATTCCTGATGAAGACTTGCTGGTACTTATATTTCCATGCTAATCTCTACATTATATCTATGCATTACAGTTCGTTTAGCACTCTACTCTTAACATCATAGATTCTGAACTAAGGACCTTAAAAGTCATAAAGACCAGCATTTACATATAAAGAAACTAAGAAAGCCAAAAAAAGATTATGTCCCAATTTTTTAAGGAAGAGAGTAAAATATTTAAACTATAAACTAGTTAAACATTGATTTTTAACCAACTATATCACATTATTCAGAATTGTAAGTATTTCAAGAGAGGCAGTATGGGATAATGCAAAGCTTTTTAAACTGAGTCGCTATCCCATATGGAGTTACATAACTCAATATGGGGGATCACAAAAAACTTGACCACAGTAAGAGGTTTCTAACCACAATGACCAAAAATTAATTCAAAATTAAATGTGTAAAGAATCTGAGGTGTTTCTGATATCACTTCTGATAGCACATGACTTCACTGCAGCTTTGGTCTTGAATACACACTATATCCACTTTGCTCTGAGCATGCACAAACGCTACCAGAAACACCTTGGCTCAGATGTGAGATGGGGTTGCCTAAAAATTTGTTGGGCAAAAAGGAGAACCTGAGCGGAAAAAGTTTAAAAAGCCCTAGGATAATAGAAGACTAGAGAGATGGACTTGGACTACTTAATTTTGAATCCTACATTTGTAAATGTTGGACTTTATGACTTCAAAGATTCTTGTTAGTTCTGAATCACCTTTGTATTTTCCAGTTTTTAAGGATCACTTTTACCAGCTCAGAAATAACATCTGTCAGTTCTTTCCATACTCTGGTATACAAGTCATCAAGGTCTGGTGACATGAACTCAATGACAACAATTTGGTATCCTCTTACATTCTCCTCCCTTGTCACTAATTTCTGCATGTTCCTAAGCACTTTTGTTCTGTCCTCCATCCAAATACCATTTGTCTTGGCAGAGAAAAGAGAAATTGAGAATTGAATAATTATGTCCTCTTTCTATAATCCATCATAATCATCTCATCCTTCAAAAGCAGAAATATTAGCACTTAAAAAATCTTCAAGTCCCTAAAAGAACTTTAAAAGGCCCTTTGTATTGTTCTTGGAATTCATTGCCTGTTCCTAACTCTTCTTAATACTACTCTCATAGAACTTTGCCAGTCTATTACACTCACTGAATAGTGCTCCACATGTCTTTTTCCCATTTTATACATATATATAATATGTATGTGTATATTATATATATACACTTTATGTGTACATACACATTTACATACATATATATACATAGGGGTTGTTGCTATTCCTCCTTTATTTTAGAAGAGGACTAATTATATCATGTGGTGATATCTTGAATTGCACTGAATTAGATTTAAGTCATGCATAATTGAACAAAGTCATCATTCCCATTCTCTCTTGCAGTGTCATCAAAATCCAGTATCAAGACAAAAGATCTAGTGATGTCCCAAAATTCAGTGGATGACCTTGTATCTTTGATATATGAACAAGCACTCCATAGCTGTTGGATCAAATTGTTCTTATCCACCCATTCTGCCAAGGGAAGTCTTCAGAAGTTTGTGGTAGTGTTAAATGCCTGTTGACTATCTTCAACCTAATTTAGCCTGTCTGCCAAAATGGTTTTACTGAATATGGCCACTGTACTTACTATACATTCTTGAGCTACAGATGAGAATTTTATGACAGGTGGACACCAAAAGTGGAAATCTGACAAGGATTTAGCAAGCCTTCACCCCCAGAGGTTCTAGACCTCCCTAAACACCCTATATACCCCATATATGTGTGTATATGTATGTACATTTTTAAATGAATGAATAAATAATATGATTTGTTAAAGTTTCTGTGGATTTACACAGTTCTCTTTGGACTTTTCTTCTTCAGTTCTGAGGACTTTTCTTCCTATCAAGACTATTTCTTCCTATAGCTTTAAAATTTCATTATTAATGGTTTTCCATTCCACTTGAACTTGGTAGCTAAATTATCATGGTAGATCATGGTAGCTAAATTATCCTTCCCATGTACATAGGATCATAGCTAAAAGAGAACTTGGAGGTCATCAAATCCAACCCACTTGTTTTATAGATGAAGAAACTGAGCCCCATGATTCCAATAAACTTGTGATGGAAAGTCATCTGCATCAAGAGAGAAGACTATGGAGACTGAATGTGGATCACAACATGGTATTTTCACCTTTATCTTTGTTGTTTGTTTGCTTGGGTTTTTTTTTTTCTTTCCTCTCTCTCTCTCTCTTTTTTTTTTTTTTTTTTTTTTTGCTTTTTGATCTGATTTTCTTGCACATCATTATATATATGGAAATATGTTTAGAAGAATTGCACATGTGTAACCTATATTGGATTCTTACAGAAAGTATGGGGAGGAAGAAGGGAGAAAAATTTGGAATACAAGTTCTTGCAAGGGTGGATATTGAAAACTATTTTTGCATGTATTTTGAAAAATTAAAAACAATTATTATTTTTTTAAAAGAAACTGAACTCCAGACAAAGCCTTCTTCTAGTGTTGTGCTCAACAAATTTTATGATAAATGACTTACCAGATATTTGAAGTTTTGTTCCTTTCTTAATTTAGCTTAAAATCCTTTCATTCAGATTCACAATTTCAGTCAATGGTTTATAGTCAGGTCACGTCATTGCCATGCATATTACATCCCTGAGGAAAAGTCTCTCATTTCTGTATTTTAATCTGTGGTCCAGAAATCGAAATCCTATTCTCAAAACATCATTTTTTGTAACTCATTGTTTTTTTCTTCTGAAAATCCTATTCTCCTCAACAATTAGTGATACTTACCCTTAGAACTTGGCAGATTTCTCTCTTGCTAATGTTGTTGATAGTTTGAGGCCTCAGTACCTCTCAATAGGAAGTTGTGAACCCACTATCCCTTATCTCTTATTTCTTTCACCATTACTGGATCATGTCTCTCCTAGCAGTACCTGTCTATACATCACAATTCCTCAGAGCAAATGAAGTTCCTTTGTATCCTAAGTAGGTCCAGATATCACCCCACAGGAAGACCCTCACTTGTGACATTTTCATTCCAAATGTTTAATGGAACTTCCTTTCTTCCTTCTCTTTCACATTTCACCCACCAAGCAAAGATTAGGATTCCTCTCAACTTCTTCAGATACTTGTTCTTCCTTGTTTTTTCTTTTTAAAACTTATTCATTCTTTTAAGTAATAGATTATTCACCCAGAAAATAAGGAAAAACAGCATCCTAACCCTTTTATCTTTTGCATATGTAACTATTGCTACATATTATTGTATAACAAAAGCACAAAGTAGTCACTGCAAAATCACCCTTGCCCTCCATACTTTTTTTTCATTTAAACATTTTTATTCTTTTATTTGAATTTCTTATTCTCCCAGATCCAAATCTCAGAGTTAATTCTAAATTTTAAAATGCCTTTCAATCTGTCTTATCTAAGTCTTATCTTTTGCATAGGTTCTGCTTATAAAAGCTGCAAAAACCTGTGTTGCAGCTGAGATGATAAAGTCTTTTTCTTTTTCTTTTTTTTTATTAAAACTTTTTATTTGTAAAACATATGTATGGGTAATTCTTCAACATTAATCCTTACAAAGCTTTCTGTTACAAATTTTTCCCCCCTACTCCCCACCCCTCCCCTAGATGGCAGGAAGTCCGCTACATGTTAATTATGTTAAAATACTTGACAAATAGAATATATGTATACATATTTCCACACATCATTTTTGTGCAAGAAAAATCGTATCTACAAGAAAGAAAAATCAGAGAAAGGAAACACAATACAAGCAAATCAATTGAGAGCATGAAAATGTTATGTTGTGGTCCACGTTTCACATCCCTCTCTCTGGATGTATACGGCTTTTTTCACTGAACAATTGGAAGTGGTTAGAAACATTTCATTGTTGAAGAGAGCCATGTCCATCAAAATTGATCATCATATAGTAATGTTGTTGCCGTATATAATGATCTCCTGGTTCTGCTCATTTCACTGCATCAGTTCATGCAAGTCTCTCCAAGCCTCTCTGAAATCGTCCTGCTGGTCGTTTCTTACAGAACAATAATATTCCATGACATTCATCTACCATAATTTATTCAGCCATTCTCCAATTGATGGGCATCCATTCAGTTTCCAGTTTCTAGCCACTA
>JAJPUD010000764.1:266229-278065 GCA_023553655.1 Myrmecobius fasciatus | reverse complement strand
TTCTTCTAGTGTTGTGCTCAACAAATTTTATGATAAATGACTTACCAGATATTTGAAGTTTTGTTCCTTTCTTAATTTAGCTTAAAATCCTTTCATTCAGATTCACAATTTCAGTCAATGGTTTATAGTCAGGTCACGTCATTGCCATGCATATTACATCCCTGAGGAAAAGTCTCTCATTTCTGTATTTTAATCTGTGGTCCAGAAATCGAAATCCTATTCTCAAAACATCATTTTTTGTAACTCATTGTTTTTTTCTTCTGAAAATCCTATTCTCCTCAACAATTAGTGATACTTACCCTTAGAACTTGGCAGATTTCTCTCTTGCTAATGTTGTTGATAGTTTGAGGCCTCAGTACCTCTCAATAGGAAGTTGTGAACCCACTATCCCTTATCTCTTATTTCTTTCACCATTACTGGATCATGTCTCTCCTAGCAGTACCTGTCTATACATCACAATTCCTCAGAGCAAATGAAGTTCCTTTGTATCCTAAGTAGGTCCAGATATCACCCCACAGGAAGACCCTCACTTGTGACATTTTCATTCCAAATGTTTAATGGAACTTCCTTTCTTCCTTCTCTTTCACATTTCACCCACCAAGCAAAGATTAGGATTCCTCTCAACTTCTTCAGATACTTGTTCTTCCTTGTTTTTTCTTTTTAAAACTTATTCATTCTTTTAAGTAATAGATTATTCACCCAGAAAATAAGGAAAAACAGCATCCTAACCCTTTTATCTTTTGCATATGTAACTATTGCTACATATTATTGTATAACAAAAGCACAAAGTAGTCACTGCAAAATCACCCTTGCCCTCCATACTTTTTTTTCATTTAAACATTTTTATTCTTTTATTTGAATTTCTTATTCTCCCAGATCCAAATCTCAGAGTTAATTCTAAATTTTAAAATGCCTTTCAATCTGTCTTATCTAAGTCTTATCTTTTGCATAGGTTCTGCTTATAAAAGCTGCAAAAACCTGTGTTGCAGCTGAGATGATAAAGTCTTTTTCTTTTTCTTTTTTTTTTTATTAAAACTTTTTATTTGCAAAACATATGTATGGGTAATTCTTCAACATTAATCCTTACAAAGCTTTCTGTTACAAATTTTTCCCCCCTACTCCCCACCCCTCCCCTAGATGGCAGGAAGTCCGCTACATGTTAATTATGTTAAAATACTTGACAAATAGAATATATGTATACATATTTCCACACATCATTTTTGTGCAAGAAAAATCGTATCTACAAGAAAGAAAAATCAGAGAAAGGAAACACAATACAAGCAAATCAATTGAGAGCATGAAAATGTTATGTTGTGGTCCACGTTTCACATCCCTCTCTCTGGATGTATACGGCTTTTTTCACTGAACAATTGGAAGTGGTTAGAAACATTTCATTGTTGAAGAGAGCCATGTCCATCAAAATTGATCATCATATAGTACTGTTGTTGCCGTATATAATGATCTCCTGGTTCTGCTCATTTCACTGCATCAGTTCATGCAAGTCTCTCCAAGCCTCTCTGAAATCGTCCTGCTGGTCGTTTCTTACAGAACAATAATATTCCATGACATTCATCTACCATAATTTATTCAGCCATTCTCCAATTGATGGGCATCCATTCAGTTTCCAGTTTCTAGCCACTACAAAAAGGGCTGCCACAAACATTCTTGCACATGTGGGGCCCTTTCCTTCCTTTATGATTTCTTTGGGATATAAGCCCAATAGAAACGCTGCTGGGTCAAAGGGTATGCACAGTTTGATCACTTTTTGAGCATAGCTCCAAATTGCTCTCCAGAATGGCTGTATCCGTTCACAGTTCCACCAACAATGTATTAGTGTCCCAGACTTCCCACATCCCCTCCAACACCTGTCATTATCCTTTCTTGTCATTTTAGCCAATCCGACAGGTACCTCACTCAGAATTGTCTTAATTTGCATTTCTCTGATCAATAGTGATTTGGAGCACCTGATAAAGTCTTTTTCAACCTTTAAAATCCTAAGGACCAGATGGAGTTGCACTCTCTATCTTTAGTTTCTTTCTTTTACAAATTTACTTATGTTAAAATTTTTGCTTATTTATTAAGGTAAGGGAGTTGAGTTGACTAACAGAACCCTAATCAATTGAGTCCTCCCTCCATACTTTCTGAAACAGGATCTTCAGTCTTCTGTTTTTCCTCTTAGTGGCTGTCATGGCTAATTCTCATGGTGAATTGATGCTGTAATTTGCCTTTTTGCCTCTTCTCTTTGCCACACCTATATCCAATGACTAGAGGCTCTTGAATGAAGCTTTATTTATATATGGCTGACTTCCTACTATTTCTCACTATATAATGCTAGCTCACTTAGTTGCTGTTGATGAGCAATTAGCAGATTCCTACCAAATGCTAATGCAAACACCAGCTGTCCTCAGCTATCCTTTCTTTCAAATAAGAAATACAATTACATTAGAGCTTTATTTAATTAATATAATGAACTTATTTTCTTATCTTCCTAATTCTAGACTTTTGATAATAGAAATACATCTAATAATAGCTGCCACTTATAGAGTGTTTTAAAATTTAAAGTCTTAATGTATATTATGTTAATCGACCTCACAATAATCTTGGTAGTATTATTCTCATTTCACAAATGAGTTGTAAAAGGCTTTTCTACATGTTAAGGAACTTGCTCATGCTTACAAGCAAGCAAATGTCATAGATAAAATGAAAACTCAGGTCCTCTCCAAACTCCAAGACTGGCCTGTTCTACAATACCATGTTATCTCTCCCATTTTATCATACTCTTTCATTTATTTACCTCTACTGGGGATAAAGGATGATGGTGGTGGTGGTGGCGGCGGCAATGATTTATAATAATAAAAATGATCCCCTTATTTGTATGATGCTTTAAGATGCAAAGTACTTTCCTCATACTTTGACATAATTAGTATATTACTATTCCTATTTTACAGACTAGGAAATGGAAGTTTTAAGATTCTGAGAGATTTGCCATTTATGACAGAGGAAGTATATATCCCACCCAGAATTCAATCATAGGTTTCTGGCCTCCAAATTCAGTATTGCTGAACTTCCCTTTCTATTTAGAGCTATCTTGCCTTCCTATTTAGCTCAGGCTTTTCACTTTTTCCAATGAAAGATAAAGTTTAGTGGAATTAATCAGACTTAAACCAATGGGTCTAATTTGGGAAGTTAGAATCATTGTTAGACATAAAAATTATCAGAATAATAATAAATACACCTTTACTTAAGAATATTTGCCAGTAAGACTACAGAATAGTAAAGAATTGACTAAAGGAAGCTTTTGATGTATTTACATCATGACTAATGAAAGCAATTTTTGATAGCTGGATTATATTGAATTTCTCCTCCTTAAGACACAATTCAAATGCCATCTTCTGCATGAAAGTTTTCCTGATCCCACAACTGCTAGAGGCCTCCTTCCTTAAATATCTTGCATTTAATTATGTTTGATATATTTGTATTTATTCACTGTTTATAATGCATATCTTTAATTTGAACTTATTCTTTCCCCATTAAAATGAGTGTCTTGTCTCAGTAGAAATTATTTCTTTCTTTGTACTTGAATTCCCATTGCCTAGAAAAATATCTGGTACATAGTGCATTTATTAAAAATACCTGAATGATTGAAGTCTCTGTACCTTTTTAACACTTTCTGATTGCTTCCATCAGTAACTATGTTTCTCCTTCAGGCCTTATAAATTGTACTTTATTTTGTATCTACAATTTAATCAGAATATGCAATATTATATGATGTCTTTATGTCTACTCTCCTTACTAATTCTGGAAATCTGGCTGTAGTCATTTTGCATCTGGCATAATAAATAGATGATGAATGAAGATGGGGAGAAAAAGAAAAGAAAGAAAAAACATATAGAAAATAGAAAGAAAAAGAGAGAGAAGAGATAAGAAAGACGCAGCACTCCTCAATGCACTTCCTTCATGTTATGAGTAGTCAAAAAGCCCAGTGGATAGAATAATTTGGAATTATTCCCAAAGGACCATAAAACTGTGCATATCTTTTAATCCAACAATACCATTAGAAGGTCTACATTCCAAAGACATCCAAAATATGTGGGGGGGAAACCTATTGTACAAAAATATTTATAGCAGCTCTTTTTGTGGTAGCTAAAAAATGGAAATTGAAGTAATGTTCATCAATTGGGGAGTGGCTAAACAACCTATGGTATATGATTGTGATTGAATATTATTGGGCTATAAGAAATGACAAGGAAGATGATTTTATAAAACCTGGAAAGACTTATGGGAACTGAGTCAAAGTGAAGGAAACAGAACCAAGAGAACATTGTACACTACAACAGTAATATAGTATAATGAAGAATAGACTTAGCTATTCTCAGTAATACAATGTTCCAAGACAATCCCAGAAGACTAATGATAAAGCATACTATCCACATCCAGAGAAAGTCTTGACATTGCTTGAATACAGATTGAACAAAATGGTTTTTTTTCACTTTCTTTCTTTCTTCTGTTGTCTTCTTATACAAAATGATTAAAATGGAAATGTTTCACATAATTGCAAAATAAAAAAAAAAAAAACAGCCCAAAGGTTTCATCCATTGCACAGTCTTATTGGAGATTCTGACATTCTGGGGGGAAAATACTCTAAAGCTCTAATTGTAGCTTATATGAGTACAAGTTGCATTCCAAGCCATCATAACACATTTTATTATGGAAAAGGCCAAAAATTATAATGTAGATCCACAAACATAATGTGTTTTTTTTTCAAAAAAGCCAATACTGAGAAAAAGGATTGTTTTGAAGTGTTCAAAAATGAATTTGGAATATTCAAATAAAGAATGAGACTCTATTCTCAATCACAAAGTGTTTGACCTATGTCAGTCAGAATCAAGTTCCCCAAATTGGTGTTGCAGCTACAACATATTAGAATCCTTGCCACAGAATCCAGGTTAGCTTCAGTATTATACAAATACAGCACTCAGCAGCTTAAATTCAGTGATTCATAAAGAGGATAATGAACCAAAAATGATGAATATTGTATCTGTGACCAAATGCTATATAGCATGTAGCTTCTCAGAAAGGAGACAATTCTATCCAATGAATGCAATTTAGGCTGGACTCAATCCATCAGTGAGTAGTTATTAAGCACTTACTAGTATCAAGCATTGGGCAAACAAGATAAACTAAAATCAGTTGCTACCCTTATTCTAAGGGTAATAAGATAATTGATAATTAGCATCTTAGATTCGAAAAACTAAACTTCAGGACAGGAGAGACTCTTAGAAATGAAGAAACTGAAGTCCAAGGGATTTCCAATAACTTGTTCAAGGTCATACAATTAGTAAGGAATAGTATGGAACAAGACTCCCTCACCTTCAGTGTAATCACACTAAGAAGTAAGTTTAACCCAATACTTCTACAACATTTCTGGAGCTACTCCTGCTATCAACAAAATTAGGTTTTGTTTTGTTTTGTTTTGTTTATATCTATGGTCAACCTGTAGAGAGATGTACCTAACACAGGGGCAAGCACATAGTGGGCACTTATTAAATGCTTACTTACTGAGTGACGTATTTTAAGGACCTATGGAGGATAGTCCCCTAACCAGTGAAAAGAACAACTCCTCTGTACATATTAGCTATTTTTTGACAGGTGTTAGTTTATCACTCAAATACTCCAGAAACAAACCTAAAAACCTTTTCAAAATGGTAGAAATTCTGTGGGTATGGTCACAAATCACCTAAGACTTCAATACCAAGATGGAATGCTCCTCCTCCTCTAAGGAAAATTATAGTGAAGAGCCAGAAAATTAAGCAAAAGAATCTGAATTCTGGAAGATTATCCACAGAAGTTTCATAACTTTCTTTCCCCAAACCTATACTTTCACACTTTCTGTGAAAGACTTGCCTAAGGCATTAAGAAGTTTGCCCATGATTATGAGTGTCAAAAGAAGGACCTGAAGTCAGGACTTTTGTATCATACTGCTTTTATAAACTTGATGCCATTTTTCTTTTTTTCTAGTTCTTTAAACAAATCTTTTTACACTACCCTTTTCAAACACACTAGTTGTTTATTTGATATTCCTGGTTTCTGCAAAATAAGAAATGAAAACAATTCTTTTTTATGGCTTCAGGGCAAGAAAGTAAAGATGGGTTTGGAGTTTTGCTGGTAGTGGTGGTTTAAATTTAATTAAAGAAACACCAAAAGGAAGTCTTTTTGTCAACTCTGATCATTCAATGAAAAGGTCACCCCACCCTTGTGTTAAGAGAGCTAAGCATTTTGACAACAGTCCACAACAAGTGGCTCAGAATTAGAAATCAATTTTCCCTTTCAATAATGAAAATATTAGAGAATAGAGGAGGCTAACGGGAACTCAGCAACTAATACAGCTGGGAGTTACTAACAATCCAAGAATATCAAGCTATAACAATAATATTTTGTTTTCCTGAATCACTTTTCTGCCAAAGAGCTCAAAGCTCTGTATGACTATGGACATCTACACCCTCACAATGATCCCTTTGAAGTAAAGGCTCATATTCTTAGCAACAGTGTCTGACTTTACAAATAGGGAAATTGAGCCCCTCAAGGCAAACAGTGTTCTGGTCGTGATTGGGAAATAATCTAAAAATGATACCTTTCCTCTATTTAGAAGTTGTATATATTTTGAAGATAAATTAGTGTATAGAATTTTATTGTTTCCAAAGCATATTTGCATTTCTTGCCTCATTTTATCTGCACAACAGCCATGTAAAGTTGGAAAAGTGCCAAGCACAATATACTGCCCAGAGCTGATAGGCAGTAAATGTTTGATGGATTGAACTTAATGAACCCTCATTTTACTAACAAGAAAGATTAAAGTCTGAAAGATTTAGTAACTAATCTAAGGTTACATAATTAAAGATGGCAAAATTATCCTTCAGACATCACTGAGGCACCAAGCATTAAAATGGAGTGAGTCTCCCTCAGATATTTTCTACCCCTTCTTTTAAAAAGAATCTGTAGAAGTTGTATAAATTTAGAAAAAATCTATATATGGCATATAAAAGGAACCAGGATCATGAAGGACCTAGAGTATATAAGAAATCAATCAGTCAGAAAGCATTATAAAGTACTGACTGTGTCAAGTATTGTGCTAGGTACTGAAGGTACAAAGCCATAAATAAAATATTCTCTGCCCACAAGGGGATTATGTTCTAATAAGGGGATAACATATCCTCATGCATACATATAATATGATCATGAATTGAAGGAATTCAATGGGGTTAGTCTGGAGAAGAAAAGAATTAAAAGTGACATGATACCAATTGAAGCATGTAAAGAGCTATCACATGAAGCAATAAATTTCTCCAATATGACCCTAGAGAATTAAAGCAAAAACAATAGGTAAAAGTTGAAAAGTGGTAGATTTAAGTCTGATGTGGAACTGGGCTAAATATGGGGAGGGGAGTTCTAACAATCTGATCTCTCCAAAAGTGGGGTGAGTGAAGACCTTGTTAGAGGTCTTCAGTCAAAAGATATATGAACATTTTTTAGGTAGGTTGTAGAAGAGATTTTTTTTTTTTCAGGCACAAGTGGGACTAGGTATCTGACTCCAAGCATACATTAAAATTCTGAAATTCTAAGATTCTTTGATTCTTGCTACCAATCAATAGTCAGCAAGCATTTTAATATTATCCACTGAAACACTTCCTATTCACCCACCAGATCCAACATTCCTTAGGAAGAATTTCACAATCATTCCTTTTTCTATTCTTATCAAATCTCCCATTCCTTAAGGCCCAGAATAGGGCTAGCATAGAAGGAAACAAATGGTGAATTTTCACTTTAAAGTATTATAATTTCATGTTACTTCTCCTGGAGGCATTCTAATTTTAAAACGAGACATTTAAACTAAGTATCAGACAGTGAGCAAGTGGATGAGGAAAATATTTAATGGAAGGAACCTTTGACTCTCCTTACTTCATATCACATAGGTGACCTGTCTACTATAAGGACAGCCTTGCTTATGAGAAAAGGAACAAAAACAGACAGGAGATGTGACTTGCCTAAAGTCACATGGTGAGTCAACAAAAGAGCATGGAATATTTCAGTCATCTGGATGGCATTCCATGCTGTGTAAGAAAAAGACTTCAGGGGTTACTTTATAAACTAGACAAAATAATAACAAAATTCATCTGGAGAAATAAAGTTCAAGATTCTCAAGAGATATAATTTTTTAAAAAATCAAAAAGAAGGGATGCTTAACAATACCAGTTTGAAATCTACACTATAAAGCTATAATCATCAGAACTATTTGGTATTGGTTAAAAATATCTTTAATTGATTGGTAGAACAAATTAGATAATGAGACTCAGAGCAAACACTAGTATAATTACAGTTAGTTCAGTAATATCAACTATTTGAATAAAGCTATTTGACAAAAATTTCTGAGAAAACTGAAAAGTAGTCTGGCAGAATTTATAACATTTTTGGAAATATATACCACTATACATGCTCCAAATAGAAAAGTTATCTAAATATAATAGTTTTTAATTTTAAATATCATAACATTTTTAAAATGAAAAAGGCTATGCAAACTGATTAGAAGATAAATTTTTGGCTTAATTAATTTCAATATAGAAAAGAAAAGAAAAGCAGGAAAAACACACATTGCCATGTACACAACAATACATGAGAGGATTCAAAATATGAAACAATAGATTTTCATTTTAAGAAAAGCTATACAGGGGCAGCTAGGTGGCGCAGTGGATAGAGTACTGAAGTCAGGAGTACCCGAGTTCAAATCTGGTCTCAGACACTTAATATTCCCTAGCTGTGTAACCCTGGGCAAGTCACTTAACCCCAATTGCCTTAGCCAAAAAAAAAAAAAAGAAAGAAAAGAAAAGAAAAGCTATACAATAAATATTATACATTGTATTCAGAGCTGTCTGTCTTTACTTCCTTATAGGTTTTCTTTTATTCTCTGCTGTGCACTTTTTACTTTATTCTTTTTTCCCCTTTCCTCCTCAACACCTCCCCTAAGAAGACTATAATTAAGCACAGATATATTTATATACACATACATATCTTTTCATATTTTTCTATATTCACCAATTCATCATTTCCTACACTACAGCAATATTTCAACCTTATATTATCTAATTATTTTATAGTTTAAAACAAAATTAATATGGCTAGCATATAGTGTAATTTCCCTGTTTTTCTTTTTTAATTAAATATATTTTAGCTTTTGCTTTGCCTGGAATCAATAATTACTAGCCTTCTTTTTTTTTCTAATAAATTCTTCTACTGATCATTATTATTGTGTTTGTATGTATTTCTTGTTTCCTATTCCCACTGAATTCTCTGCTTTATTTCTAACTTGCTATTACTTAACCTACCTCCCCCCAAGAGCCCCACACCTTTCTTCTCTCTCTTTATTCCATTGCCATTAATCTACACACCCTTCTATACCCTCCATCTCATTCCCTCCCCCTCATGTTTTTTATAAATTTGGATTTTTTTGCCCTTCTAAATCTATATATATATTGTTCCCTCTTTAACCCATTCCTGATGTAAATAGGATTCCAGAACTACCAGCCCTCTTCTTCTATCTAATCTTTCTATGTTAGTTCTTTCTCTCACACCTCAATCTCTCACTCCTAATTACTCTTTTTGCCTTTTTTCTAAATGATTTCGCTTTTTAGAATCACATCATACTTGGCTCTACCTCAGTCTTTCTTTGGAACTACCCAATTACTAATGACCATCTTAGGCATATGGTTTAAATTTCCACATATAAAGCATAAATAGTTTGTCCTTAATGAGACTCTTAAAATTAGTCTTTAATGTTTATCTTATATTTCTCTTGGATCTTATATGTCAAATTTTCTATTACATTCAGATTTTTTGCAACAAAATCCTGGAAGTCTGGTAATAAACTGAATATCCACATTTTGTGTTCAGGATTATGTTTAACTTTGCTGAGTATGATATTTTCTGCCACAACTCTAGTTTTTTGCTCTTTGATATACAGTGTTCCAAGACCTTCAATCTTTTCATGTAGTTACTATTAGAACTGGGTTGATTCTAATTGTGCCTCTACTGTATTTGCATTTTTTTTTTTGCTTTGTTTTGTTTTGGGTTTTTTTTTGGTTATTCTTGTTACTCATAATATTTTCTCATTGATCTGTTCATTTTAGAATTTGACTTCCTGTAAGTTTTCTTCATAGGAATTTTTTCTGTTGGTGATACATAGATTCCCCCCCCCCCATTTCTTGTTTTCTCTCTTGTTCTTATAATTCAGAACACTTTTCTTTAATTATTTCTTGTATTATTGTATCAAGATTTTTTTTTCATTGTAGCTTGGTGGTCCAGTTATTTTTGTTTTCTCTTATTGATCTGTTCTCCAGATCTGTTGCTTATTTTTTATAAATGTCTCGCATTTTCTTCTATTTTTTCATTCTTTTTATTTTATTATTTCTTGTTCTCTTACAATTTCACTGGCTTCTCCTTGCCCAATTCTAGTTTTCAAGGAGTCTTTTTCTTTCTTAAGTCCCAGGATCTCCTATTCTAGTTGGTTAACTTTCTTTTTAAAATGTTCTTGTTTTTCTCAGATTCTTTTCATTTTTTATTTTATTAGTTTTTCCTCAATATCTCTTGCTTGATTTTTAAAGTCTTTTTTGAGTTCTTCTATGAATTCTTTTCAGACAGGTGACCACTTAACATTTCTTTTTGGGATAGGAGAAGCTCTTTTTTATACTTCAAGATTCCTTTCTAAAGATGAACCCCAATCTTCTCTATTCAGATGGTAATTTTCTATAGGTGAGTGCTTTTTGTCTGCTTTTTTTTTTTTTAATAAGAGCTTGTTAATATAATCACTTCCAGGCCTGGGGTGAAGGAGGAACCTTCTGACCTCAGATCTCCCTTCAGTTCTCCCCTCTAGTCTAAAATCCAAAACCAAGAATTCCACCCTCCTGTAAGTATCCAAAGCCAGCAATGTCTCTATCCCACTGCTTCAATATTTACCAGACATGTACTGACTCCTTCTTGCCCAGGGCTTCATCTGAGCAGCACATCTGGGCCTGGCATCCCTCATCAGCAGTTCCCTCACTCTTCTCTGATTCAGATATGTGACTTCCATACTGTCTGGGAGCTAAAAGTTCTTGTGGTTGGGGATGGCTAAGGCTACAACCTTGAACACATTAAAGACAAAAGAAAAACAAAATATTCAGTTCAGAAATTGATTATTAAACTGAGTAATATGAATGCAAGAGAATATGATTTACTATAAGAAATAATAAATATGAAGAATTTAGAAAACTGTATGACTTTTATAAAGTGATATAGTGATGCAAGTTGAACAAGAATAACAACATTCACAATGTAAAGGAAAACAATTTAAAAAGACTCCAGAAATCTGATCAATATAATAATCAATCATAACTTTAGATTAATAGTAATAATATATAAAATCTTGCTCAAGGCAAAAACCTAATAAATATTTGTTGAATGACTAATAATAACTGGGATTATTAGTACTTTGAGATTTGCAAATTACATTATAAATATTGTCTCATTTGAACTTTATAACAATCTTGAAAGATAGTGCTATTATAATCCTCATTTTATAGATAAAGAAACTAAGGTTAAAAATAAAAATAGTTGTGACTTAACCAACATCACACAGTTTGAGACAGGATTCAAATGTAGGTTTTCCTGGGAGAAGGATCAAAATAGTGACACAAGAGATCACAACTTTACTTCAGCTGCCCCAAAACTTCATTAAAAATAATCACAGAAAATGCATTAAACTAATTGTGAACAGGAAAGCAAATTAAAAATTCAGAGTCATTTTTTT